>JASDDO010000012.1:224551990-224881990 GCA_030015575.1 Agapanthus africanus
TCCATGAGTCATTAAGCATTTATCATGCATTAATGACAAGGATGAATCATCCATATGACTCACTAATCACATTCATTGTATATGCCACCTAAACCTCCTTAGTCACCACCTTCTAGAAGCTTCTCACGCAATTACGAGAACGCCCCTCCTTTCCGCAAAAATTCGGAAAAACTTTAGACTGTATAAATCCAATAACCGGATACCAGTAACTGGCTTAAACCAAAGCCGACTGGTAAAAACTGTCCGAATGTCGTACGCGCGTAAACGCACGTATGCGTCCGAACCCTTGTCGTAAAACCATACGACCTCTATATCGTTTCGCCCAGAGTAGGGAAACTCTCTGTGTGGGACTCTAGAGACTCGACTACTACGCTGGCAGTGGGTTTAACCACAGACCGCAAGCGGCACTAGCTGTACGTAACGGTCCCCAGGTAGATGTCGATAAGAAGGCCGATGAGGAAACCCATTCGAACTCCTACTGAGCCTGCTGTGACAATCTCCATACAGTCCGGTCCGTTCGCCCAAGACTATCGCATATCGGGCCTAGGGGGGCGGCAAGCGTCAGTCCCCTAATAGCGGTATAAGTCGTGTCGGAGGGAAGCCCATTACACCCTGAGAAACTACTGGAACCTACCAGTAAATCTCGCTTGCCCTGGCCAGGGACTTTGCGTAATGGCTCTCTGACACAGCGCGATATCAACCCCCAATACCGAGAGAGACGAATCCTGTCTAACCGCCACTGCCTCCAAGTGCTCGGGGCTGCACCCAACTGCTACCTGTTTGCATGACTCCTTTGAGCCGTGGTAGGGTAGCAATCTAAGAACAGTGGGACACACTCGAGGCGAAGTAGCAGTGTCAAGTCTGCGGACTATGCTGTACTCATGTCACCTGGAAACTGTTCACTGACGACTGGTATAAAACCAACCAACAGTTCCCTGTGAGTCCTGTCCGGTGTACCCGTAACCTAACGAGCACCTGCATACTATCTCCAGTACGACGTACTGACGGCTGTGGGACAGACCATTTCCCCAACTGGGATGAGAAGCGTACACACTAGTCTACGCCGGAGTATCGATGCTCTGTCTCGATAATCCAACGACTAGGGACCTGAATAAGGATGTGCTTGTAGACTACCCAGCCCCCACTAGTGTGACTGCCATCACAACGCTGGTAGTCAAGCAAGATCCTAAGAACTCTATCAATACGTATACTCACATATTAAGATAGAAAAAACCAAGTAGCATACTACCATGTTTAGCAAGACTGTTATATACATGTGAATATCCCAAGCTTCCATTAAGTAATATACAAACTAGTATGATACAGTAATGGCCTTCTAGGGCATAAACACTAACAATCTCCCACTTGCACTAGGGCCATTTACTGGTGTATCGAAGACCGATGATCTCGAGTAGCCTCTCGAACTGAATCTGAGGTAGGGACTTAGTGAATGGATCAGCAATGTTATCCTCTGTATTTACTCTCTTTACCTCGATCTCCCGGCGATCTACGATCTCCCTGATCAGGTGATACCGCCTTAAGATGTGTCTGGACTTCTGATGGGACCTGGGTTCCTTCGCTAAAGCTATAGCGCCGTTGTTGTCGCAATACAGAGGTATTGGACCAACACTGGTAGGAACCACCTGAAGTTCTGTGAGGAACTTCTTCATCCAGACAGCTTCTTTTGCGGCATCGCAAGCAGCAATGTACTCTGCTTCCATCGTTGAGTCAGCAACGGTGTCCTGCTTGGAACTCTTTCAACAGACCGCCCCTCCATTGAGGGTAAAGACATAACCCGACATGGACTTGGAGTCATCCTTGTCACTCTGGAAGCCGGAATCAGCATAGGCCTCCATCTTGAGGTCCTTTCCGCCGTAACCCAAGAACATCTCCTTAGTCCTTCTCAGGTACTTGAGAATGTTCTTTACTGCTATCCAGTGATTCTCCCCATGGTTTGCCTGATACCGGCTTACAACGCTCAATGCGTATGCTATATCTGGTCTGGTACATAACATCGCATACATTATAGAGCCTGCCGCAGAAGCGTAGGGTATAATCGACATGTGTTCCCTTTCCAAATCAGTCTTGGGAGACATCTCTTTGGAGAGGGTGATTCCGTGACAAGCCGGTAGGTTACCACGCTTTGAATCTTCCATACTGAATCTTTTCAATATGGTGTCTATGTACCTGGACTGTGAAAGTCCCAACATCCTCTTTGATCTATCACGATAGATCTGGATCCCCAGAATGTAGGTGGCATCACTCAGGTCCTTCATGGAGAATTTCTGTGACAAGAATCTTTTGACTGACTGTAGCATAGGAATATCATTTCCTATTAGGAGAATGTCATCCACGTACAAGACGAGGAATACAACAACTCTCCCTACAATCTTACTGTATATGCATGGTTCATCTGGATTTTTGATAAAGTCGAATTCTTTGACAGTATCATCAAAACAGATGTTCCAACTCCGCGATGCCTGCTTTAGTCCATAAATGGACTTAAGCAGCTTGCATACTTTACCGCTGCTCCCACTCTGAATGAATCCCTCTGGATGATCCATATAGACGCACTCTTCTAAATTTCCATTCAGAAAAGCCGTCTTTACATCCATCTGCCAGATTTCATAATCATGGAAGGCAGCAATAGCAAGAAGGACCCGAATGGATTTCAGCATAGCCACTGGAGAAAAGGTTTCGTCATAGTCCAAACCAGGTCTTTGACGGAAACCCTTTGCAACAAGTCTAGCCTTATAGGTTTCAACCTGTCCATCTACACCAATCTTCTTTCTGAAGATCCACTTGCATCCTACGGGTTTCACCCCATCTGGAGCAGTGTCCAAAGTCCATACTTTGTTAGTGTACATGGACTCCATTTCGGTCCGCATTGCATCCAGCCATTTTACCGAGTCACCGCTCTGAATGGCTTGCTGGAAGCTAGTAGGGTCGTCATTATCAATGACGCAATCTTCTCTATCCCCGTCTATGAGAAAACCGTAGTATCTCTCGGGCGGATGAGACTGCCTACTACTTCTGCGGATAGGCGCTGGTATGTCCCTTTCTTCTGAAACTTCTTGTTCCACCAAACTTTCAGTAACAGCTTGTGGTTCTGGAATTTCTTCCAGTTCTACTGCGCTCCCACTCTTCTGATTTTCTAAAAATTCAGTTTCTAAGAAGTGGGCATGACGAGAAACAAAAACCTTTTGTTCCTCTGCGTAATAGAAATAATATCCCTTGGAGTTCTTTGGATATCCCATAAGCTTACACTGTACTGAGCGTGCCTCGAGCTTGTCCGGATGCTGCTTTTTTACAAAAGCTGGACACCCCTATGTCCTAAAATGTTTTAGACATGGTTTCTTCCCACTCCACATCTGATATGGTGTGGTAGGCACAGTCTTGGTTGGAACCTGGTTCAAAAGATATGCAGCTGATTCTAGTGCATAACCCCAAAAAGATCGCGGTAACTCAGCCTTACTCATCATGGAACGAACCATATCCAATAGGGTTCGATTCCTCCTTTCCGATACACCATTGTGTTGTGGTGTGTATGGAGGAGTAAGCTGAGAGAGAATTCCATTCTCTTTTAAGTAACCCAGGAATTCGGCACTTAAGTATTCACCACCTCGATCAGATTTCAGTGTCTTTATACTTTTGCCTGTCTGTTTTTCCACTTCATTCTTGAATTCTTGGAATTTCTCAAAGGCCTCGGATTTATGCTTCATTAAGAAGATATATCCATACCTAGAGAAATCATCCGTAAAAGTAATGAAGTAGGAATAACCACCTCGCGCATGTATAGACATTGGACCGCACTCGTCACTGT
The DNA here is from genome assembly GCA_030015575.1 of Agapanthus africanus. Taxonomy (NCBI): domain Eukaryota; kingdom Viridiplantae; phylum Streptophyta; class Magnoliopsida; order Asparagales; family Amaryllidaceae; genus Agapanthus; species Agapanthus africanus. The sequence continues at coordinate 224,555,814 of JASDDO010000012.1, forward strand.
ATACGAGTCCTAAGAGCTCGCTCGCTCTTACCCTTGTCCAGTAAACGGAGTCTTTGTCATCTTTCCCATGAGACAAGATTCACAAGTGGCATAAGATTGATATTCGAACGGATTCAAATATCCTTCTCTATGTAACTTCGTTAATCGTGTTTCATTGATGTGACCTAGTCTACAATGCCATAGGAAAGCCTGATTTATTTCTGGAGACTTTCTTTTAAGTGTGTTCTGGATATTGAAAACCTGAGCTTGATTTAATACGTATATACCGTCATCTAATGTACCGGACCCAATCAGAACTTGATTTAGGTGGATGTGAACTGCATCGCTTACGAATGTAAAGTCATATCTCTCTCTTGAAAGTGAGGACACTGATATGATATTACAAGTCAAACTAGGTACATACAGACAGTTACGTAGAATCAATATCTGCCCACTTGTCAAACCTAGGCGATATTCTCCCACGGATTCAGCGTCCACGCTCATTCCGTTTGCAACTCTGAGAGACAAATCACCTATCCTTATAACTTTACGGTTTCTCAAAGCATGTAACGAATTACAGATATGAGATCCTGCTCCGGTATCAATTACCCAGGAAGTAGAGTTAATTGACAAACAGTTCTCAATTACAAACATACTTGAGGCTGAAGCCACAACATGCTTCGTATCCTGGCTACTGGCTTCCAAAGTCCTGCAATCCTTCTGCCAATGTCCATTCCCATAACAATAGGAATATCCCTCCTTACCTATACCAAGTCCCGAAACTTTTTCTCTTCCCTTTCCTCCTACTTTGCCGACACCGTATATCGGCTTTGTAGAGGTCTTCTTCTTTTCACCCTTTGCTTTCTCCTTGGATGAAGAAGAAGAAGGTCCCCTATTAAGCAGAGCTTGTGTCTCCCTGGTTTCTTTCAGGGTGTAAGTAGAGGGTAGGGACTGTGGAAATAAGTCAGTATATGACCTGTTTCCCAACGTGGTCTCCAGGTCCTGGAGCTCATCAATATAGCTAGTCATCGTAAGGACGCCGTCCCTTACAGATGACCCGTCGGTCGACCTCGCTTGAATCAATTCGTTCGAGGCCTCATATCTTGCGATATGAGATTGCTCTCCATATAAATCTTTGTTATGGAGAAAGATGGAAACATAGTCCATCTTCTCGTGCTGCTTCTGGTATATACCATCAACTGAAGCCAACACGAGGCACTTGGCTTTCGCTTTATTCTTTTCCTTTGTCTGACGGATATCCATATCCGCGATGGTGGAAACTGGGCCTGGGACGGTGGGATCTTGAGTAGTAATAGGGTGGTCCAGCTTGTCATAGGCAATGGTCATCTGGACAGACCTTTGCCAGTCATATAAGTTAGATTCAGTCAACTTGTTATCTAGATGTAACCTAGTCATGGTCACAAGGTCGCTGCAATGAGAGAGAGAGAAGAAAACACTTTAGCATGATGCTCTTGCAAGTTTAGATTGGTTTTTTATTTATCTAAACTGGATGGATCCCACTGTTTTTCGAATCCTTCCTCAAATCATAAAAGAAGAATTAGCCAGGACTATTCTCACTGTACAATTCTTGCTTAACCGTTCAGCCAGGCTAGTGTCGATACTTCGAGGGAGGTTTTCCAACGCTTTCGCGAAGTTCCTTAATTAAATAACCTCTTTTCTCTGGGGGCGTAACCCCGCTGACACCTTTCTGGACACCTACTTGGTTTATAGCATTGATCGTTAAGTGACGAATATCCTGATAAGTAGCATATACTCTCAGTAGGATCAGGATCCAAATATCATCGTATGATAATGTTGAAGGAATCCTACCAACATTCATCAAACTCCAAATGGTATGCATCTCTTTGCAAATTTCAGTTTCTTTAGAAATTCCCGATATTGATTTTTGCCCCATGTTCTTATGATCTTGACTAAGGGCCAACAAATCATAAGTCACATGTCAAGTTCTGCCCATCATTATCCTGTTGATTTGAACCAATCCGTATATACTCTTGACTAAAGGCCAAACAAAGTAATACGACTGTCCCAAACCAACTCATCTATCTATGCAACAAATGAATACTCCAGCAGCTACCAATCACTATGTCTTGACTAAGGGCCAAACAAACATAGCTTGAATACTGCTGACCATTCATAAGAAATGACGGAGGGCTACGACTGGTTTTGGCGAAACCGTGAACGTAGTGAACTTGATATAACCGAAGGAACCTGAGAGCTTTTATAAGGAGTGGTTAAAGCTCCGCATTTAAAAATATCTGTTTTAAAATTAACCGAGTGGTTTCTTTTAAATTGTTCCAACGATTAAAACTTTGGTTTATTTTCTTTGCATTATAGATAATGCGTCCCATCATTAACCTATCATTGCAGAGAACAACGAAAATATAAGGTCCTCTTATGCCATCCGCATTCGCCACTGGGTCCTGTCATTACTCGTTAGGTTACTTAACTAACGACAGAGCAGGGACTGGGCTAGCGCGAGTGTAAAACATAAGTGACGTCTAAAATAGCTATCATATATATAGATATTTTACATTCGTCTGACGCAATGATATTCATTCCAGATCACAGATGAACTTAATTGGATTTGCAAGCAATCCGTGTTTGTTTTGAGCCTGCAACAAAAGACGGATTACACAGTTATGATGAATAGCCATTAGCCCACCCAAGACCCCAACGGGTACGGCAAACTACCCACTCGGCAGTTTGTGCACCCCACCTTGGGTCTGTCCTAGGAGCAAAAACAGTAAAATGAAATAATACAACGGTGGCTACAACCGCAACCTGGATGTGCCCCGCAAAATAATATTACAATAAATTACATTTACATCAAATGAATTAAATAATAACCCATCACATAACCCCGGCTATACATCACAACAGTCCAACACAGTTCATATGCACAAACAGATAAAATCCATTTCAGAAATGTGCAACCCCCTGCCAACTGACATACTAGCAGTTAGGGGAGGGTTACGAACACATTATACAATCACAGATATAATCCAACAAGCAAATACTGTATAATTTCGATCGATTAAACACTTTTAATTTTGCTCCAACACTTCTCTGCAAATCTGAAACCTGAGCAAAAATTAAATATTCCAGAAAATACCAAATATCACAGAGAAGCAACACAGGAAAATTGGGTTCCTGAATCGTCAACTCGGCGGCGGAAGCGCGGCGGATCGGTGGGATCCGCCGCGGTTCTGCGGCTCTTTAGACGATTCAGGGGGCCAAATTTCTTGTGTGTTCTTCTAATGTCATTTCAAGCTTTCTGAACTTCCCTGAAAAATTTTTGGACTTCATTTAAGAAACGACAGAAACTTGTGATTTCGGGCTTTTCCGGTTTCGTTTTTTCCGTTCGAAATTCATACAAATTTCCAAGTAAGTTATTTATTGTTTAGCGAGGCTCTGATACCACTGTGAGTCGATGTGCAATACCCCACGACTTGCGGGGAGGCGGAAATTTGAAAAACGGTCTTGTTCTTTGCTTAAACATCGACTAACCGCATGAATCGAAGCTAAACGATAACTAACATGAAACATAGAAGTTCTATACTACTATTCTTAGGGATTATACCTAACGAATCGTGTCCTTCGTCTTTGCGAACTCCTCTTCCTCCTCGGCCTTCTCGAAGTAGTAGACGATCCACCCGAGAGCTTTACTCCAAGCTTAGCCTCTAAACTTGAGGCAACTAACCTTCTTTAAGTGCTAAGCAAAGAAGCTAGGTGATATAGAGTAAGGGTTATGGTTTAATTAGTCTAGCTAATCCTTGTACTCAACACATGAGAGGGGAGGATTAGGGTTTGAAGAGGGAGAGCTTGAGGAGAGAGAAGATGAGAATAATAATGAAGTGAGAATAATCAGTTATGATAAAATATATCAAGCATTTCTTTTTATCAAGAAAAGAATATAAATGAATTTAACAACCATGCTTGATAATATCAAGTGATGATTCACTCCATGAGTCATTAAGCATTTATCATGCATTAATGACATGGATGAATCATCCATATGACTCACTAATCACATTCATTGTATATGCCACCTAAACCTCCTTAGTCACCACCTTCTAGAAGCTTCTCGCGCAATTACGAGAACGCCCCTCCTTTCCGCAAAAATACGGAAAAACTTTAGACTGTATAAATCCAATAACCGGATACCAGTAACTGGCTTAAACCAAAGCCGACTGGTAAAAACTGTCCGAAAGTCGTACGCGCGTAAACGCACGTATGCGTCCGAACCCTTGTCGTAAAACCATACGACCTCTATATCGTTTCGCCCGAAGTAGGGAAACTCTCTGTGTGGGACTCTAGAGACTCGACTACTACGCTGGCAGTGGGTTTAACCACAGACCGCAAGCGGCACTAGCTGTACGTAACGGTCCCCAGGTAGATGTCGATAAGAAGGCCTATGAGGAAACCCATCCGAACTCCTACTGAGCCTGCTGTGACAATCTCCATACAGTCCGGTCCGTTCGTCCAAGACTATCACATATCGGGCCAAGGGGGCGGCAAGCGTCAGTCCCCTAATAGCGGTATAAGTCGTGTCGGAGGGAAGCCCATTACACCCTGAGAAACTACTGGAACCTACCAGTAAATCTCGCTTGCCCTGGCCAGGGACTTTGCGTAATGGCTCTCTGACACAGCGCGATATCAACCCCCAATACCGGGAGAGACGAATCCTGTCTAACCGCCACTGCCTCCAAGTGCTCGGGACTGCACCCAACTGCTACCTGTTTGCACGACTCCTTTGAGCCGTGGTAGGGTAGCAATCTAAGAACAGTGGGACACACTCGAGGCGAAGTAGCAGTGTCAAGTCTGCGGACTATGCTGTACTCATGTCACCTGGGAACTGTTCACTGACGTATTAAACCAACCAACAGTTCCCTGTGAGTCCTGTACGGTGTACCCGTAACCTAACAGCACCTGCATACTATCTCCAGTACGACGTACTGACGGCTGTGGGACAGACCTTTTCCCCAACTGGGATGAGAAGCGTACACACTTGTCTACTCCGGAGTATCGATGCTCTGTCTCGATAATCCAACGACTAGGGACCTGAATAAGGATGTGCTTGTAGACTACCCAGCCCCCACTAGTGTGACTGCCATCACAACGCTGGTAGTCAAGCAAGATCCTAAGAGCTCTATCAATACGTATACTCACATATTAAGATAGAAAAAACCAAGTAGCATACTATCATGTTTAGCAAGACTGTTATATACATGTGAATATCCCAAGCTTCCATTATGTAATATAAAAACTAGTATGATACAGTAATGGCCTTCTAGGGCATAAACACTAACAAGCGTATGATACGTACCTATCAGGGGGCCAGTCATGGAGATAGCACCTGATAGATCAACCTTTCTGTGTTGATGCTTGACACATTGTTTTCATGATATTTTATTCTTATGTATATATAACAGTGGATTAGGACGCTGTTATATATGCCCTTACACCAATATTAATGGAATGGGACGCTAATATATGTGTATTGACATCATCATATTTATTCATGAAAACACACAAGATATGTGAGATCTACTTGATGTTGTACATTCGAGATATGTGAGATATACTTGATATTGTACATACGAGATATGTGAGATCTACTTGATGTTGTACATTCGAGATATGTGAGATATACTTGATATTGTATATAGGAGATATGTGAGATCTACTTGATGTTGTACATTCGAGATATGTGAGATATACTTGATATTGTACATACGAGATATGTGAGATCCACTTGATGTTGTACATTCGAGATATGTGAGATATACTTTATATTGTACATCGGGATATGTGAGACCTACTTGATGTTGTACATTCGAGATATATGAGATATACTTGATATTGTACATACGGGATATGTGAGATCTACTTGATGTTGTACATTCGGGATATACGAGATATACTTGATATTGTACATTCAGGATATATGAGATTTACATGATATGAGAGCCAATTTAGGGGCTGATTTGTGGAAATTGGGAATTGGACTGTCTTGTTGGATTTTGGTCCTACCACGAGATTAGGATTTCCGTGGAAATGACATATTGTATTCCATACTCCACATTTACTGTTTATGAACTGCTTCACGCATTAGTGTACCTGTTAGTGTACCTTTCATGATTATTGTATTACATATGACTATTCATTGATATTAAATGCTTATGTTAGATTCGCGTTGTACGTGCATACTCGCGATTACCTGCATATGTTATTTACTATTCACGAGTTGGCAACTCACCCCTTTTGTGCCACAGTGTCTTGCAGGTGTTCCACAGGATAGTCAGAGGCAGGGCTATTTTCATCCATCGTATTATCTTTTGTCTACGTATACCACTTTCCCTGACAGTGTGCGGTTTTGCCCAGGTGGGTTTTGTGGTTATCCGATGTTGTATTGTATATTCGTTGTATCCATGTACTCTCCATCTACCAGTATTATGTTTGACTTAGTGACTTGGGGTGAAGAAGATATTGTATATTATTTTGTGACTTGGAGGTTTTTATGCAGTTTTATTTATATCGTCTATTTCTTCGCCACGGCGTCGTATATCTGTTGTGGTGATTGTTTTCTGCCGTTGGGCGTGGATTTTGCTCCCGTTTGGGAATTTTTTACTTATATATTATGTTGTACCCATTTTGGGGCTGGTTTTTACAAAGGAGGTGCTGCCAAAATTTTAAGGAATAAAAGTGAGACTTTAAAGAATTTGGGTTGTGATTTCAAAGGTTTTGAAAATACTATTATCATTTTCTTATTATTTTGATGGTTTAGATTTCTCAGGCAAAACGGAGTAGGAGCACATATGTGATATGTGCGGGACCGAGAATAATACGAGTATGCGATACCGTATTAGATTCTCGCGATATGTGATATCGGCCGGGTATATGTGATATAGCCGGGTCATCGGATCAAGTGTTGATTCGATGAGATGATACAGATTATATTAGTCTGTTATTTGTGAAATAGCCGGATTATCGGATCATGTGTTGATTCGATAATTTAATGTATAATTATATATTTGATATATTAAATTACATTAACTAATATAAGCTCACTTAAAGATTCTTTTTCTTACTCGGGTAATACATTGATATATATGTGATATATGTTAATTGTATTATTTTATTTTGTTGTAATAAATATTGTATATGTGATATATAATATTGTAACAAGTTATGATTACTAATGCAACATGATTTGTGGGGATTAAACATGATTAGTGTTTGATTTGGGTTAACACTTTCATGAACCTTCTAGAAGCTTTATGTTTTGTTTTAAGCAAAGATATTTTGTTCTGATGTTTTGAAGATATTTTCTTAACCCAACCCAAACCCTTTACCATGGTTCATTCCCTACAAAGGTTAAGTCTTTTGTTTTCTTAACCAAGGGTTGATTGGTATCCATAACACTAGATTTTTGATTATTCATCACAAAGTACTTCTTCTTCTTCTTCCTTTGAGAAAAGCTTTCTAGATTTTTCTTATGTGATGATTTTGAGTGAGATAAAGAAAAAAAATGAGAGCTAAATTCCTACTTCATCATCCCCATCTATTCTAGCCACTTAGATTAGGGTGTTTGCTTTGCTAATATTTGATTAGTGAAGCAAAAGCTTGGGTTTGAGTTTCTTCAAGGTAGATCATCTTTGTTATTGAAGATCGGAAGCAAGCTTGCATCTTTCTCTTCATGGAGCCTCTCTAGAGTCCGGATACTCGATGATCGTAGCGAAGGGACCTCAACACAGAGCTTTAGAAGTGAACGAACGGACTACAAAGGTTGTAATCCCTAACTCTTAGAAGTAAAGTTGTTTACTTGCTATTTGTTTCACCTAATCTTTAGTCTAACATCTTGGTTAGGGTTGTTCGGCACGTCTAAAATTTGAATCGGGCATGGTTGATGCCTTATAGACCCTTGTGACAGTGTCTAGTAACCCAACAGTGGTATCAGAGCCAAGCTATAGCTTTAGGCAAAATCTAGACGAAGTTTAAAGTCCGATCGAACCCTGGAACGTCGCATTATACCCCCTCTCTGGAAATTTTTTAAAATGTTGATTTTTTCTTTATTAAAAATACTCAGAAAATTAAGCAGGGAATTCTAAGGATTACTGTGAAAAACGACATTTTAATTCTTTCAAAGCGCGGGGGAACCGCGGCAATACCCTGCCTTGCACGGCGGTTCCGCAGCCGTACAGGTGAATTAGGGTTAGTTGTTTCTACAGTAACATCCGTAGGTACTTTTGCTTGCTTCTGGGAATTTTTAATATTACTCAAGTGTTGAGTTTTCTGGAGATCTTTTGAATTCGTTGATTCTATCGGAAAGTTTAACTTCGTTTAAGTTTTTTCCGGGTAATTTTAGAACGTGTTAAAAAGTTCGAACGGATATCAATAACTCACTTTTTCCCCTGTCGGAAAATTTCCAAGTGTTGGATTTTTCCTTAGTTAAAGAACGTTCAAAGTTGTGCAAGTAACACGGAGGACCCTCTTGAAGAACACAAACCTTAACTCGATTATGTGACCGTCTGAATCGCCTCTAAACCTTAGGGTTTGGGGAAGTACGGCGTTGCCACATGTGAGGCGTTGGTTTGACCCTTCTATGGCTGGACCATTGGTACTGTGGCATGTGATGGATGTTTTAAAACTAATTTCAAGTGTTGAGAACTATTTGGGAAATCTTGGGTGTTTGTTTATTCGATCGGAAAGTTTAACATTGTCTATTTATCTGGAATGTGTGATACAATATTTGGAATCCACATGTAGTTATGAGATAACTAATTTGAATGTTATAAATCTAGCAGTTAAGTCTCGGATGATCGGTTTCCACGGGATTTTGATGCTATCAAAAGTCCGTCGCAATCACGTAGCGTACGCGGATACTCGCCGGTTAAACTTAATAGACAGACACGCCCCATAGCCCCGACCAAGTGACTGTAGGAGAACCTCGTCGCCAAAAGCATCCGTTCGGGTGCTCGCGGCAACGGTGTTCCGCCTTAGTGCACTTCGTCGACGGCATCGGGGGTGCGGACGTCTACTAAAGTTTTCGACGAGCATTCGATCAGGTTATCGGGAATCTTGTTGAATTGCACGACTAGATATTGAAAAGTGTTTTTGATATTGAGACTAAAATGCGGGGTTTATAATTTTTAGGCATGCAATGTCTAAGGAATTCATTTGGTTAGGCATGCGATGTCTACGGAGGTTGTGGATTCCAACTGTTGTAGTTTTACACTTTCTTTTCTGCGACCGTAAGTGTAATATGTGGTGTATCGCCGGTTTCGTTGCTATACATCAACGACAATTGTGATACGCATATTTACTTACATTGATGATATGTGATATTATGTGTTGCTGTGATATGTTATATTGGATCGTCGTGTTTTGAATATCTGGGGGTTTTATGTGAGATGAGAGTTTTTCATTTTTATTCATGTAAAATTCAATTGTATGTAATATTCTTTTATTGGGGCACTACCGGGCTGAGGATGATGTCACCATTGTATATTATTTACTTTTCCACATTAGGATAGACCCAAGGCAGGGAGCACAAGTAACCGGGTTCTAGGGTCCAGTGGGAGACCATCTCGAGGAGTCGAGACCGGGTCTCCTAACTCTAGAACTGGCAGGGTTACTTGCCGCTCTTGTAGGGGGTCTAGGGATGTGGGTTTGGCTATTCATCGCGACCGTGGAATCCGTGTTTTATACAGGCTCATATTAAAACACGGACCTCCTAGCATATCCAATATTTCATATATGTTCTTCTGCTGCAATGTTCTGTGATGAGATCTTATTACTGCCTGAGACGAATGTTTATATTATATATATGAGATATATGTTATATTGCAGATTTCGTTCCAAATGTGATGCTTGTGAAGCATAATAAAATGGGACTTCATTAATGAGATTTGCATCGCGGTATTCCTTATAGAATATCCAGCACCTTATTCGATAAGGAAAGAGCCGAGATCTCTTCACCGGGAGTGACCTCTTTAGCAAAACTAGTAGATGCTATAAACACGGTTTGTATTTTGATTGCTTTTATAGTTTTTGCTTTGCATAGTAGTATTTGTGAAATATCCTGCACCTTATTCGATACGGAAAGAACCGAGATCCCTTCACCGGGAGTGACCTCTTTAGAAAAACTAGAAAAGGCCTCAAAAACATTCCTTTTAAAATCACTCGATTCTACAACGATATCAAGTTCATTACGCAAAGGGTTTTCTTAAAAACATGTCGTAGCCCTCCGTCATTTCAGATAAGTACTTCATAGTATTCGTGCTGCGTTTGTTAACCTTGTCAAGGCATACTGTGCGGTAGCTATTTATGCTTATCTGTATAAGCATATGATGTGATTGAGTTAGGGTAGTCATGCGACTTTGTTGACCTTAGCCAAGGGTCGTGCGGGTGGGTTTAATTCAATCGGGAAATGACGGGTTGAACTTGGCTAGCGCTTATGATTTATTGACCTTAGCCAAGGTCATAAGTTGCTAGGGGCAAAATATTATTGGGAATTTCAAGTGTTGAAATTTGCAATGAGATTGCATACCTTCTATGAGATAGTTGGATTCCGATACCCGCTGCGAGTAAGAGTTACTCCTGGGAGAGTTTTACACATTACAATTAGCCAATCAAGTAGGTGTCTAGAAAGGTGTCAACGGGGTTACGCCCCTGTGAAAACGAGGTTTATTTTAATTAGGTCTGTGTGCAAGCACGGGGAACCTCCGTCAAAGTACCGGCACTGGCCTGGCTGAAAGATTGGCGAACTTGTAGCGTGCAATTAATCCCGGCTAGTCTTTCCTTTTAGGGTTTGAAGGAAGATTTGACTAAAACAGTGGGAGACATCCTGATTACATATATTAATAACCAATCTAAATCTTGCAAGAGCATACGCTAAGTGTTTTCTTCTCTCTCTCTCCAGGTAGCGACCATGTCACGCCTTAATCAAGATAATAATACAGATGTATTGACCTAACCGCTTGTTATACTGCGCTAGGGAACGTTGGTCCCACTCCAACTTATAAATGTTATAAGACCGAGCAGGAAATTGGGGATTACCAGAATTCCCGTGCCTCCCAAACGAAGAAAGTGCATGCTTATGCATCTTCTTCGGGTGTGTTCATTACAGAGAATTGTTTCTCGGTATCCTTTACATCCTGGGTATGAAATACCGGATCAGGATCCCGCATATGTAATTTGTTACATGGGCTACAGATAGGTAGAGAACTGAGAACGGGTGATAAGTTTCAAGAGTTGGTAATGGTGCAATTGTTGCAAGCCAAGCAGTTGGCAATTATCACCCTGTATTACCAAATACATTGATTCTGAACGAATGTTATTAGATACCGAACCTGATATACAACATCATATCAGTCACTTTATTAGTAAAGAAGGATATAATTTTGTATTGTTGGATAATTTTTTGAACATTTCCTATATCAAGGGTTGATTGGTTCAGGCACATTATCTAAAAGCATATACGTTCTAAATCAAACCATAGTTCTTAGTGTACAGAACACACACAAGAGGAAGAGTTCAGAAATGAACGAATCCTTCTTGAAGCATTATAGACTAGGTTATATCAATGCGACCCGACTAGCTAAGTTACATATAGATGCATATTTAAATTAGTTTGAATTTACATCTTGTGAAACTTGCCGGTCATGTTATAAAGATAAGATGACCATAGCTCTGTTTATTGGAAACAGAGAAAGAGTTAGTGAACTCTTGGGATTGATACATGATGATGTATGAAAGGTCCCCTATCTACACATGCCAAGACTGGTTCTTTGTACTTTATTATATTCACTGATGGTCTCTCAAGATTCGCACATGTGTTCCTGTTGAAACACAAGTCTGAACCTTTTGAGAAATTCAATGAATATGAGTTAGAAGCAGATAACCAAAACGGGTATAAGTATTATGTCCTTTGATGTGATTAGGGAGGAGAATACTTGAGCACGAGATTCCTGGATTATTCTAAAGGAGAATGAGATTCTCTCTCAGCATTACTCCTCCGTATACACCACAGCACGTCGGTGTATCGGGGCGGAGCAATCTCACCCTATTAGATATGGTGTGCTTTATGATGAGTACTACTGAGTTTCCTATTTCCTTTTAGGAGTTATGCACTTGAGAAGCTGCATACCTATTGAATAGGGTTCCAATCAAATCAGAAGCCTACCACTCCATATGTGATATGGACTGGGAAGAGCCCATATCTTAAGTATGTTAAGATTTGGGGTTGTCCGGCCTATGTCTAAAAACAAAATCCGGACAAAGCTCAAGGCAAAGTCAGTTTTGTAGAACTGGAAGGAGCTCCAGCTATACAAACTGCAGCTGATGATTTGGTAAACCCGAAGGATTCAATAGTTTCCAACGAACCTCAGCCACTCCACCGATCTAGTAGGATTCCTCACCCACCTGATAGATACTTCGGTTTCTCTATGACAGTGGAAGCGAGGATTGCATCATGAGATGATGACCTAACTAGTTTCGAGCAGGCCATCAGGAGTAGGACTCTGTAAGAATGGCTGGATGCTAAGTGATCTGAGATGGAATCCTTATACACCAACAAAGTATGGACTTTGGTTGCTTTATCTGAAGGGTAAAATCCCCATCAGGAGCAAGTATATCTTGAGAAGATTACTTGGTGTACATGGAAAAGTTGAGACTTTCAAAGCTATGCATAAGTCCATCCAGATCCTACTTGCCAATGCTACATACCATGACTACGATATCTGGCGGTTGGGTGTTATGACAGCTTTTCTAAATGTTGATTTAGAAGAGAGCGTCTATAAGTACACAGCCAGAGGGCTTCGTAGACAGTGGGAGCAGCGGAAACGTGTGCAAGTTGCTTTATGGGATAAAGCAGGCATCGCGGAGTTGGAACGTTTGTTTTGATGTGGTAGTCAAAGAGTTTGACTTCATCAAAATGGTAGATGAACCTTGTATATACAAAAAGGTAGTAGAGAGTATGGTGGTGATCCTCGTATTGTACGTGAATGACATACTCTTGATAGGGAAGGAGTTTCCTATTCTAGGCTCGGTCAATCTCCTCTTATCACAAAGATTCTCCATATAGGACCAAGGTGATACCTCCTAAATCCTGGGTTTTTGGATCTATGAGATAGATCTAATTGGATGTTAGGATTCTCACTAGGTGTAGTGAGATGGTATCAATCGATCCTGGGGAGAATCACTGGAATGGTTCCAGGGTGGTAAGGTAGACTGAATGTCAATAACAGGCATTGTCATTACCCTCAGTGGAGGGACGGTATGTTGGAAGAGTTCCAAGCTAAATACAGTGGCATACTAGACGATTAAAGACAAGATAAAACACTACCAAGGATGCTACCAAAGAAATAGTCTGGATGTATACTAGTTCATGAGATGAACTTCGTTCCTACCATTGTGTGACAATGGAGTTTTGGCTTTTGCCAAGGAACCCCCCGTCCCATCAGAAATCTGGATATAATTCTTAGGCGGTATCACCTGATCATGGAGATGGTTGATCTCCTGGGAGATCGAGGTTAGGAGAGTAGACAAAGAGGACAACAGCGCGGATCCACTCACAAAGGCCTATTTCCCAGTAGAGACTTTTATGGGACGGTTGAATATGAGATACTTCAACCACAGCTGATTGTTGGGTATGCGATACCACAACAGATGGCCCTAGTGCAAGTGGGAGATTGTTAGTTATATGTATTCCCTAGAGGACATTACTGTACATATGATGTATATTGTAGTGGATGCTTAGACATATATAGGGAGGACTTTCTTGCTCGACATGATAGTATGCAATCTGGTTGCACTTTATCTTAACATGTACTCTGATTGTCTCTATGTTACATGTTGATAAAGCCATTAGGATGAGTACTTGACTACCAGGACTACGATGTGGATCATACTAGTGGGGACAGTGTAGTCGCCAATTACATCCTTCAAATGTTCCTAGTTGCGGGAGTACCGAGACAGGGCATCGATACTCCTGAGTAAACTAGCGTATGCGCTTCTTGACCTATATGATGGGCGATGGATGATCCCATATCCATTGGTGTTTGACATCAGAGAAGGTATACGGGTGCTCAGTAGTGACTGGGTACACTGGACGGACTCGCCGAGAACTCCCAGATGGTATTATACCTAATGTCAGATGGCAGTTCTCAGGTGACACCGGTACAGGTTAGTCTGTAGACCCGAGATCGTTATAGAGTCTTGTGTGATTCCCACTGTGCTTTGATTTCCATCATACCACGTCCAAGAGGGCATGCAAAAAGATGGCTTTTGGGTACAGTCCCGAATCACATGGAAGCAATGAGCAATAGGAGGGGTTTCGTCTCTCCCGGTATAGGGAGTTGATGTTGCGCTGTGTTTGATAGGCTATAACTGGAAATCCCTGGCCAGGGTTGCTGAGATTTACTGGTAAGTGTTATCAGTAGTTTTTCGAACTGTTATAGACCTCATGTAAGTCCATGCTACCTCTCCCGGTACTTTCGGGCATGCGGAATTTGATAAAAAACGATTTTCTTAGAGGTGGTAACATGGACTTAAAACCCGGATCTTTGTTAAACATCTAACTAACAACCTAACTACGAGTTGCTAACTACTCGGTTAGGGGGTTATACCTTTCTTTTTCTCGAACTCCTTCGTCTTCAAGCTTCGATGGTCGTCCGAATCGGCTTCTCCCCGTCGTCTCCTTACGCCGAAGATAGATCCACCTGAAAGCTTCAACCTTTGGCTCCCTCTTCGAACTTTGAAGAAACTAGTTCACTCGGTTTGCTAAACCTTGTGAACTAGAGTGAGTAGAGAAGAGTTTGTATGGGATTTTATCTATGGTTCTTGGTTCTCAACTTATGAGACAAGTGAACCATAGAGTCAAGAGAGGGAGAGCAAGAGGAGGAGATGAGAGCTCAAGAACAAGAGAGAGAATGAGCATGAAAGAATGAGAGAAGACTTTTCTCATTTGGCTCTCATAATCCAAAACAATCATAACACCTCATATCAATCAAGTATTATGTGATGGTTTAAGCAACCATAGCCATATCATTTCATGCACTCATTTTGCACAAAAGAGCAAGCAAGCAAAAGTCTTTGCCATGAAATGATAGCTATAGTTATCATGATGGTCAACTAGTCAAGCCTAGTCAACCGGTCAACAAAGTCAACAAGTCAACAAAAGTCAACAAGTCAACAAAGTCAATCCCTCAACAACCATGTCACCATAATACTTAAATAATATAATTGTTAATCACATATCATATTCTCATTAGGGTTGAGCAAAAATTCAATAGTCAACTGTCAACGGTCAACAACCCTAATGAGAATCCTCTGCCTCTGTCTCTCCGTTAACTGTGCATACACACCCGCATCCGTGTTCCGAGAAACACGAATGCTTACTGGATAAAACCAATCCCAAGAGGTACACTAGGATCTGGCTTAAACAAAAGCCCGCTAGTGTAAACTGTCCGGACACTGTACGTGCACAAGTGCACGGATGTGACCGAACCCTGCCGCAAAACCATGCGACCTCTACTCTTTTGCCTAAAGGCGAATAGCTTTCTGTATGGGACTCTATAGACTCGACACTACGCTGGCAGTAGGTTTAACCACATATCGCAAGCGACACTAGCTGTGCGTAACGGTCCCCAGGTAGATGCCGACAAGAAGACTGACGAGGTGAAACCCATCTGAACTCCTACTGAGCCTGAATGTGACATTCTCCGTACAGTCCGGTCTGTTCGTCTGATACATCGCATGGCGGGCCTAGGGGGCGGTAAAAATCAGTCCCCCAATAGCGGTACAAGTCGTGTCGGAGTGAAGCCCAAAACACCCTGAGATAACACTGGAAGCCTACCAGTATATCTCGTTTGCCCTGGCCAGGGACTACTCGTGTAATGGCTCTCCTAGACACAGCGCGATGTCAACCCCCAATACCGGGAGAGACGAATCCTGTCTAATCGTCACTGCCTCCAAGTGCTTCGGGACTGCACCCAACTACTACCTGTTTGCACGACTCCTTTGAGCCGTGGTAGGGTAGTAATCAAAGTGCAGTGGGAACACACTCGAGGCGAAGTGACAGTGTCAAGTCAGCGAACTAAGCTGTACTCATGTCACCTCGGAACTGATAATTGACGATAGGCATAATACCAACTAGTCAGTTCCCGACGAGTCCTGTCCAGTGTACCCGTAACCTAACGAGCACCCGCATACTATCTCAAGTACGACGTACTGACGGCTGTAGGACAGACCGTCTCCCACACTGGGATGAGAAGCGCATGCGCTAGTCTACTCCGGAGTATCGATGCCCTGTCTCGATAGTCCTGCGGCTAGGGACCTGCATAAGGATGTGCTTATAGATTACCCAGCCTCACTAGTGTGACTGCCATCACATCGTTGGTAATCAAGCAAAGATCCTAAGGGCTCCACTAATGTGTATAGGTGATATACTAAAATAAACACATGTACACATTGAAATAGAAACAAACCAAGTAGCATACTACTATATTGAGCAAGATTGTTTATACAAGGTGAATATCCCAAGCTTCCATTAAGTAATATACAAACTAGTATGATACAGTAATGGCCTCTAGGGCATATACACTAACAATCTCCCACTTGCACTAAGGCCATGTACTGGCGTATCGAAGACCTATCATCTCGATCAGCCGCTCGAACTGAGTCTGGGGCAAGGCCTTGGTGAATGGATCTGCAGTGTTATCTTCTGAAGCGACTCTCCGAACCTCGATCTCCTGGCGATCTACGATCTCCCTGATCAGGTGATACCGCCTCAAGATGTGTCTGGATCTCTGATGGGTCAGGGGTTCCTTCGCTAAAGCTATAGCCCCGTTGTTGTCGCAATACAGAGGTATTGGATCAACAATGGACGGAACCAGCTGAAGTTCTTTCAAGAACTTCCTTATCCAGACAGCTTCTTTTGCGGCATCAGATGCAGCGATGTATTCAACTTCCATCGTCGAGTCTGCAACGGTTTCCTGTTTGGAACTCTTCCAACACACCGCCCCTCCATTTAGGGTAAAGACAAAACCCGACATGGACTTGGAATCATCCTTGTCACTTTGGAAGATGGAGTCAGCAAAGGCCTCGATCTGGAGGTCTTTTCCGCCATACAACAAGAACATCTCCTTAGTCCTTCTCAGGTACTTGAGAATGTTCTTTACCGCTATCCAGTGTTTCTCCCTAGGTTTGACTGATACCGGCTTACTACACTCAGTGCATAAGCTACATCCGGTCTGGTACACAACATCGCATACATTATAGAGCCTACCGCAGAAGCGTAGGGTATAATTGACATGCGATCCCTTTCCAAATCAGTCTTGGGAGACATCTCTTTAGAGAGGGTGATCCCGTGACAAGCCGGTAGGTTACCGCGCTTGGAATCTTCCATACTGAATCTTTTCAGTATGGTGTCGATGTACCTGGACTGTGAAAGTCCTAATATCCTCTTGGATCTATCACGATGGATCCGGATCCCCAGGATGTATGAGGCATCACCCAGGTCTTTCATGGAGAACCTGTGTGACAAGAACCCCTTGACAGATTGTAGCATAGGAATGTCATTTCCTATTAAGAGAATGTCATCCACGTATAAAACGAGGAATACTATAGTTCTCGCTACAAATCTACTATAGATGCATGGTTCATCTGGATTTTTGATAAAGCCAAATTCCTTGACCGTCTCATCAAAACAGATGTTCCAACTCCGCGATGCCTGCTTTAGTCCGTAAATGGACTTAAGAAACTTGCACACCTTTCCGCTGCTCCCACTCTGAATGAAACCCTCTGGCTGGTCCATATAGACACACTCCTCTAAATTTCCATTTAGAAAAGCTGTCTTTACGTCCATCTGCCAAATCTCATAATCGTGGAAGGCAGCAATGGCAAGAAGGATCCGAATGGATTTCAGCATAGCTACTGGAGAAAAGGTCTCATCATAGTCCAAACCAGGTCTTTGACAAAAACCCTTTGCAACCAGTCTAGCTTTATAGGTCTCAACCTGTCCATCTACACCAATCTTCCTTTTGAAGATCCACTTGCATCCTACGGGTTTTACCCCGTCTGGAGCAACGTTCAACGTCCATACTTTGTTGGTGTACATGGACTCTATTTCGGTCCGCATTGCATCCAGCCATTTTACCGATTCGACGCTCTGAACGGCTTGCTGGAAGCTAGTAGGCTCATCATAATCTATGATGCAATCCTCTCTATCCCCGTCTATGAGAAAACTGTAGTATCTCTCGGGAGGATGAGACTGCCTACTACTTCTGCGGAGCGGCATAGGAATGTTCTGTTCTTTTCAACCCTCTGGTTCCACTAAGCTTTCAGTAATAGTCTGTGGTTCTGGAATTTCTTCCAGTTCTACTGCGCTCCCACTTATTTTCTTTTCCAAGAACTGGTGTTCTAGAAAGTGGGCATGATGAGAAACAAGAACTTTTTGTTCCTCTTCGCAGTAGAAGAAATATCCCTTGGAATTCTTTGGATATCCCACAAACTTGCACTGTACTGAGCGTGCCTCGAGCTTGTCCGCATGCTGCTTTTTAACAAAAGCTGGACTTCCCCATGTCTTAATGTGATTAAGATAGGGTCTCTTCCCACACCACATTTCATATGGTGTAGTAGGCACAGTCTTAGTTGGAACTCGGTTCAAAAGGTATGCAGCTGATTCTAGCGCATACCCCCAGAATGATCGCGGTAACTCAGCGTTACTCATCATGGACCGTACCATATCCAATAGGGTTCGGTTCTGTCTCTCCGATACACCGTTATGTTGAGGAGTGTATGGAAGA
Organism: Agapanthus africanus; assembly: GCA_030015575.1. Lineage (NCBI taxonomy): Eukaryota > Viridiplantae > Streptophyta > Magnoliopsida > Asparagales > Amaryllidaceae > Agapanthus > Agapanthus africanus. Next base: position 224,574,623 of record JASDDO010000012.1, read on the forward strand.
GTAAGCTGAGAGAGAATTCCGTTCTCTTTTAAATAATTCAGGAACTCGGCACTTAAGTATTCTCCACCTCGATCCGATCTTAGAATCTTGATACCTTTGCCGGTTTGTTTTTCTACTTCATTCTTATATTCCTGGAACTTTCCAAAGGCTTCGGACTTATGTTTCATTAAGAAGACATAACCGTACCTCGAAAAGTCATCCGTAAAAGTAATGAAGTAAGAATAACCGCTTCACGCATGTGTAGACATTGGACCGCACACGTCGCTGTGTACGAGTCCCAAGAGCTCGCTCGCTCTTACTCCGTGTCCAGTGAACGGAGTCTTTGTCATCTTTCCTTTGAGACAGGATTGACAAGTGGCATACGATTGATATTCGAACGGATTCAAATATCCTTCCGTATGTAACTTCGTCAACCTTCTCTCATTGATGTGACCCAGTCTACAATGCCATAAGAAAGCCTGATTGATTTCTGGAGACTTTCTTTTGTGTGTATTTTGGACATTGAAAATTTGTGGTTGGTTTAATACGTATATACCATTACTCAATGTACCTGACCCAATCAGAACTTGATTAAGGTGAATGTTTACAACATTGCTTACAAACGCAAATTCATAACCTTCTTTAGAAACTAAAGATACAGAAATGATATTACAAGTTACGTTGGGTACAAAAAAGCAATTACGCAAAACCAAAACATGTCCATCTGACATTCCCAGGTGATAGTCCCCCACGGCTTTAGCATCCATGATAGCTCCGTTCGCAACTCTGAGGGTCATGTCACCTGCCTTCAAAACCCTACGGTTTCTCAATGCCTGCAAAGAATTACAGATATGAGATCCTGATCCGGTATCCAATACCCAGGAAGTAGAGTTTATTGAAAGACAGTTTTCAATAACATACACACCTGAAGCTGAAGCTGCAACCTGCTTCAATTCCTGTGTTCTGGCCTTCCAGGCCCTGCAATCATTCTTCCAGTGTCCTTTCTTATGACAATAGAAGCATTCTTCCTTATCTACAAGCTTCCCCGCTTTCTTTGTTGCTTTAGCTTTTCCCTTCGTATCCACTTTACTAACACCGCCCCTTGGTTTGGCGGGGGCTTTCTTCTTCTTTCCCTTGGCTTTCGCCTTGGACTTAGAAGAAGATGATCCTCCTACAAACAAAGTGGATGTTTCCCTACCTTTCTGTAGGGTGCCCTCTGCGCTCCTCAGCATGTTGAGGAGCTCTGAAAGTTCAACTTCTTTTTCTTGTAAGTTGAAGTTCAGTATAAACTGGGCGTAAGTGGAAGGAAGGGACTGGAGAACTAAGTCCGTATAGAGCTCACTCTCCAATGTGGTTCCTAGGTCCGCGAGCTCCTCAATGTAGCCAATCATCTTAAGCACGTGTTTTGCTACTGATGATCCGACGGCCATCCTTGCCGAAAATAACTTTTTCGACGCTTCGTATCTTGCGATACAAGACTGCTCTCCATACAGTTCTTTTGTATGAAGAAATATGGATTCCAGGTCCATATTCTCGTGCCTCCTCTGATGTTCATTGTGCATAGAGGCAAGCATGAGGCACTTGGCCTTCGCGCTATCAATCTCCCAAGTCTTACGGATTTCCTTATCCGCGACGCTGGAAGTGGGACCAGGGACAGGGGGAGCTTTGGTGGTAAGAAGATACCCCAGCTTGTCGTAAGTGATTGCCATTTTGACATTCCTGAGCCAATCTTTGTAGTTTGGCCCTGTCAGTATGCTTTTATCTAGAAGTAACTTAAGTCCAGTCATGTCGATTGGTCGCTGCAATTAGGAGAGAGAAGAAGAAACACTCAGCATGATGCTCTTGCAAGTTTAGAGTGGTTTTTAGTTTGTCTAAACAGGATGGCTTCCACTGTTTCTCGAATCCCTCCTCAAACCAAAAAGGAAGAATTAGTCAGGATCAATCTCACCGTACAATACTTGCATTAGTTCTTTTAATGCGTGATATTCTTGCATTAGTTCTTTTAATGCGTCCCATCATTTAATCCTACCATTGCAGAAAACAACCAAAATATGACGTACGCTTATACCATTCGCATTCGCCACGGGGCCCCGTCGTTACCCGTTAGGTTACTTAACTAACGACAGAGCGGGGGCTGGGCTAGCGCGGCTGTAAAACATAAGCAACACCTAAATAATATCATATGAAGATATATTGCAATGATAGACATTTCAGATCACAGATGAACACATTGGATATACTAGGAACCTGCAATTCGTACGAGCCTGTAACGAAAAGCAGATTACACGGTCGCGGTGAATAGCCAAAACCCCACCCAAGACCCCTACGGGTGCGGCAAACTACCCGCCAAGTACCCGAAGCGAAGCAACCTCCCTCATCCCCGTGAGTAGGCCACTCGGCACTTCGGCATACCCGGTAGTTTGTGCACCCCCTCCATGGGTCTATCCTAGGAGCAAAAACAGTAAAAAGAAATTATACAATGACGGCTACAACCCCGACCCGGTTGTGCGGCCATACAAATAATTATTACATCAATTTACAAATTTACATGAATTGAAAGAAAAGAAAACTCTCGTCTCACAACCCCCGGCTATTCACCCGCGACAATCCAATGAATTCATATACACATTCCAATGACATTACAGATCATAGATTTGTATAACCCCTACTAATCGACATATAGCGATTAGTAGACGTTCAATACAAATATCACATCACAGAAAAACCCGTCAGCTCAAGTCTTTTAAAAGTTTTATCAAAAATACGGATTTTTAGGCCCCAAACACAAAATTTTCGTTCTGGAAAATCTGGGCTGAAAACACATATTCCAAAAATCCCAAAACAACCCCAGAAAAACACTGCACTAAATTTGGACCTCGGCCGAGTCAACTCGGCCGCGGAACCGCGGCGCTTTGACTCGATCGTAGGACCAAATTTCGTAGGTGTTTAGTAAAAAGCCAGAGCCAATTTTTAATATAAAATATATCAATTTTCGAACAGAAAAAATTTCGGCAGAAACTTGACAGTTTTGGGTTCGTTTTGCGACTTTTCTTTGATCGATCTTCTAGCTACTTTGCTAACATGTTAGATAGAGTTTAACTAGGCTCTGATACCACTGTAAGTCTATGCTACCTCTCCCGGTACTTTCGGGCATGCAGAATTTGATAAAAAACGATTTTCTTAGATGTGGTAACATGGACTTAAAACCCGGATCTTTGTTAAACATCTAACTAACAACCTAACTATGAGTTGCTAACTATTCGGTTAGGGGGTTATACCTTCTTTCTTTTTCTCGAACTCCTTCGTCTTCAAGCTTCGATGGTCGTCCGAATCGGCTTCTCCCCGTCGTCTCCTTACGCCGAAGATAGATCCACCTGAAAGCTTCAACCTTTGGCTCCTTCTTCGAACTTTGAAGAAACTAGTTCACTCGGTTTGCTAAACCTTGTGAACTAGAGTGAGTAGAGAAGAGTTTGTATGGGATTTTATCTATGGTTCTTGGTTCTCAACTCATGAGACAAGTGAACCATAGAGTAAAGAGAGGGAGAGCAAGAGGAGGAGATGAGAGCTCAAGAACAAGAGAGAGAATGAGCATGAAAGAATGAGAGAAGACTTTTCTCATTTGGCTCTCATAATCCAAAACAATCATAACACCTCATATCAATCAAGTATTATGTGATGGTTTAAGCAACCATAGCCATATCATTTCATGCACTCATTTTGCACAAAAGAGCAAGCAAGCAAAAGTCTTTGCCATGAAATGATAGCTATAATTATCATGATGGTCAACTAGTCAAGCCTAGTCAACCGGTCAACAAAGTCAACAAGTCAACAAAAGTCAACAAGTCAACAAAGTCAATCCCTCAACAACCATGTCACCATAATACTTAATATAATTGTTAATCACATATCATATTCTCATTAGGGTTGAGCAAAAAGTCAATAGTCAACTGTCAACGGTCAACAACCCTAATGAGAATCCTCTGCCTCTGTCTCTCCGTCAACTGTGCATACACACCCGCATCCGTGTTCCGAGGAACACGAATGCATACTGGATAAAACCAATCCCAAAAGGTACACTAGGATCTGGCTTAAACCAAAGCCCGCTAGTGTAAACTGTCCGGACACTGTACGTGCACAAGTGCACGGATATGACCGAACCCTGCCGCCAAACCATGCGACCTGTCGCAAAACCATGTGACCTCTACTCTTTTGCCTAAAGGCGAATAGCTTTCTGTATGGGACTCTAAAGACTCGACACTACGCTGGCAGTGGGTTTAACCACAGATCGCAAGCGGCACTAGCTGTGCGTAACGGTCCCCAGGTAGATGCCGACAAGAAGACTGACGAGGTGAAACCCATCTGAACTCCTACTGAGCCTGAATGTGACATTCTCCGTACAGTCCGGTCCGTTCGTCTGTTACATCGCATGGCGGGCCTAGGGGGCGGTAAACGTCAGTCCTCCAATAGCGGTACAAGTCGTGTCGGAGTGAAGCCCAAAACACCCTGAGATAACACTGGAAGCCTACCAGTATATCTATTTTGCCCTGGCCAGGGTCTACTCGTGTAATGGCTCTCCTAGACACAGCGCGATGTCAACCCCCAATACCGGGAGAGACGAATCTTGTCTAACCGTCACTGCCTCCAAGTGCTTCGGGACTGCACCCAACTACTACCTGTTTGCACGACTCCTTTGAGCCGTGGTAGGGTAGTAATCAAAGTGCAGTGGGAACACACTCGAGGCGAAGTGACAGTGTCAAGTCAGCGGACTAAGCTGTATTCATGTCACCTGGGAACTGATAACTGACGATAGGCATAATACCAACTAGTCAGTTCCCGACGAGTCCTGTCCAGTGTACCCGTAACCTAACGAACACTCGCATACTATCTCAAGTACGACATACTGACGGCTGTGGGACAGACCGTCTCCCACACTGGGATGAGAAGCGCATGCGCTAGTCTACTCCGGAGTATCGATGCCCTGTCTCGATAGTCCTGCGACTAGGGACCTGCATAAGGATGTGCTTATAGATTACCCCACTAGTGTGACTGCCATCACATCGTTGGTAATCAAGCAAAGATCCTAAGGGCTCCACTAATGTGTATAGGTGATATACTAAAGTAAACACATGTACACATTGAAGTAGAAACAAACCAAGTAGCATACTACTATATTGAGCAAGATTGTTTATACAAGGTGAATATCCCAAGCTTCCGTTAAGTAATATACAAACTAGTATGATACAATAATGGCCTCTAGGGCATATACACTAACACCTCATATCGACACGACTTATCAAGCTACTGGGGTCTGACGTTTACCACCCCTAGGCGAGATATGCGACATATCAGACGAAGAGACCGGACTGTACGGGAGTGTTACTGATTGGATTCACAGGATAATGTACAGGCTTGCTTGTTTATCTTCTGATCGCTCAATACCTGGGTGGCTGTTACATTTAGCTGACCGCTTGCAGCTTGTGGGTGTTTGATATGATCATCACCTACTGCCGGCGTATTGACGATTCTTTAGAGTCCTACACAAAGGTTTCTTGGCTCAGGCAAAACGGAGTAGGAGCACATATGTGATATGTGCGGGACCGAGAATAATACGAGTATGCGATACCGTATTAGTTTCTCGCGATATGTGATATCGGCCGGGTATATGTGATATAGCCGGGTCATCGGATCAAGTCTTGATTCGATGAACTAATACAGATTATATTAATCGGATATTTGTGAAATAGCCGGATTATCGGATCAAGTGTTGATTCGATAATTTAATGTATAATTATATATTTGATATATTAAATTACATTAACTAATATAAGCTCACTTAAACATTATTTTTCTCACTCGGGTAATACATTGATATATATGTGATATATGTTAATTGTTTTATTTTATTTTGTTACAATAAATATTGTATATGTGATATATAATATTGTAACAAGTTATGATTACTAATGCAACATGATTTGTGGAGATTAAACATGATTAGGGTTTGATTTGGGTTAACACTTTCATGAAGCTTCTAGAAGCTTTATGTTTTGTTTTAAGCAAAGATATTTTGTTATGATATTTTGAAGATATTTTCTTAACCCAACCCAAACCCTTTGTCATGGTTCATTCCCTACAAAGGTTAAGTCTTTTGTTTTCTTAACCAAGGGTTGATTGGTAACCATAACACTAGATTTTTTATTATTCATCACAAAGTAATTCTTCTTCTTCCTTTAAGAAAAGCTTTCTAGCTTTTCCTTATGTGATGATTTTGAGTGAGATAAAGAAAAAAAATGAGAGCTAAATTCCTACTTCATCATCCTCATCTATTCTAGCCACTTAGATTAGGGTGTTCGCTTTGCAAATATTTGATTAGTGAAGCAAAAGCTTGGGTTTGAGTTTCTTCAAGGTAGATCATCTTTGTTATTGAAGATCGGTAGCAAGCTTGCATCATTCTTTTCATGGAGCCTCTCTAGAGTCCGGAGTATGTTGCTGCCATTTGAAAAAAAGGGGGGAGTAAGGATCACCGAAGTAATGTCTAAACCTAATGATTTTACAAAGAAAAAAGAAAAGATTCTGCAACAAGGAAACACTATTTTCAATTGTCTCAATAACTTTATTATAATGCGGAGAAAAAATATATTTGAGACGAGACAAACAAAAGAGGTTAGATACGACTCAAGAAATGTCTAAGGATTTACTTTCGAACTTTTTCAGAATTACCCAACTTGAGTTATGAGTACGAATGATATTTCTTTTTTTTTTTTTCTGTAAGTAAGAACAAAAAACGCTCGATGATCACAGCGAAGGGAGCTCAACACGGAGCTTTAGAAGTGAAGGAACGGACTACAAAGGTTGTAATCCCTAACTCTTAGAAGTAAAGTTGTTTACTTGCTATTTGTTTCGCCTAATCTCTAGTCTAAGATCTTGGTTAGGGTTGTTGGGCATGTCTAAAATTTGAATCGGGCATGGTTGATGCCTTATAGACCCTTGTGACAGTGCCTAGTAACCCAACAAATGCTAATCGGGATTAAACATCGCTAATCTCGCATTAATCCGGTTTTGTGCACATGACATGCACCATATCATTTTTACACTTTGTTACATTTTCTTTCATGGTTTCTTTCCCTTTATTCATGCATGGTTTTGTTTTTAAAAAGAAAGGATAAACAAAAGAATAGAAAAGAAAAGAAAATGTTAAAGAATTGGGTATGGGCATGAGAGAGAGGGGATGAGGGGTCAAACTTGACCATGGCTATTCTCCTCCTTCATTCTTCTCTTCACCATTCTCCTTCCTCTCAAGCCCATGGCAGCCCCCTCTCCTCCACTACCTTCACCACCTCACTTCATCATCAAAATCAACTCAAAAGTCCATCCCCACTTCATTAAGAACATGCACAAGCCCACTAGCTACACTTTGGACCAAGAAAGCAAGGATTTTCGACACTTGTGGCAACTCAAGAAAATTCTTGAGTTTCCAAATGAGATGATTTATGAACCATTAGTGTAGTATTTGGTTTACTTTAGCTTCCATGCATGTTTAGAGGTGAGTAGGCGATATTTAGCGAGGTTTGGAAATTCTAAGTTTAGGGTTAGGGTTTGAATTGAATTGTGAAGCGTAATTGAGTTTAGTAGTGACCTTAACCCCCTTTAGTGATATCATATTGGACCCAAAACCTGAGACTTAACCCCAAATACGAACTTTGAAATTCTGCCGATACGGGAAATTGTGGAAATTGTGATGGTTTTTGGATATCTGCTAAAACCCGGAAACCTAGAATATTAATTAGCAAACACAGGGAGATGTGCAGGTGATATAGGGCATACCCTAAAGACCCGAGACCCAACTACCCACACCAGGCCGCAAATAATATCATTCTGGCCACAAATTGCGGCCAGACCTTTGAGTTCTGCTGTCATTCTTTCTTCATGGCTCTATTACCTGTAAACTAGACCCTTTACATATGCAAAATTTACCGATTTAACCTAGGGTAAAATATGGGACCATTTTCATAAGTTGTTGCATTGTTTTACGACTTTGTTTTAAAATGGATTTTTAGTAATTGGGTTTTAACTTGATGGTTTGATATTTGTACATCGATATCGAGGGTTTGTTTGGTTATTCTTGCGTGCGTAGGTTATAGGTTTTGACCTATGTGTGATACGCGTGCCAATTTGGTTTTCGTATGTCATTTCGATTTCGAATTTGGAGTTTAATGCGATACGATGTGTTATGATATGTAGGTACCCCCACGAGGACTTCAAGACGACAAGAAAGCGCGTGGCGACATCGGCCTCAGCAAGCGAAGAGCAGGCGAGTAGATATATATCTATGGGGGAAGTCAGGTGGATGGCGTATAGCACCCCCACAATTCGTAGTATAGAATATGATATTCGTTATATATATGATATATATATGTGTGTGTGTGTGTTGCGAGATTATTAGTCGATCAAGATGGTTTATAGGTGTACATGTTATGGTTTAGTGTAATTAGGAGTATCTTGTTTAGCTTTCTAGTCGCGAAACCCTAGCGTAAGATTACACCCACATGCACACACACATGCATTCATTTTATACTTGTGTGTAGATGGGGATATGTATATATGTATATACACACATAGGTATGTGACTAAGTATATATATATATATATATATATAAATATATATATACGTATACTTGGATTATGAGGTTGTATAAGATACTTGGAGATGAGTCGATGAGTTTGGGCTTGAGGCCATGAGATCGGTGATGTGACATGGTTCGTATTTGAGATACGACATGATGTTTAGCGGGACATTAGGCGTGGTGTTTTCATACACACGCATATATATTATGTTAGTTATATGTATGCCCTAGAGGCCATTGCTGTACATATGATGTATATTATAGTGGATGCTTGGACATATATAGGGAGGACTTTCTTGCTCGACATGATAGTATGCTATCTGGTTGCACTTTATCTTAACATGTACTCTGATTGTCTCTATGTTACATGTTGATAAAGCCCTTAGGATGAGTACTTGACTACCAGGACTATGATGCGGATCATACTAGTCGGGACAGTGTAGTCTCCAAGTATATCCTTCAAATGTTCCTAGTCGTGGGAGTACCGAGACAGGGCATCGATACTCCAGACTAGACTAGCGTATGCGCTTCTTGACCCATATGATGGGCGATGGATGATCCCATATCCATTGGTGTTTAATATCAGAGAAGGTATACGGGTGATCAGTGGAGACTGGGTACACTGGACGGACTCGCCGAGAACTCCCAGATAGTATTATACCTCACGTCAGATGGAAGTTCTCTGGTGACACCGGTACAGGTTAGTCTGTAGACTCGAGATCGTCATAGAGTCTTGTGTGATTCCCACTGTGCTTTGATTTCCATCATACCGTGTCCAAGAGGGCGTGCAAAAAGGTGGCTTTTGGGTACAGTCCCGAATCACATGGAGGCAATGAGCGATAGGAGGGGATTCGTCTCTCCCGGTATAGGGAGTTGATGTTTTGCTGTGTTCGATTGGCTATAACTGGAAACCCCTGGCCAGGGTTGCTGAGATTTACTGGTAAGTATTATCAGTAGTTTCTCGAACTGTTATAAACCTCATATCGACATGACTTATCAAGCTACTGGGGTCTGACGTTTTCCACCCCTAGGGGAGATATGCGACATATCAGACGAAGAGACCGGACTGTACGGGAGTGCTACTGATTGGATTCGCAGGAGAATGTACAGGCTTACTTGTTGATCTTCTAATCGCTCACTACCTGGGTGGCTGTTACGTTTAGCTGACCGCTTGCAGCTTGTAGGTGTTTGATATGATCATCATCTACTACAGGCGTATTGACGATTCTTTAGAGTCCTACACAGAGGTTTCCTGGCTCAGGCAAAACGGCATAGGAGCAAATATATGATATGTGCGGGACCGAGAACAATACGTGTATGTGATACCGTATTAGATTCCCGCGGTATGAGATATCGGCCGGGTATATGTGATATAGCCGGGTCATCGGATCAAGTGTTGATTCGATGAACAGATACAGATTATATTAGTCGGTTATTTATGAAATAGCCGGATTATCGGATCAAGTGTTGATTCGATAATTTAATGTATAATTATATATTTGATATATTAAATTACATTAACTAATATAAGTCACTAAAAGATTCTTTTTCTCACTCGGGTAATACATTGATATATATGCGATATATGTTAATTGTATTATTTTATTTTGTTACAAAATATATTATATATGTGATATATAATATTGTAACATGTTATAATTACTAATGCAACATGATTAGTGGAGATTTAACATGGTTAGGGTTTGATTTGGATTAGTTCTTTCATGAAGCTTCAAGAAGATTTTCTTTTGTTTCTTGCAAAGATATTATGTGTTGATATTTTGTGAGATATTTCCTAACACAAACCACACCTTTAACCCTAGTAAACTCTTTACAATGGTTAGCCTTCTTATCTTTAACCATGGTTGCATTTGTAATTGTCATTACAATTTCATTATTCATCACAAAAGGATTGATCATCTTCTTCCTTCTTCTTCCTTGCATGAAAAGCTTTCTAGCTTTTTTGTGAAGTGATGAAAATGAGTGAGAAATGGAAAATAAATGAGAGCTAAATTCCTACTTTATCATCCTAATCTATTCTAGCCACTTAGATTAGGGTGTTTGCTTTGCTTATACTTGATTAGCAAAGAAAGAGCTTGGGTTTGAGTTTCTTCAAGGTAGATCATCTTTGCTATCGAAGATCGGAAGCAAGCTTGCATATTTCTTTTGTGGAGCCTCCCTAGAGTCCAGGTACTCGATGATCGCAGCGAAGGGACCTAAACATAGAGCTTTAGAAGTGAAGGACTAGACTACAAATGTTGTAATCCCAAACTCTTAGAAGTAAAGTTGTTTACTTGCTTATGTTTTCACCTAATCTCTATCTAAGATCTTGGTTAGGGTTGTTCGGCACGTCTAAAATTTAAATCGGGTATGGTTGATTCCTTGTAGAACCTTGTGAGAGTGCCTAGTAACCCTACAGTGGTATCAGAGCCAAGCTAGAGGTTTAGGCGAAGTCTAGGCGAAGTTTAAAGTCCGATCGAACTCCGAATACCCGATAAAACCTTGTTTCTGGAAAAAATTTCAAAAGTTGACATTTTTTCGTATTAAAAATACTCAGAAAATTAAGCAGGGAAATCTAAGAATTACTTTGAAGTACGGACCACCGACTCACTAATATGACCGCGGAACCGCGGCCAAACCACGCGTTTGGCGGCGGTTCCGCGGCCAAACAGTGAAGATGGGGCCCACTACTTCAGGTATATATTCTTAGGTCTCTTTTCATTGTTCTGGGAATTTTTAATTCTACTCAAGTGTTGAGTTTTCTAGGATGTATTGGGAACTCGTTGATTCGATCAGAAAGTTTAACTTCGTTTAGTTTTTCCGGGTAATTTTAGAACGTGTTAAAAAGTTCGAACGGATATCAATAACTTATTTTTTCCCCTACCGGAAAATTTCCAAGTGTTGGATTTTTCCTTAGTTTAAGAACGTTCTAAGTCATGCAAGTAACACGGTGGACCCTCTAGAAGAACACAAACCTTAACTCGATTATGTGACCGTCTGAACCGCCTCTAAACCTTAGCGTTTGGGGCAGTACGGCGTTGCCACATGTGAGGTGTTGGTTTGACCCTTCTACGGCTGGACCATTGGTGCTGTGGCATGTGATGGATGCTTTTAAACTAATTTCATGTATTGAGAACCATTTGGGAAAACTTGGGTGTTTGATTATTCGATCGGAAAGTTTAACATTGTCTATTTATCTGGAATGTGATACAATATTTGGAATCCACATATAGTTATGAGATAACTAATTTGAATGTTATAAATCTAGCAATTCAGTCTTAGATGATCGGTTGCCACAGGATTTTGATGCGATCAAAAGTCCGTCGCAATCACGTAGCGTACGCGGATACTCGCCGGGTAAACTTAATAGACAGCCACGCCCCATAGCCCCGACCAAGTGACTGCAGGAGAACCCCGTCGCCAAAAGCATCCGTTCGGGTGCTTACTACAGCGGTGTTCCCCCTTAGTGCACTTCGTCGACGGCAACGGGGGTGCGGCCGTCTACTAAAGTTTTCGACGAACATTCGATAAGGTTATCGGGAATCTTGTTGAATTGTCCGACTAGATATTGAAAAGTGTTTTCAATATAGAGACTAAAATGCGGGGTTTATAATAGTTAGGCTTGCGATGTCTAAGGAATTCATTTGGTTAGGCATGTGATGTCTAAGGAGGTTGCGGATTCCAACTGTTGTAGTTTTACACTTTCTTTTCTGCGACCGTAAGTGTAATATGTGGTGTATCGCCGGTTTTGTTGCTATACATCAACGACAATTGGGATACGCATATTTACTTACGTTGATGACATGTGATGTTATGTGTTGCTGTGATATGTTATATTGGATCGTCGTGTTCTGAATAGCCGGGGGTTTTATGTGAGATGAGAGTTTTTCTTTTTCATTCATGTAAAATTCATTATATGTAATATTCTTTTATTGGGGCACTTCCGGGCTGAGGATGATGTCACCATTGTATATTATTTACTTTTCCACATTAGGATAGACCGAAGGCGGGGAGTACAAGTAACCGGGTTCTATGGTCCAGTGGGAGACCATCTCGAGGAGTCGAGACCGGGTCTCCTAACTCTAGAACTGGCAGGGTCACTTGCCGCTCTCGTAGGGGTCTAGGGATGTGGGTTTGGCTATTCATCATGACCATGGAATCCGTGTTTTATACAGGCTCGTATTAAAAACACGGACCTCCTAGTATATCCAATATTTCATATATGTTCTTTTGCTGCAATGTTCTGTGATGAGATCATATTACTGCCTGAGACGAATGTTTATATTATATATATGAGATATATATTATATATTGTTGATTTCGTTTCATATCTGATGCTTGTGAAGCATAATTAAAATGGGACTTCATTAATGAGATTAATGAAATAAAAGAAACCTAAGGATGTTGTAGAAACTTGTTTAAAAACTGGTAGCTCTAGTTCTTGCTTTGCATAGCGGTGTTCCTTGTAGAACATCCAGCACCTTATTCGATAAGGAAAGAGCCGAGATCCCTTCACCGGGAGTGACCTCTTTAGCGAAACTAGCAGATGCTGCATACTCGGTTTGTCTTTTGATTGCTTCTATAGTTTTTGCTTTGCATAGTGGTATTTGTGAAATATCCGGCACCTTATTCGATGAGGAAAGAGCCGACGATCTCTTCACCGGGAGTGACCTCTTTAGCAAAACTAGAAAAGGCCTCAAAAACACTCCATTTAAAATCACTCGATTCTACAACGATATCAAGTTCATTATGCAAAGTGTTTTCTTAAAAACCTGTCGTAGCCCTCCGTCATTTCAGATAAGTGATAGTTAGTATTCGTGCTGCGTTTGTTGGCCTTTGTCAAGGCATAGTGTGCGGTAGCTGATTACTGCTTATCTGTATAAGCATCATATCTGTATAAGCATATGATGTGATTGATTTAGGGTAGTCGTGCGACCTTGTTGACCTCTGTCAAGGGTCGTGCGGGTGAGTTTACTTCAATCAGAAAATGACGGGTTGAACTTGACTAGCAGCCTATGGTTTGTTGACCTCTGTCAAGGTCATTGGACGCTTCGGGCAAAATATTATCAGGAATTTCAAGTGTTGAAATTTGCAATGAGATTGCATACCTTCTATGAGATAGTTAGATCCCGATACCCGCTGCGAGTAAGAGTTACTCCTGGGAGAGTTTTACACATTACAATTAGCCGATCAAGTAGGTGTCTAGAAAGGTGTCAACGGGGTTACGCCCCTGGGAAAACGAGGTTTACTTTAATTAGATCCGTGCGAAAGCACGGGGAACCTCCCTCAAAGTACCGGCACTGGCCTGGCTGAAAGATTGGCGAACTTGTAGGGTGTAATTAAATCCTGGCTAGTCTTTCCTTTTAGGGTTTGAAGGAAGATTTGACTAAAACAGTGGGAGACATCCTGATTAGATATATTTATAACCAATCTAAATCTTGCAAGAGCATACGCTGAGTGTTTTCTTCTCTCTCTCTCCTGGTAGCGACCATGTCACGCCTTAATCAAGATAATAATACGGATGTATTGATCGAACCCGCTTGTTATACTGTGCTAGGGAACGTTGGTCCCGCTCCAACTTATAATTGTTATAAGACAGAGCAAGAATAGGGCATTAACAGAATTCCCATGCCGCCCAAACGAAGAAAGTGCATGCTGATGCATCTTCTTTGGGTGTGTTCATTACAGAGAACTGTTTCTCAATATCCTTTACGTCCTGGGTAAGTGATACCAGATCAGGATCCCGAAAATGTAATCTGTTACATGGGCTACAGAAAAGTAGAGGACTGAGAACGGATGATAAGTTTCAAGAGTTGGAAACGGTGCAATTGTTGCACGCCAAGTAAGTTGGCAGTTATCACCCTGTATTACAAGAATACATTGATTCTGAACGAATGTTATTAGATACCGAACCTGATATACAATATCATATCAGTCTCTTTATTAGTAAAGAAGGATATAATTTTGTATTGATTGAATAATGTTTTGAACATTTCCTGTATCAAGAGTTGATCGGTTCAGGCACGTTATCTAAAAGCATAGACGTTCTAAATCAAACTACAGTTCTTAATATACAGAACACACACAAGAGGACGAGTTCAGAAATGAACGAATCCTTCTTGAGGCGTTGTAGACTATGCCATATCAATGTGACCCGACTAGCTGAAGTTACATTTAGATGCATATTTAAATTAGTTTGAATTTACGTCTTGTGAAACTTTCCGGTCATGTCACAAAGATAAGATGACCACAGCTCTGTTTATTGGAAACAGAGAAAGAGTTAGTGAACTCTTGGGATTGATACATGATGATGTATGTAAGGTCCCCTGTCTACACCTAACAAGACCGGTTCTTTATACTTCATTACATTCACTATTTATCTCTCAAGATTCGGACATATGTTCCTGTTGAAACACAAGTCTGAACCTTTTGAGAAATTCAATGAATATGAGTTAGAAGTAGAGAACCAAAATAGGTATAAGTATTATGTCCTTTGATGAGATCAAGGAGGAGAATATTTGAGCACGGAATTCCTGGACTATTCTAAAAGAGCATGAGATTCTCTCTCAGCATTACTCCTCCGTATACACCACAGCACATCGGTATATCGGGGCGGAGCAAACACACCCTATTAGATATGGTGCGCTCTATGATGAGTACTACTGAGTTACTATTTCCTTTTGGGAGTTATGCACTTGAGAAGCTGCATATCTATTGAATAGGGTTCCAATCAAATCAGTTGCCTACCACTTCATATGTGATATGGAATGGGAAGAGCCCATATCTTAAGTATGTTAAGATTTGGGGTTGTCCAGCCTATGTCTAAAAGCATAATCCGGACAAGCTCGAGGCAAAGTCAGTTCTGTGAAGTGTGTTAGATATCCTAAGCATTCACAAAGGAATATCTTCTACCAAACAGAGGAACAAAAGATGTTTTGTTTCTCAGCATGCCACCTTTGTGAAAGGGAATTTCTTGTGAAGAAATTAGTGGTCATGAGGTAGAACTGGAAAGAGTTCCAGCTATACAAACTGCAGCTGATGATTTGTTAGAACCAAAGGATTCAATAGATTCTAACGAACCTCAGCCTCTCCGCCGATCTAGTAGGGTACCTCACCTACCTGAGAGATATTTCGGTTTTCTCTATGACAGTGGGAGCGAGGATTGCATCATGAGATGATGACCCAACTAGTTTCGAGCAGGCCATCAGGAGTGGGACTCTATAAGAATGGCTGGATGCTTAGCGATCTGAGATGGAATCCTTATACACCAACAAAGTATGGACTTTGGTTGCTTTATCTGAAAGGTTAAATCCCCATCAGGAGCAAGTATATCTTGAGAAGATTACTTGGTGTACATGAAAAGTTGAGACTTTCAAAGCGATGCTTAAGTCCATAAAGATCCTACTTGCCACTACTACATACCATGACTACGATATCTGGTGGTTGGTGTCATGACTGCTTTTCTAAATGATGTTTTGGAAGAGAGCGTATATAAGTACACAGCCAGAGGGCTTCGTAGATAGTGGGAGCAGCGGAAACGTGTGCAAGATGTTTTATGCGATAAAACAGGCATCACAGAGTTGGAACGTCTGTTTTGATGTGGTAGTCAAAGAGTTTGACTTCATCAAAATGGTAGATGAACCTTGTATATACAAAAAGGTAGTAGAGAGTATGGTGGTGATCCCCGTAGAGTACGTAGATGACATACTCTTGATAGGGAAGGAGTTTCCTATGCTACGCTCGGTCAATCTCCTTTTATCACAATGATTCTCCATAAGGATCAAAGAGATACCTCCTAAATCCTGGGTTTTGATCTATGAGATAGATGTAATTGGATGTTAGGATTCTCACTAGTTGTAGTGAGATAATATCAATTGATCCTGGGGAGAATCACTGGAAAGGTTCCAGGGTGATAAGGACGACTAAATGTCAGTCGCAGGCATTGTCTTTACCCTCAGTGGAGGGACGGTATGTTGGAAGAGTTCCAAGCTAGATACCGTGACATACTAGACGATTAAAGGCAAGAAACATCGTTACCAAAGATGCTACCAAAGAGGCAGTCTGGATATATATAAGTTCATGAGATGAACTTGTAAGTCGACATTGTACATCCCACGACTTGTGGGGAGGTGGAAATATGAAAAACAATCATTTTGTTTGAAGCAACATCGACTAACCGAAAAGATCTTTGCTAAACTATAACTAACACTAACATAGGAGTTGTTAACTACTATGGAAGAAGATTATACCTAATGAACCGTGTCCTTCTTCTTCTCGTTATCCACCTCCTCATCGGCCTCCTCTATGTAATAGACGATCCACCCGAGAGCTTCTACTCCAAGCTTTGCCTGTAACTAGGTTTCTCTAGTTGCTAATCAAAGTCACCTAGATGATATAGAGTATGGTTATGGATTAAACAGTCTAGCTAATCCTTGATCTCAACACATGAGAGGATAGGATTAGGGTTTGAAAAGAGAGAGCTTGAGGAGAGAGAAGGTGAGCAAGATTTTATAATGAAAATGTTTCTCACTTCTAATATATCATGAAGCATAAAGAAAATCAAAAAAATAAATCCAAATGATTTATCATCATGCTTCATTTAATATATGCAATTAATCATCAAGTGAGTCATTAAGCAATAAATGCTTCATTAACTCACTTGAATGATTCATCTAATGAGTCACAAATGCATTTAATGTAAATGCCACCTGAACCCTCAAGTCACCATACTTCTAGAAGCTTCCCGCCAAATTACGAGAATGCCCCTCCTATCCATGAAAACACGGAAAAACTCTAGACTGTGTAAATCCAATAATCCGATACTAGAATCTGGCTTAAACCAAAGCCGGCTAGTAAAAACTGTCCGAACATCGTACATGCGTTTAAACACGTATGCGTCCGAACCCTTGTCGCAAAACCATACGACCTCTATATCGTTTCGCCTGGAGCAGGGAAACTCTCTGTGTGGGACTCTAAAGACTCGACTACTACACTAGAAGTGGGTTTAACCACAGACCGCAAGCGGCACTAGCTGTACGTAACGGTCCCCAGGTAGATGTCGATAATATGGCCGATAAGGAAACCCATCCGAACTCCAACTGAGCCTGATGTGACAATCTCCATACAGTCCGGTCTGTTCGTCTAGGACTATCGCATATCGGGCCTAGGAGGCGGCAAGCGTCAGTCCCCTAAAAGCGGTATGAGTCGTGTCGGAGTGAAGCCCATTACACCTTGAGAAACTACTGGAACCTACCAGTAAATCTCGCTTGCCCTGGCCAGGGACTTTGCGTAATGGCTCTCTGACACTGCGCGATATCAACTCCCAATACCGGGAGAGACGAATCCTGTCTAACCGCCACTGCCTCCAAGTGCTCGTGACTGCACCCAACAGCTACCTGTTTGCACGACTCCTTTGACCCGTGGTAGGGTAGCAATCTAAGAACAGTGGGTCACACTCGAGGCGAAGTAGCAGTGTCAAGTCTGCGGACTATGCTGTACTCATGTCACCTGGGAACTGTTAACTGACGACCGGTATAATACCAACCAACAGTTCCCTGCGAGTCCTGTCCGGTGTACCCGTAACCCAACGAGCACCTGTATACTATCTCCAGTACAACGTACTGATGGCTGTGGGACAGACCATCTCCCCAACTGGGATGAGAAGCGTACACACTAGTCTACTCCGGAGTATCGATGCCCTGTCTCGATAATCCTACGACTAGGGACCTGAAAAAGGATGTGCTTGTAGACTACCAAGCCTCCACTAGTGTGACTGCCATCACAACGCTGGTAGTCAAGCAAGATCTTAAGGGCTCTATCAATACGTACACACATATTAACATAGATAAAACCAAGTAGCATACTACCATGTTTAGCAAGACTGTTATATAACTGTGAATATCCCAAGCTTCCATTAAGTAATATACAATCTAGTATGATACAATAATGGCCCCTAGGGCATATACACTAACAATCTCCCACTTGCACTAGGGCCATGTACTGGCATATCGAAGACCGATGATCTCGAGTAGCCTCTCGAACTGAATCTGAGGTAAGGCCTTTGTGAATGGATCAACAATGTTCTACTCTGTAGCAACTCTCCGGACCTCGATCTCCCGGCGATCTACGATCTCCGTGATCAGGTGATACCGCCTTAAGATGTGTCTGGACTTCTGATGGGACATGGGTTCTTTCGCTAAAGCTATAGCTCCGTTGTTGTCGCAATACAGCGGTATTGGATCAACAATGGTAGGAACCACCTGAAGTTCTGTTAGGAACTTCTTCATCCAGACCGCTTCTTTTGCGGCATCGCAAGCAGCAATATACTCCGCTTCCACCGTCGAGTCAGCAACGGTGTCCTGCTTGGAACTCGTCGAGCACACCGCCCCTCCATTGAGGGTAAAGACATAACCTGACATGGACTTGGAATCGTCCTTATCACTCTGGAAGCCGGAATCAGCAAAGGCCTCGATCTTGAGGTCTTTTCCGCCGTGAACCAAGAACATCTCCATAGTCCTTCTCAGGTACTTGAGAATGTTCTTCACTGCTATCCAGTGATTCTCCCCTGCCGGCTTACCACGCTCAGTGCGTAAGCTACATCTGGTCTGGTGCACAACATCGCATACATTATAGAGCCTACCGAAGAAGCGTAGGGTATAATAGACATGTGATCCCTTTCCAAATCAGTCTTGGGAGACATCTCTTTGGATAGGGTGATTCAGTGACAAGCCGGTAGATTACCGCGCTTAGAATCTTCCATACTGAATCTTTTCAGAATAGTGTTGATATACCTGGACTGCGAAAGTCCCAACATCCTCTTGGATCTATCACGATAGATCCGGATCCCCAGAATGTAAGAGGTATCACCCAGGTCTTTCATGGAGAACCTGTGTGACAAGAATCCTTTGACAGATTGTAGCATAGGAATGTCATTTCCTATCAATAGAATGTCATCCACGTACAAGATGAGGAATACAACAGTTCGTGCTACAATTTTACTATATATACATGGTTTATCTGGATTTTTGATAAAGTCATATTCTTTGACCGTTTCATCAAAACAGATGTTCCAACTCCGCGATGCCTGCTTTAGTCCATAAATGGACTTAAGCAACTTGCACACTTTCCCGCTGCTCCCACTCTGATTGAAACCTTCTGGCTGATCCATATAGACGCACTCTTCTAAATTACCATTCAGAAAAGCCGTCTTTACGTCCATCTGCCAGATTTCATCATGGAAGGAAGCAATATCAAGAAGGACCCGAATGGATTTGAGCATAGCCACTGGAGAAAAAGTCTCGTCATAGTCCAAACCAGGTCTTTGATGAAAACCCTTTGCAACAAGTCTAGCCTTATAGGTTTCCACCTATCCATCTACACCAATCTTTTTCTTGAAGATCCATTTGCATCCTATGGCTTTTACCCCACCTGGAGCAAAGTCCAAAGTCCATACTTTGTTGGTGTACATGGACTCCATTTCGGTCCGCATTGCATCTAGCCATCGTACCGAGTCACCACTCTGGATAGCCTGTTGGAAGCTAGTAGGTTCATCATCATCAATGATGCAATCCTCTCTATCCCCGTCTATGAGAAAACCGTAGTATCTCTTAGGCGGATGAGACGGCCTACTACTCCTGCGGAGGGGTACAGGAATGTCCTGTTCTTCTTGAACTACTGGTCTTACCAAACTTTCAGTAGTAGTTTGTGGTTCTGGAATTTCTTCCAGTTCTACTTCGCTCCCACTTGTATCCTTTTCTATAAACTGCTGTTCAAAAAAATGGGCATTACGAGAAACAAAAACCTTTTGTTCCTCTGTGTAATAGAAATAATATCCGTTGGAGTTCTTTGGATATCCCACAAACATACACTGTACTGATCGTGCCTCGAGTTTGTCCGCATGCTGCTTTTTAACAAAAGCTGGACATCCCCATATGTAGGGTTCCTAGGCACCCTAATGAGGTCTCACAAGGCATCGATCATGCCAAATTAAAATTTTAACGGTGCCGAGAAACCCGACTACGGATCGTCGACTAGAAGTTTAGGCGAAAAGATAACTAGTTGACATTTAACTAAAGGAATACGGAAATACAACCTTTGTAGATCCGTTTGTCCACCTCCATAGCTCTGCAACGAAGTGCCTTCGCTGTCCAAGTGAACTCCCGGGCTCTAGCATCGGCTTCGTCGAAGAATAAGCGAGCTAGGTCGTCGATGTCCATGCCGAAGATGATCTACGTCGAGGTATCGCTAGATCAAGCTCCACCTTCACCTTGCCATGAAAACTTGTGAAGGAAACACACTCTACTACTTGGCAAGAGGTAGAGGATGAAGGAATAGGAAGTGGGTTTACTTTAGAATTGGATTTCACACTCATATGCTCAATATGCTATTGATGAAGACAAGCTTCTTCATGAAGAAGAAGAAGAGCAAGAAGAAGATAAAAATTATGATAAGTTCATTTAGAATAGAAAAGAATAATAATCTTATCATAATTTTCACCATGGTTAGGTGTAGAGAATTAACTTAGGTTAGATCAATGGTTAGGGTCAAAAGAAGAAGACAAGATGGTTAAGTGGTCAAAGTTTCATGAAGCTTCAATAAGCTTCATGAAGAATAAAGAAAGAAAACCATTTTGTTTTTCTTCTTTTATGCTTTAATTATTTTCCAAAATGAATAAGCAAATAATTAAAAGAATATGCAACACCCTAATCATCATCTTGAACATAGTTTTATTCTATACACTTAACGAAAAACCATGTATCATCAAACACGATACAAGTAAGTGCACAAAACTATATCGTATATACAATGTGCACAACCGAGCGAGAAAATCCATTTAAAGTGAACCGATACTAGTTAATGCAAAGTAATATATCAAATATATAATTATGCATTAAATCATTAAATCAACACTTGATTCAATGATCCGGTCATGTCGCACATAACCGACTGGTATCATCAGTAACAACTTATCGAATCAACACTTGATCCGATAACTCGGCTATATCGCATATAACCGATCAATGTCACATCGCGAGAATCGAATACAGTATCACATACTGGTATTATTCTCGGTCCCGTACATATCTCATATGCGCTCCTATTTCGTTTTGCTTGAGCCAGGAAACCTCTGTGTAGGACTCTAAAGACTCGTCAATACGCCGGCAGCAGATGATGATCATATCAAACACCCACAAGCCGCAAGCGGTCTGCTAAACGTAACGGCCACCCGGGTATTGAGCGATCAGAAGATCGACGAGCAAGCCCGCTCACACTCCAGTGAATCCAACCAGTAACACTACCGTACAGTCCGGTCTCGTCGTCTGATATGTCGCATATCTCGCCTAGGGGTGGTAAACGTCAGACCCCAATAGCTCGATAAGTCGTGTCGATACGAGGTCTATAACAATTCGAGAAACTACTGGTAACACTTACCAGTAAATCTCAGCAACCCTGGCCAGGGATTTCCTGTTATAGCCAATCGAACACAGCGCAACATCAACCCCCTATACCGGGAGAGACGAATCCCCTCCTATCGCTCATTGCCTCCATGTGACTCGGGACTGTACCCAAAAACCACCGTTTTGCACGCCCTCTTGGACGTGGTAAGATGGAAATCAAAGCACAGTGGGAACCACACAAGACTCTATGACGATCTCGGGTCAACAGACTACTCTGTACCAGTGTCACCAGAGAACTGCCATCTGACGTGAGGTATAATACCATCTGGGAGTTCTCGGCGAGTCCGACCAGTGTACCCAGTCTCTACTGAGCACCCGTATATCATCTCTGATGTCAAATACCGATGGATATGGGATCATCCATCGCCCATCTGTATGGGTCGAGAAGGTACACGCTAGTCTACTCTGGTATATCGATGCCCCATCTCGATACACCCACGACTAGGGACTTTGAAGGATGTACTTATGGACTACCATGTCCCCACTAGTATGATCCGCATCATAGTCCAAGTAGTCAAGTACACATCCTAAGGGCTTTACCAACATGTAACAGAGAGACAATCAATCTACACGTTAAGGTAAAGAGTAACCAGATAGCATACTATCATGTCGAGCAAGAAAGTCATCCCTATATATGTCCCAGCATCCACTACAATGTACATCCTATGTACAGTAATGGCCTCGAGGGCATACATATAACTAACAATCTCCCACTTGCACTAGGGCCATCTGTAGCAGTGGTTGTAGTATCTCATACTCAACCATCCCATAAAAGTCTCTCTCTGGGAATAGGCCTTCGTGAGTGGATCCGCCGCGTTATCCTCTAAGTCTGCTCTCCTTGCCTCGATCAACCTGGAGATCAACCATCTCCATGATCAGGTGATACTGCCTTAGAATAAGTCTGGATCACTGATGGGACGAGGGTTCCTGGCATAAGCCACAACTCCATTGTCACCCAATGGTAGGAACTAAGTTCATCTCATGAACTAATATACATCCAAACAGCCTCTTTGGTAGCATCTTAAGTAGCGATGTATCGTGCCTTTATCGTCTAGTATGTCACGGTATCTAGCTTGGAACTCTTCCAACATACCGTCCCTTTACTGAGGGTAAAGACAATGCCTGCGACTGACATTCAGTCGTCTTTATCACCCTGGAACACTTCCAGTGATTCTCCCCAGGATCGATTGATACCATCTCACTTCTACTAGTGAGATTCCTAACATCCAATTTGATCTATCTCATAGATCCAAAATCCAGGATTTAGTTGGTATCACTTTGATCCTATCTGGAGAATCCTTGTGATAAGCGGAGATTGATCGAACGTAGCATAGAAAACTCCTTCCCTATCAAGAGTATGTCATCCACGTACTCTACGAGGATCACTACCATACTCCCTACTACCTTTTTTGTTTATACAAGGTTCATCTACCATTTTGATGATGTCAAACTCTTTGACTAACACATCAAAACAGACGTTCCAACTCCGCGATGCCTGCTTAATCAGATAAAGCATCTTGCTCACGTTTCCGCTGCTCCCACTGTCTACGAGGCCCTCTGGCTGTGTACTTATAGACACACTCTTCTAAAACATCATTTAGACAAGCAGTCATGACACCCAACCACCAGACATCGTAGTCATAGTATGTAGTCGTGGCAAGTAGGATCTGGATGGACTTAAGCATAGGTACTGGAAAAGGTTTCATCATTATCCACGCCTGGTCAATGACGAAAACCTTTAACAAGTCTAGCTTTGAAAGTCTCAACTTTTCCATTTACACCAAGTAATCTTCTCAAGATATACTTGCTCCTGATGGGGATTTAACCCTTCAGATATAGCAACCAAAGTCCATACTTTGTTGGTGTATAAGGATTCCATCTAAGATCGCTAAACATCCAGCCATTCTTACAGAGTCTTACTCCTGATGGCCAGCTCGAAGCTAGTTGGGTCATCATCTCATGATGCATTCCTCGCTCCCACTGTCATAGAGAAACCGAAGTATCTCTCAGGTGGGTGAGGAACCCTACTAGATCGGCGGAAAGGCTGAGGTTCGTTGGAATCTACTGAATCCTTTGGTTCTATCAAATCATCAGCTGCAATTTGTATGGCTGGAACATTTCCAGTTGTACATTACAGACCTTGCCTCGAGCTTGTCCGGATTTTGCTTTTAGACATAGGCCGGACAACCCCAAATCTTAACTAACTTAAGATATGGGCTCTTCCCTTTCCATATCACATATGAAGTGGTAGGCATAGATTTGATTCGAACCCTATTCAATAGGTATGCATCTTCTCAAGTGCATAACCCCTTTAAGGAAAAAGGTAACTCAGTAGTACTCATCATAGAGCACACCATATCAAATAGGGTGTATCTGCTCCGCCCTGACATACCATCGTGCAATGGTGTATACGGAGGAGTAATGCTGAGAGAGAATCTCATTCTCCTTTAGAATAGTCCAGGAATTCCATGCATAAGTATTCTCCTCCTTGATCACATCAAAGGACATAACACTTATACCCGTATTTTGGTTCTCTACTTCTCGCTTATATTCTGTGAATATCTCAAAAGGTTCGGACTTGTGTTTCAACAGGAACATAGGTCTGAATCTCGAAAGATCATCAGAGAATGTAATGAAGTAAAAAGAACCAGTCCTAGCATGTGTAGACAGGGGACCTACATACATCAACATGTATCATCCCAAGAGTTCACTAACTCTTTCTCTGTTTCCAATAAACAGAGCTATGGTCTCTTATCTTTGTGACATGACTGGCGAGTTTCACAAGATGTAAATTCAAACTAATATACGTCTTTATGTAACTCTAGCTAGTCGGGTCATATTGATCTTACCTAGTCTACAATACCTCAAGAAGAATTCGTTCATTTCTGAACTCTTCCTCTTGTGTGTGTTCCATATACTAAGAACTGTAGTTTGATTTAGAACATCAATGCTTTTAGACAACGTGCCTGAACCGATCAACTTTTGATATAGGAAATGTTCAAAACATTATCCAACAATACAAAATTTTATCATTTCTTTACTAATAAAGAGACTGATATGATTTTGTATATCAGGTTCAGTATCTAATAACATTCATTCAGAATCAATGTATTACAATACAGGGTGACAGTGACCAACAGACTTGGCTGAAACACTTGCCCCGTTTTCTGCCTCATGAAACTTATCACCCGTTCTCAGTTTTTCTACCCTTTTGTAGCCCTATGTAACAGATTACATATCTGGGATCCTGATTCGGTATCATATACCAAGGATGCGGAGGATACTGAGAAACAGTTCTGTATAATGAACACACCCGAAGATGATGCATCAGCATGCACTCTCTTCGTTTGGGCGGCACGGGAAATCTGGTATTCCCCAAATTCCTGCTCTGTCTTATAACAATTATAAGTTGGAGCGGGACCAACGTTCCCCAGCTCAGTATAACAAGCGGGTTCGGTCAATAATCCGTATTATTATCTTGATTAAGGCGTGATATGGTCGCTACCAGGAGAGAGAGGGAAGAAAACACTCAGCGTGCGCTCTTGCAAGAATAGATTGGTTATTATTTTATCTAATCAGGATGGCTCCCACTGCTTTTTATCAAATCTTCCTTCAAACCCTAAAAGGAAAGACTAGCCGGGATTAATTACACACTACAAGTTCGCCAATCTTTCAGCCAGGCCAGTGTCGGTACTTCGAGGGAGGTCCCCCGTGCTTTCGCACGAACCTAATTAATGTAAACCTCGTTTTCCCAGAGGCGTAACCTCGTTAACACCTTTCTAGACACCTACTTGATCGGCTAATTGTAATGTATAAAACTCTCCCAGGAGTAACTCTTACTCGCAGCGGGTATCGGGATCCAACTATCTCATAGAAGGTATGCAATCTCATTGCAAATTTCAACACTTGAAATTCCCGATAATATTTTGCCCCTAGTGTCCTATGACCTTGACAGAGGTCAACAAACCATAGGCTGCTAGTCAAGTTCAACCCGTCATTTCTTGATTTAAGTAAACCCACCCGCACGACCCTTGACAGAGGTCAACAAGGTCGCACGACTACCCTAAATCAATCACATCATATGCTTATGCAGATAAGCGCTAATCAGCTACCGCACACTACGCCTTGACAGAGGTCAACAAACGCAGCACGATACTAACCAGTACTTATCTGAAATGACGGAGGGCTACGACAGGTTTTTTTGAAAACCTTTTGCGTAATGAACTTGATATCGTTGTAGGATCGAATGAATTTTGAAATGGAGTGTTTTTGAGGCTTTTCTAGTTTTGCTAAAGGAGTCACTCCCGGTGAAGGGATCGTCGGTCCTTTCCTCGTCGAATGAGATGCGGGATATATCATATATATCACTGTGCAAAGCAAAAACTCTTAAAAGCAATCAAAAGACAAACCGAGGGTGTAGCATCTGCCAGTTATTGCTAAAGGAGTCACTCCCGGTGAAGGGATCTCGGTCCTTTCCTCATCGAATAAGGTGCAGGATATATCGTATATACCGCTGTGCAAAGCAAGAACTGTAGCTACCTGTTTTATTTTGAAATTCGATTCTACAACATCTTAGGTTTCTTTTAATTTCATTAATCACATTAATGAAGTCCCATCATTTAAGTACCTAAACATCACAGATAGATATGACGTACACTTATGCCATCCGCATTCGCCTCGATGTCCCCTCGTGCACCGTTAGGTTAGGTAACTAACGACAGAGCGGGGCAGGGCTAGCGCGGGTGTAAAACATAAGTAACGTCTATATAATATATCATATATACTATATACTGTATCTATCACAGAACATCACATGATCACATCACAGATATCGCAGCAGAAGAATCATATGAAATATTGGATATACTAGGACGTCCGTGTTTTCAATACGAGCCAGTATAAAACACGGATTCCACGGTCGCGATGAATAGCCAAACCCACACCCCTAGACCCCTACGAGAGCGGCAAGCAACCCTACCAATTCTAGAGTTAGGAGAACCGGACTCGACTCCTCGAGTTGGTCTCCCACTGGACTCCAGAACCCGGTTACTTGTGCTCCCCTCCTTGGGTCTATCCTAGTGCGGAAAAGTAAATAATATACAAAGGGTGACAACTTCCGCAACCTGGAAGCGCCCCAATAAAAGAATATTACATACAAGTTTTTACATGAATGAAAATGAAAAACACTCATCTCACATAAAAACCCCCGGCTATTCGAACACGACGATCCAATATAACATATCCAGCAACACATAACATCACATGTCATCAACGTAAGTAAATATGCGCATCCCAATTGTCATTGACATATAGCAACGAAACCGGCGATATCACATATTACACTTACGGTCATAGAAAAGAAAGTGTAAAACTGCAACAGTTGGAATCCGCAATCTCTTTAGACATCGCATGCCTAATCAAATGAATTACTTAGACATCGCATGCCTAACAATTATAAACCCCGCATTTTAGTCTCATTATCGAAAACACTTTTCAATACCAAGTCGGGCAATTCAACAAGATTCCCGACACCCTGATCGAATGCTCGTCGTAAACTTCAGTAGACGGCTACACCCCTGATACCGTCGACGAAGTGCACCAAGGCGGAACACCGCTACCACGAGCACCCGAACGGATGCTTTCGGCGACGGGGTTCTCCTACAGTCACTTGGTCGGGGCTATGGAGTGAAGCTGTCTATTTAAGTTTACCCGGCGAGTATCCGCGTACGCTACGTGATTGCGACGGACTTTTGATTATATCAAAATTCCGTGGCAACCGATCAAGTGAGACTAAAGTGCTACGTTTATAGCATTAATTCAGTTATCTCATAACAATTTGTGAATTCCAATTATTGTATCCCATTCCGGATAAATAGAAAATGTCAAACTTTCCGATCGAACAATCGAACACCCAAGTTTTCCCGAAACAGGTCAACACATGAAATAAGTCTAACAATAAAAAGTTCGTGCCTCAGTACCAACGGTCCAGCCGTAGAAGGATCAAGCCAACGCCTCACATGTGGCACGCCGTACTGCCCCAAACCTGAAGGTTCAAAGGGCAGTTCAAGACGGTCACATAATCGAGTTAAGGTTTGTTGTCTTCTAGAGGGACCATCGCGTTACTTGCACTACTTAGAACGTCGTTAAACTACGGAAAAATCCAACACTTGGAAATTTCCCGACAGGGGAAAAATTGGGTATTTATATCCGGTCGAACTTTTTAACATATTCTAAAATTTATCCGGAAAGCCAAATAGACAAAATTTGATACCCCGATCGAAATACCGAATCCCCAAAACAACTCCAGATTATTCAACTCTTGAATAAATTTAAAAAGTACCCAGAGAACTCAATACTGGAAATATTGAATTACTGTGCAAAACTGGAATTGTGACGTCACCAAGTGGCGGCGGAACCGCCGCACGAGGCATGCTCGTGCCGCGGTTCCGCGCCTGTTTAAAGTCCAAATAATCTCGTATTTGCACAGTAATTCTTACAATTTCCTGCTGGGCTTTCTGGATATTTTTAATATGGAAAAATCCCAGTTTTTGAAAAAAGGACAGAGAGCTATTTTGGAGTTGGTTTCGGGTTCGTTCCGGTTTCAAATTCCGTCTGGATTTCGCCTAAGGCTCTAGCTAGGCTCTGATACCACTGTAGGGTTCCTAGGCACCCTAATGAGGTCTCACAAGGCATCGATCATGCCAAATTAAAATTTTAACGGTGCCGAGAAACCCGACTACGGATCGTCGACTAGAAGTTTAGGCGAAAAGATAACTAGTTAACATTTAACTAAAGGAATACGGAAATGCAACCTTTGTAGATCCGTTTGTCCACCTCCATAGCTCTGCAACGAAGTGCCTTCGCTGTCCAAGTGAACTCCCGGGCTCTAGCGTCGGCTTCGTCGAAGGATAAGCGAGCTAGGTCGTCGATATCCATGCCGAAGATGATCTACGTCGAGGCATCGCTAGATCAAGCTCCACCTTCACCTTGCCATGAAAACTTGTGAAGGAAACACACTCTACTACTTGGCAAGAGGTAGAGGATGAAGAAATAGGAAGTGGGTTTACTTTAGAATTGGATTTCACACTCATATGCTCAATATGCCATTGATGAAGACAAGCTTCTTCATGAAGAAGAAGAAGAGCAAGAAGAAGATAAAAATTATGATAAGTTCATTTAGAATAGAAAAGAATAATAATCTTATCATAATTTTCACCATGGTTAGGTGTAGAGAATTAACTTAGGTTAGATCAATGGTTAGGGTCAAAAGAAGAAGACAAAATGGTTAAGTGGTCAAAGTTTCTTGAAGCTTCAATAAGCTTCATGAAGAATAAAGAAAGAAAACCATTTTGTTTTTCTTCTTTTATGCTTTAATTATTTTCCAAAATGAATAAGCAAATAATTAAAAGAATATGCAAAACCCTAATCATCATCTTGACCATAGTTTTATTCTATACACTTAACCAAAAACCATGTATCATCAAACACGATACAAGTAAGTGCACAAAACTATATCGTATATACAATGTGCACAACCGAGCGAGAAAATCCATTTAAAGTGAACCGATACTAGTTAATGCAAAGTAATATATCAAATATATAGTTATGCATTAAATCATTAAATCAACACTTGATTCAATGATCCGGTCATGTCGCACATAACCGACTGGTATCATCAGTAACAACTTATCGAATCAACACTTGATCCGATAACTCGGCTATATCGCATATAACCGATCAATGTCACATCGCGAGAATCGAATAAAGTATCACATACTGGTATTATTCTCGGTCCCGCACATATCTCATATGCGCTCCTATTTCGTTTTTCTTGAGCCAGGAAACCTCTGTGTAGGACTCTAAAGACTCGTCAATACGCCGGCAGCAGATGATGATCATATCAAACACCCACAAACCGCAAGCGGTCTGCTAAACGTAACGGCCACCCGGGTATTGAGCGATCAGAAGATCGACGAGCAAGCCCGCTCACACTCCAGTGAATCCAACCAGTAACACTACCTTACAGTCCGGTCTCGTCGTCTGATATGTCGCATATCTCGCCTAGGGGTGGTAAACGTCAGACCCCAATAGCTCGATAAGTCGTGTCGATACGAGGTCTATAACAATTCGAGAAACTACTGGTAACACTTACCAGTAAATCTCAGCAACCCTGGCCAGGGATTTCCTGTTATAGCCAATCGAACACAGCGCAACATCAACCCCCTATACCGGGAGAGACGAATCCCCTCCTATCGCTCAATGCCTCCATGTGACTCGGGACTGTAACCAAAAACCACCGTTTTGCACGCCCTCTTGGACGTGGTAAGATGGAAATCAAAGCACAGTGGGAACCACACAAGACTCTATGACGATCTCGGGTCAACAGACTACTCTGTACCAGTGTCACCAGAGAACTGCCATCTGACGTGAGGTATAATACCATCTGGGAGTTCTCGGCGAGTCCGTCCAGTGTACCCAGTCTCTACTGAGCACCCGTATATCATCTCTGATGTCAAACACCGATGGATATGGGATCATCCATCGCCCATCTGTATGGGTCGAGAAGGTACACGCTAGTCTACTCTGGTATATCGATGCCCCATCTCGATACACCCACGACTAGGGACTTTGAAGGATGTACTTATGGACTACCATGTCCCCACTAGTATGATCCGCATCATAGTCCAGGTAGTCAAGTACACATCCTAAGGGCTTTACCAACATGTAACAGAGAGACAATCAATGTACACGTTAAGGTAAAGAGTAACCAGATAGCATACTATCATGTCGAGCAAGAAAGTCATCCCTATATATGTCCCAGCATCCACTACAATGTACATCCTATGTACAGTAATGGCCTCTAGGGCGTACATATAACTAACAATCTCCCACTTGCACTAGGGCCATCTGTAGCAGTGGTTGTAGTATCTCATACTCAACCATCCCATAAAAGTCTCTCTCTGGGAATAGGCCTTCGTGAGTGGATCCGCCGCGTTATCCTCTAAGTCTTCTCTCCTTGCCTCGATCAACCTGGAGATCAACCATCTCCATGATCAGGTGATACTGCCTTAGAATAAGTCCGGATCACTGATGGGACGAGGGTTCCTGGCATAAGCCACAACTCCATTGTCACACAATGGTAGGAACTAAGTTCATCTCATGAACTAATATACATCCAAACAGCCTCTTTGGTAGCATCTTAAGTAGCGATGTATCGTGCCTTTATCGTCAAGTATGTCATGGTATCTAGCTTGGAACTCTTCCAACATACCGTCCCTTTACTGAGGGTAAAGACAATGCCTGCGACTGACATTCAGTCGTCTTTATCACCCTGGAACACTTCCAGTGATTCTCCCCAGGATCGATTGATACCATCTCACTTCTACTAGTGAGATTCCTAACATCCAATTTGATCTATCTCATAGATCCAAAATCCAGGATTTAGTTGGTATCACTTTGATCCTATCTGGAGAATCCTTGTGATAAGCGGAGATTGATCGAACGTAGCATAGAAAACTCCTTCCCTATCAAGAGTATGTCATCCACCTACTCTACGAGGATCACTACCATACTCCCTACTACCTTTTTGTTTATACAAGGTTCATCTACCATTTTGATGATGTCAAACTCTTTGACTAACACATCAAAACAGACGTTCCAACTCCGCGATGCCTGCTTAATCAGATAAAGCATCTTGCTCACGTTTCCGCTGCTCCCACTGTCTACGAGGCCCTCTGGCTGTGTACTTATAGACACACTCTTCTAAAACATCATTTAGACAAGCAGTCATGACACCCAACAACCAGACATCGTAGTCATAGTATGTAGCCGTGTCAAGTAGGATCTGGATGGACTTAAGCATAGGTACTGGAAAAGGTTTCATCATTATCCACGCCTGGTCAATGACGAAAACCTTTAACAAGTCTAGCTTTGAAAGTCTCAACTTTTCCATTTACACCAAGTAATCTTCTCAAGATATACTTGCTCCTGATGGGGATTTAACCCTTCAGATATAGCAACCAAAGTCCATACTTTGTTGGTGTATAAGGATTCCATCTCAGATCGCTAAACATCCAGCCATTCTTACAGAGTCTTACTCCTGATGGCCAGCTCGAAGCTAGTTGGGTCATCATCTCATGATGCATTCCTCGCTCCCACTGTCATAAAGAAACCGAAGTATCTCTCAGGTGGGTGAGGAACCCTACTAGATCGGCGGAGAGGCTGAGGTTCGTTGGAATCTACTGAATCCTTTGGTTCTATCAAATCATCAGCTGCAATTTGTATGGCTGGAACATTTCCAGTTGTACATTACAGACCTTGCCTCGAGCTTGTCCGGATTTTGCTTTTAGACATAGGCCGGACAACCCCAAATCTTAACTAACTTAAGATATGGGCTCTTCCCTTTCCATATCACATATGAAGTGGTAGGCATAGATTTGATTCGAACCCTATTCAATAGGTATGAATCTTCTCAAGTGCATAAACCCTTTAAGGAAAAAGGTAACTCAGTAGTACTCATCATAGAGCACACCATATCAAATAGGGTGTATCTGCTCCGCCCCGACATACCATCGTGCAATGGTGTATACGGAGGAGTAATGCTGAGAGAGAATCTCATTCTCCTTTAGAATAGTCCAGGAATTCCATGCATAAGTATTCTCCTCCTTGATCACATCAAAGGACATAACACTTATACCCGTATTTTGGTTCTCTACTTCTCTCTTATATTCTGTGAATATCTCAAAAGGTTCGGACTTGTGTTTCAACAGAAACATAGGTCTGAATCTCGAAAGATCATCAGAGAATGTAATGAAGTAAAAAGAACCAGTCCTGGCATGTGTAGACAGGGGACCTACATACATCAACATGTATCATCCCAAGAGTTCACTAACTCTTTCTCTGTTTCCAATAAACAGAGCTATGGTCTCTTATCTTTGTAATGAAGTAAAAAAGAACCAGCCCTGGCATGTGTAGAGAGAGGGAACATTTTAGCATGATGCTCTTGCAAGTTTAGAGTGGTTTTTAGTTTATCTAAACTAGATGGCTCCCACCGTTTCTCGAATGCCTCCTCAAACCAAAAAGGAAGAACCAGCCAGGACTATTCTCACTGTACAATACTTGCTTAACCGTTCAGCCAGGCCGGTGTCGGTACTTCGAGGGAGGTTTTCCAACGCTTTCGCGAAGTTCCTTAATTAAATAACCTCTTTTCTCTGGGGGCGTAGCCCCGCTGACACCTTTCTCGACACCTACTTGGTTTATAGCATTGATCGTTAAGTGACGAATCTCCTGATGAGTAGCATATACTCACAGTAGGATCGGGATCCAAATATCATCGTGTGATAATGCTGAAGGAATCCTACCAACATTCATCATACTCCAAATGGTATGCATCTCTTTGCAAATTTCAGTTTCTTTAGAAATTCCCGATATAAATTTTTGCCCCATGCTTTTATGACCTTGGTGTTAGGTCAAATGTCATAAGTCACATGTCAAGTTCTACCCATCATTATCTTGTTAATTTGAACCCATCCGTACATATCCTTGACGTTCGGCCAAAATGATAATACGACTTTCCCAAACTAACTCATCTATCTATGCAACAAATGAATACCCAGCAGCTACCAAACACTATGCCTTGGCGTTAGGTCAAAATACATAGCTTGAATACTACTGAATACCCAAATGAAATGACGGAGGGCTGCGAATGGTTTTGGCGAAACCGTGAACCTAGTGAACTTGATATGACTGAAGGAACCTGATAGCTTTTAAAAGGAGTGGTTAAAGCTCCGCAATTAAAAATATCTTCTGTTTTAAAAATAACCGAGTGGTTTCTTTTAAACTGTTCCAACGATTCAACTTTGGTTTATTTTCTTTGCATTAATAATAATGCGTCCCATCATTAACCTATCATTGCAGAAAACAACGAAAATACAACGTCCTCTTATGCCATCCGCATTCGCCACTGGGTCCCGTCATCACCCGTTAGGTTACTTAACTAACGACAGAGCGGGGGCTGGCGCAGGTGTACAACATAAGTGACGTCTAAATAGCTATCATATATAGATATTGTACATTCGTCAGACGCAATAATAGGCATTCCAGATCACAGATGAACATTATTGGATATGCAAGCAATCCGCGTTTCTTTTGAGCCTGCAACGAAAGACGGATTACACAGTTGTGATGAATAGCCATTACCCCACCCTAGACCCCTATGGGTACGGCAAACTACCCGCCAAGTACCTGAAGTGAAGCGGTATCCCTCAACAACGTGAGTAGGCCACTAAACACTTCAAAGTACCCGGTAGTTTGTGCACCCCACCTTGGGTCTATCCTAGGAGCAAAAACAGTAAAAATGAAATAAAACAACGGTGGCTACAACCGCAACCTGGATGTGCCCCGCAAAATAATATTACAATATATTACAATTACATCGAATGAATGAATATAATAACCCATCTTAAACCCTGGCTAATCATCACAACAATCCAATCAAGTTCATAATCACAAACAGTAAAATCATTACAGAAATGTGCAACCCCCCGCCAACTGACATACTAGCAGTTAGGGGAGGTTTACGAACACATTATACAGTTCACAGATATAATCTAATTAGCAAACATCGTATAATTTCGATCGAGCAAACACTTTAGATTCTACTCCAAAACTTCTCTGTGCACCTGAGACTTGAGCAGAAAATAAACATTCCAGAAAAGACAAAATATTCATAGAAGAGCTACTGAGGAAAATTGGGCTGAATCGGCTTCAACTCAGCCGCGGATCCGCGGCGGATCGGTGGGATCGGCCGCGGTTCCGCGGCTGTTTGGACGATTCATGCACCCAATTTTTTCCAGTATTCTTATATTTCCCTGCTTGTATTTTTAGAGGGCCCTGAAAAAATTTTAGACCTCGATTTAAATTCGACAGAAACTTGGTGAATACGATATTTTTTCCGGTTCGTTTTGCGTTCAAAATTGTAACGACTTTGCTAATAAGTTAATTATTGTTTAGCGAGGCTCTGATACCACTGTAAGTCGACGTTGTAAACCCCACGACTTGTGGGGAGGCGGAAATATGAAAAACAATCATTTTGTTTGAAGCAACATCGACTAACCGAAAAGATCTTTGCTAAACTATAACTAACACTAACATAGGAGTTGTTAACTACTATGGAAGAAGATTATACCTAATGAACCGTGTCCTTCTTCTCGTTATCTGCCTTCTCGTCAGCCTCCTCTATGTAATAGACGATCCACCCGAGAGCTTCTACTCCAAGCTTTGCCTCTAATCTTGAGGTAACTAGGTTTCTCTAGTTGCTAATCAAAGTCACCTAGATGATATAGAGTATGGTTATGGATTAAATAGTCTAGCTAATCCTTGATCTCAATATATGAGAGGGTAGGATTAGGGTTTGAAGAGAGAGATCTTGAGGAGAGAGAAGGTGAGCAAGATTTTATGATGAAAATGTTTCTCACTTCTAATATATCATGAAGCATAAAGAAATTTAAAAAAAATCCAAATGATTTATCATCATGCTTCATTTAATATATGCAATGAATCATCAAGTGAGTCATTAAGCAATAAATGCTTCATTAACTCACTTGAATGATTCATCTAATGAGTCAAAAATGCATTTAATGTAAATGCCACCTAAACCCTCAAGTCACCAAACCTCTAGAAGCTTCCCGCCAAATTACGTGAACGCCCCTCCTATCCATGAAAACACGGAAAAACTTTAGACTGTATAAATCCAATAATCCGATACTAGAATCTGGCTTAAACCAAAGCCCGCTAGTAAAAACTGTCCGAACATCGTACGTTCGTTAAAACAAGTATGCGTCCGAACCCTTGTCGTAAAACCATACGACCTCTATATCGTTTCGCCTGGAGCAAGGAAACTCTCTGTGTGGGACTCTAAAGACTCGACTACTACGCTGGCAGTGGGTTTAACCACAGACCGCAAGCGGCACTAGCTGTACGTAACGGTCCCCAGGTAGATGTCGATAAGAAGGCCGATGCGGAAACCCATCCGAACTCCTACTGAGCCTGATGTGACAATCTCCGTACAGTCCGGTCTGTTCATCTAGGACTATCGCATATCAGGCCTAGGGGGCGGCAAGCGTCAGTCCCCTAAAAGCGGTATAAGTCGTGTCGGAGTGAAGCCCATTACACCTTGAGAAACTACAGGAACCTACCAGTAAATCTCGCTTGCCCTGGACAGGGACTTTGCATAATGGCTCTCTGACACAACACGATATCAACTCCCAATACCGAGAGAGACGAATCCTGTCTAACCGCCACTGCCTCCAAGTGCTCGGGACTGCACCCAACTACTACCTATTTGCACGACTCCTTTGAGCCGTGGCAGGGTAGCAATCTAAGAACAGTGGGACACACTCGAAGCGAAGTAGCAGTGTCAAGTCTGCGGACTATGCTGTACTCATGTCACCTGGGAACTGTTAACTGACGATGGGTATAATACCAACCAACAGTTCCCTGCGAGTCCTGTCCGGTGTACCCGTAACCCAACGAGCACCTGTATACTATCTCTAGTACAACGTACTGATGGTTGTGGGACAGACCGTCTCCCCAACTGGGATGAGAAGCGTACACACTAGTCTACTCCGGAGTATCGATGCCCTGTCTCAATAATCCTACGACTGGGGACCTGAAAAAGGATGTGCTTATAGACTACCCAGCCCCCACTAGTGTGACTGCCATCATAACGCTGGTAGTCAAGCAAGATCCTAAGGGCTCTATCAATACGTACACACATATTAAGATAGATAAAACCAAGTAGCATACTACCATGTTTAGCAAGATTGTTATATAACTGTGAATATCCCAAGCTTCCATTAAGTAATATACAAGCTAGTATGATACAATAATGGCCCCTAGGGCATATACACTAACAGAACTTTGTTTCAACCATTGTGTGACAATGGAGTTATGGCTTTGGCCTAGGAACCCCTGTCCCACCAGAAATCCAGATATAATTCTTAGACAATATCACCTGATCATGGAGATGGTTGATCTCCAGGGAGATCGAGGTTAGAAGAGTAGACACAGAGGACAACAGCGCGGTTCCACTCACAAAGGCCTATTTCCTAGTGGAGACTTTTATGGGATGGTTGAGTATGAGATACTTCAATCACAGCTGATTGTTGGGTATGCGATACCACAACAGATGGCCCTAGTGCAAGTGGGAGATTGTTAGTTATATGTATGCCCTAGAGGCCATTACTGTACATATTATGTATATTGTAGTGGATGTTTGGACAAATATAGGGAGGGCTTTCTTGCTCGACATGATAGTATGCTATTTGGTTGCACTTTATCTTAACATGTACTCTAATTGTCTCTATATTACATGTTGATAAAGCCCTTAGGATGAGTACTTGACTACCAGGACTATGATGCGGATCATACTAGTGGGGACAGTGTAGTCGCCAAGTACATCCTTCAAATTTTCCTAGTCGTGGGAGTACCGGGACAGGGTATCGATACTCCAGAGTAGACCAGCGTATGCACTTCTTGACCCATATGATGGGCGATGGATGATCCCATATCCATTGGTGTTTGACATCAGAGAAGGTATATGGGTGCTCAGTGGTGACTGGGTACATTGGACGGACTCGCCGAGAACTTCCAGATGGTATTATACCTCGCGTCAGATGGCAGTTCTCTGGTGACACTGGTACAGGTTAGTCTGTAGATCTGAGATCGTCATAGAGTCTTGTTTGATTCCCACTGTGCTTTGATTTCAATCATACCACGTCCAAGAGGGCGTGCAAAAAGGTGGCTTTTGGGTACAGTCCCGAATCATATGCAGGCAATGAGCGATAGGAGGGGATTCGTCTCTCCCGGGATAGGGAGTTGATGTTGTGCTGTGTTCGATTGGTATAACTGGAAACCCTTGGCCAGGGTTGCTGAGATTTACTGGTAAGTGTTATCAGTAGTTTCTCGTACTGTTATAAACCTCATATCGACACGACTTATCAAGCTACTGGGGTCTGACGTTTTCCACCCCTAGGCGAGATATGCGACATATCAGATGAAGAGACCGGACTGTACGGGAGTGTTACTGATTGGATTCGTAGGAGAATGTACAGGCTTGCTTGTTGATCTTCTGATCGCTCAATACCTGGGTGGCTGTTACGTTTAGCTGACCGCTTGCAGCTTGTAGGTGTTTGATATGATCATCATCTACTACAGGCGTATTGACGATTCTTTAGAGTCCTACACAGAGGTTTCCTGGCTCAGGCAAAATGGCATAGGAGCAAATATACGATATGTGCGGGACCGAGAACAATACGTATATGTGATACCGTATTAGATTCCCGCGGTATGAGATATCGGCCGGGTATATGTGATATAGCCGGGTCATCGGATCAAGTGTTGATTCGATGAACTGATACAGATTATATTAGTCGGTTATTTGTGAAATAGCCGGATTATCGGATCAAGTGTTGATTTGATAATTTAATGTATAATTATATATTTGATATATTAAATTACATTAACAAATATAAGCTCACTAAAAGATTCTTTTTCTCACTCGGGTAATGCATTGATATATATGCGATATATGTTAATTGTGTTATTTTATTTTGTTACAAAATATATTATATATGTGATATATAATATTGTAATAAGTTATAATTACTAATGCAACATGATTAGTGGAAATTAAACACGGTTAGGGTTTGATTTGGGTTAGTTCTTTTATGAAGCTTCTAGAAGCTTTTCTTTTATTTCTTGCAAAGATATTATGTGTTGATATTTTGTGAGATATTTCCTAACCCAAATCACACCTTTAACCCTAGTAAACTCTCTACAATGGTTAGCCTTGTTATCTTTAACCATGGTCGCATTTGTAATTATCATTACAATTCCATTATTCATCACAAAAGGATTGATCATCTTCTTCCTTCTTCTTCCTTGCATGAAAAGCTTTCTAGCTTTTTGTGAAGTGATGAAAATGAGTGAGAAATGGAAAATAAATGAGAGCTAAATTTCTATTTCATCATCTTAATCTATTCTAGCCACTTAGATTAGGGTGTTTGCTTTGCTAATACTTGATTAGCAAAGCAAGAGCTTGGGTTTGAGTTTCTTCAAGGTAGATCATCTTTGTTATCGAAGATCGGAAGCAAGCTTTCATCTTTCTTTTGTGGAGCCTCTCTAGAGTCCGGGTACTCGATGATCGCAGCGAAGGGACCTCAACACGGATCTTTAGAAGTGAAGGACCGGACTAGAAAGGTTGTAATCCTAAATTCTTAGAAGTAAAGTTGTTTACTTGCTTATGTTTTCGCCTAATCTCTAGTCGAAGATCTTGGTTAGGGTTGTTCGGCATGTCTAAAATTTAAATCGGGCATGGTTGATGCCTTGTAGAACCTTGTAAGAGTGTCTAGTAACCCTATATATTATGTAGATGGTATCAGTATTGTACTAGACGTAGATTAGTACCCCCAGATAATGATATATGACGATAATGATACCAGATAAATGATGACATGAATGTGATAATTGACTCGTACCCAGATTTGGGATGCCGTACGATTGATTTACCGTACGAGATATATTGATGATAGATCCGCACTCTTGACTCGAAGATGTCATATTATATAGTGTATCACATGGGATACTATTGAGGCGGGATCACCGACTATTATATATATATATATATATACACATCGACTCAGACTTAGGTGCTTTTCATTACCCCTTTTCGATCAGTTTGTTAGTTTAGTCCATTAGTTTACTTGTAGATGTTAGACTAGACTCGGGTCATACCTTTTTCAAAACTAATGAATCGTAAGTATTTTAAATGTAAGTCGACGTTAGAAACCCCACATGATGCGGGGAGGCGTAATAAGTAAAACAATCATTTTGTTTAAACTAACACCGACTAATTTTACGGATCTTTGTTAAACCCTCACTAACAACAACATAGAAGTGATTAGCTACTATGAAAGATGATTATACCTAATGAATCAAGTAATTCTTGTTCACTTTGATCACCTACTCGTCGGCCTCCTCGATATGATAAAAGATCCACCCGAGAGCTACTTCTCCAAGCTTTAACCTCTCACTTGAGGTAACTAGGTAACTATGAGTGCTAATCAATGCAACCTAGAGGAAATAGAAGAGGATTAAGGATCTATAAGTCTTGCTAACCCTAGGATCGCATCACATGAGAGGATTAGGGTTAGTTCTTGAAGAGAGAGAGCTTAAGAAGAGAGAAGGTGAGAGTGAGAATGATATGAATAATAATCTCATTTGTGAATATATGAAGCATAATCATTATTAAATGAATAACAAATAATAATATCATCATGCTTCATTAACTCACCTTGTGTGATTCATGTCATGAGTCATTAAGCAATAAATGCATCATTAACTCCTTTGGATGAATCACACCATAAGTCATTAATCCATTTAATGCAAATTCCACCTAAGCCTCCAACTCATCAATCTTCTAGAAGCTTCTCGACTAATTACGAGAATGCCCCTCCCATCCGTGAAAACACGGAAATACTGAGACTGTATAAATCCAATAATCCAATACTAGAATCTGGCTTAAACCAAAGCCTGCAAATATAAACTGTCCAAACATCGTACGTGCGTAAAAACATGTATCTGTCCGAACCCTGTCGTAAAACCATACGACCTCTATATCGTTTCGCCTGAAGCAGGGAAACTCTCTGTGTGGGACTCTAAAGACTCGACACTTACACTGGCAGTGGGTTTAACCACAGGCCGCAAGCGGTACTAGCTGTACGTAACGGTCCCCAGGTAGATGTCGATAAGAAGGCCGATGAGGAAACCCATCCGAACACCTACTGAGCCAGATGTGACAATCTCCGTACAGTCCGGTCTGTTCGTCTAGGACTATCGCATATCGGGCCTAGGGGGCGGCAAGCGTCAGTCCCCTAAAAG
Source organism: Agapanthus africanus (assembly GCA_030015575.1). NCBI lineage: Eukaryota > Viridiplantae > Streptophyta > Magnoliopsida > Asparagales > Amaryllidaceae > Agapanthus > Agapanthus africanus. Next base: position 224,615,622 of record JASDDO010000012.1, read on the forward strand.
TGGTATAAGTTGTGTCGGAGTAAAGCCCATTACTCCTTGAGAAGCTACTGGAAATCCTACCAGTAAATCTCGTTTGCCCTGTCCAGGGACTTTGCGTAATGGCTCTCCAAACACAGCGCGATATCAACTCCCAATACCGGGAGAGATGAATCCTATCTAACCGCCACTACCTCCAAGTGCTTCGGGACTGCAACCAACTGCTACCTGTTTGCACGACTCCTTTGAGCCGTGGTAGGGTAGCAATCTAAGAACAGTGGGAACACACTCGAGGCGAAGCAGCAGTGTCAAGTCTGCGGACTATGCTGTACTCATGTCATGTGGGAACTGTTAACTGACGACGGGTATAATACCAACCAACAGTTCCCTGCGAGTCATGTCCGGTGTACCCGTAACCCAACGACCACTTGTATACTATCTCCAGTACAACGTACTAATGGCTGTGGGACAGACCATCTCCCCAACTGGGATGAGAAGCGTACACACTAGTCTACTCCGGAGTATCGATGCCCTGTCTCAATATTCCTACGACTAGGGACCTGAAAAAGGATGTGCTTGTAGACTACCCAGCCCCCACTAGTGTGACTGCCATCACAACGCTGGTAGTCAAGCAAGATCCTAAGGGCTCTATCGATATGTATTCTCAATATGCTAACATATACACATATTAAGATAGATATAAACCAAGTAGTATACTACTATGTTTAGCAATACTGTTAATATAACTGTGAATATCCCAAGCTTCCATTAAGTAATATACAAGCTAGTATGATACAATAATGGCTCATAGGGCATATACACTAACAATCCCCCACTCGCAGTAGGGCCATGTACTGGCGTATCGAAGACCTATCATCTCTGATAGTCTCTCGAACTGCGTCTGAGGTAAGGCCTTTGTGAATAGATCTGCAGTGTTCTCCTCTGTAGCAACTCTCCGGACCTCGATCTCCCGACGATCTATGATCTCCCTGATCAGGTGATACCGCCTTAAGATGTGCCTGGACTTCTGATGGGACCTGGGTTCCTTTGCTAAAGCTATAGCCCCGTTGTTGTCACAATACAGAGGTATTGGATCAACAATGGATGGAACCACCTGAAGTTCTGTGAGGAACTTCTTCATCCAGACCGCTTCTTTTGCGGCATCGCAAGTAGCGTTATACTCCGCTTCCATCGTCGAGTCAGCAACGATGTCCTGCTTAGAACTCTTCCAGCACACCGCCCCTCCATTGAAGGTAAAGACATAACCTGACATGGACTTGGAGTCATCCTTGTCACTCTGGAAGATGGAATCAGCAAAGGCCTCGATCTTGAGGTCTTTTCCGCCGTAAACCAAGAACATCTCCTTAGTCCTTCTCAGGTACTTGATAATGTTCTTTACTGCTATCCAGTGCTTCTCCCCTGGGTCTGACTGATACCGGCTTACCACGCTCAGTGCGTAAGCTACATCTGGTCTGGTGCACAACATTGCATACATTATAGAGCCTACCGCAGAAGCGTAGGGTATAATCGACATGCGATCCCTTTCCAAATCAGTCTTGGGAGACATCTCTTTGGAGAGGGTGATTCCGTGACAAGCCGGTAAACTACCGCGCTTAGAATCTTCCATACTGAATCTTTTCGGTATAGTGTTGATATACCTAGACTGCGAAAGTCCCAACATCCTCTTAGATCTATCACGACAGATCCGGATCCCTAGAATATAAAAGGCATCACCCAGGTCCTTCATGGAGAACTTCTGTGACAAGAATCCTTTGACTGACTGTAGTATAGGAATATCATTTCCTATTAGGAGAATGTCATCCACGTATAAGACGAGGAATATTACAGCTCTCCCTACTATCTTACTGTATATGCATGGTTCATCTGGATTCTTGATAAAGTCGAATTCTTTAACAGTATCATCAAAACAAATGTTCCAACTCCGCGATGCCTGCATTAGTCCATAAATGGACTTAAGCAACTTGCACACTTTACCGCTGCTCCCACTCTGAATGAATCCCTCTGGCTGATCCATATAGACACACTTTTCCAAATTTCCATTTAGAAAAGTCGTCTTTACGTCCATCTGCCAGATTTCATAATCGTGGAAGGCAGCAATAGCAAGAAGGACCCGAATGGATTTGAGTATAGCCACTGGAGAAAAGGTTTCTTCATAGTCCAAACAAGGTCTTTGACGAAAACCCTTTGCAACAAGTCTAGCCTTATAGGTTTCAACCTGTCCATCTACACCAATCTTCTTTCTGAAAATCCATTTGCATCCTACGGGTTTTACCCCATCTGGAGCAATTTCCAAAGTCCATACATTGTTAGTGTACATGGACTCCATTTCGGTCCACATTGCATCCAGCCATCTTACTGAGTCGCCGCTCTGTGTGGCCTGCTGGAAGCTAGTAGGGTCATCATTGTCAATGATGCAATCCGCTCGATCCCCGTGTATGAGAAAACCATAGTATCTCTCAGGCGGATGAGACGGCCTACTACTCCTGCGGATAGGCGTTGGGATGTCCCTTTCTTCTGAAACTTCTGGTTCTACTATACTTTCAGTAGCAGCTTGTGGTTCTGGAATTTTTTCCAGTTCTATTGCGCTCCCATTCTTCTGATTTTCTAAAAATTCAGCTTCCAAGAAGTGGGCATGACGAGAAACAAAAACATTTTGTTCCTATGCGTAATAGAAATAATACCCCTTAGAGTTCTTTGGATATCCCACAAACTTACACTGTACTGAGCATGCCTCGAGCTTGTCCACATGCTGCTTTTTAACAAAAGCTGGACATCCCCATGTCCTAAAATGTTTAAGACAGGGTTTCTTCCCACTCCACATCTGATATGGTGTGGTAGGCACAGTCTTGGTTGGAACCTGGTTCAAAAGATATGCAGCTAATTCTAGTGCATAACCCCAGAAAGATTGCGGTAACTCAGCCTTACTCATCATGGAACGAACCATATCCAATAGGGTTCGATTCCGCCTTTCCGATACACCATTGTGTTGTGGTGTGTATGGAGGAGTAAGCTGAGAGAGAATTCCATTCTCTTTTAAGAATCCCAGGAACTCGGCACTTAAGTATTCACCACCTCGATCAGATCTCAGTGTCTTGATACTTTTGCCTGTCTGTTTTTCCACTTCATTCTTGTATTCTCGGAATTTCTCAAAGGCCTCGGATTTATGCTTCATCAAGAAGATATGTCCATACATAGAGAAATCATCCGTAAAATTAATGAAGTAGGAATAACCACCTCTTGCATGTGTAGACATTGGACCGCACAAGTCACTGTGTATGAGTCCTAAGAGCTCACTCGCTCTTACTCCGTGTCCAGTAAACGGAGTCTTTGTCATCTTTCCCATGAGACAAGATTCACAAGTAGCATAAGATTGATATTCGAACGGATTCAAATATCCTTCTCTATGTAACTTAGTTAATCGTGTTTCATTAATGTGACCTAGTCTACAATGCCATAAGAAAGGCTGATTTACTTTTAGAGACTTTTTTTTAAGTATGTTCTGGACATTGAAAACCTGAGCTTGATTCAATACGTATATACCATTATCTAATGTACCGGACCCAATCAGAACTTGATTTAGGTGGATGTTTACTACATCGCTTACGAATGTAAAATCATATCCCTCTCTCGAAAGTGAGGACACTGATATGATATTACAAGTCAAGCTAGGTACATACAAACAGTTGCGTAGAATCAATATCTGCCCACTTGTCAAACCTAGGCGATATTCTCCCACGGATTCAGCGTCTACGCTCATTCCGTTCGCAACTCTGAGAGACAAATCACCTACCCTAATAACTCTATGGTTTCTCAAAGCATGTAATGAATTACTGTAGGGTTCCTGGCACTCTTGTGAAGGTTCATAAAGCATCAATCATGCCCAAATAAAATTTTAGATGTGCCGAACAACCAAAAGACGGGATCTTTGCTAGATTATTAGGGTTTAAAATGCAAGATAACATCTTTAAACCTAAGTGTGAGGGATTACAACCTTTGTAGTCCGCTCCTTCGCTTCACAAGCTCCGAGTAGAAGTCCCTTTGCCGCGATCCACGATCTCCCGGACTCAAGAGAGGCTTGATTGGTAGAGATTCTGCATGTTCAAGTTTAGTTAATTACCGCAATCAAGACGGTTTCGCTTGTAGCTAGCCGGTTGAGTACGGGTCGTCCGCAGGGAGATGGGAATCTTTTTCTAAGTGTTTTAACGAGTTAAGTCCAGTTTTCCAGATTTTGTTGTGATTAATTAAGTGTTAAAATGATATGTAAAGAGAGCTTGTTAGGGTTAGGATTAGGTTAGTTTGAGTTAGGAGTCGCTCACCTCTTTCGTTACCACTCTTAATATCGGTGTTACGGTAATCGGCAACAACGGGGATTAACACGACTAGGAAGGAACTTGCGAGTATAAGCTAGGCTTTCCAACGCATAAGTTCTTCCTTTTGGTGCTTGTCCGTCCGTTCTTGGCTCTTAGCCATAACCTCCGATTAATTCAACCACAACCAGTCTCACTACAGAATCACCGCTATCATGTAGGATAGGGGTGCCGTAAGGAGCGGATTGTGGTTCAATTAACGGGAGTCGATTTAAGATGTTGAGCAAGGAAAGAGTGAGAGAGATTTCCTTCTCTCAAACTTCCCTTATCCTACCCTAACAAGTATGAAACTACTCACACATCATAATGAAAAGAAAACAAAACAAAAGAGGAAGATAGAAAGAAAGAGATTAGAAGATAACAACTAGCTATTTGCGACCTCACCTTGGCAAGGATCAAGCGTAAGCGTCATGGTTGTTTAAGGATAAAGGAAAAGAGAAAAGAAAGAAACAACAAGAAATAACAACAACTAAGTTAACAAATGAAAATTACAAGCAATAATAATTTAACTAAAGAACAAGACAAGATATAATAACAAAAGGAACTTCTTTATTCATCATTCTTCACTCACAAAAGCTCACTACAAGTTTTTCAATGGAGAAGAGATGAGAAGAGGAAGAAGAAACAAGTATTCTAAACCTAGAAAAATACAAGATTATGCACCCTTGGCTTCACAAGATTCTGGGCTATTTATAGGCAGGGAAACGGAAATCTAGGGCAACAATCAGAACAAGTATGAAAAGACCAATCTGCCCCTGAAAATTGGTCGGCTGATGCCACCATACGGCCGCAGAACCGCGGCCTATACCCCCTATTGGCCGCGGTTCCGCCGCCCTATAGGTGAGTTGGGCTGTCGGCTTTTGTGTGCTGCCCTGGTCTGCTGTCCCCTTTTGTCTGGTACATGTTTTTTCTGATAATCTTTCCACATTTCTTCCAGAATTCTAGTGGATCAAAAGGTGATTGGACATGGATCTTTTGTCATGATTTTCTCGAGCTCCGCGTGGATTTCTTGGATCTTGTGTTGCCATTGAGCCTTGTGCATGAAAATGACATTGATTTGCCATTTTGTCTCTTAAACTGGTGTGTGGCAACAGACGGATAAAGAGCGGAGACCCGTGTTTTATCTGTGGTTGGCAGGAATTCGGATTTTTTCGTGTTTTTCCATGAATTTCATCGTTTAGAGCCGAGAACCTGTATCCTGCAATTGACTAGCAAACACGGCTCAAGAGTACCTACCGATAAGCAATGTGATAAAAATTGGGCGGTATAAAAATGCAAAAATCTGATATGAACAAGGCTCCACGACACGAACGATCCATGCTAGCTTGTATTGTTCCGCTTCTCCGATGATCTACGTCGAAGTTGCTATAACCCAAGCTCTCTCACTCCAATGAGGTGAACACCCTAATCTAATGGGCTAGATTAGATGAGGATGATGGAGTAGTATTTATGCTATCTTTTTAATTCACTTTCTCACAAGAAATCATCACAAAAGGAATTTCTAGTGAGCTCTCTCAAAAACTCAAGAGAGAAGAAGATGAAAAATAATGAGATAATTCCTTTTGTGATGAATAGTAGATAAGAAAATATGATTGATATGGAACAATGGTCAAGGATGATAGGCTTAACCTTTGTAGAGAATAAACTAGAGCTAGGGTTTGGTTAGGTTAAGGATACGTATCAACCATAATATCTTAACCAAGACAGAAAGGAAACCCTTCTAGAATAATCAAGAAAGAGCTAACCCTAATCAAACCCTAATCTCTTTTTATCATCCTTAAACATGTTTCATAATAAATCATATCATGTCACAATAATATATATCACATATATATTATATATTTGCAACAAAAGAAAATAGTACAATTAACATATATCACATATATATCAATGTATTAATCCGGTGAGAAAATGAAATAATAAAGCGAGCCAATATTAGATAATGTAATACAATATATCATATATATCATTATACATTAAATCATCGAATCAACACTTGATCCGACGATCCGACTATATCGAATATAACCGACTAATATATCATGTACCGATTCATCGAATCAACACTTGATCTGATGTCCCGGTTCATATCTAAATATCGCGAGAATATAATACGGTATCTCATATCGCATTATCCTCGGTCCTGCACATATCTCATATGTGCCTCCACTCCATTTTGCCTGAGCCAAGAAACCTCTGTGTAGGACTCTAAAGAATCGTCAATACGCCGGTAGCAGGTGATGATCATATCAAACACCCACAAGCTGCAAGCGGTCAGCTAAACGTAACAGCCACCCAGGTATTGAGCGATCAGAAGATCAACAAGCTAGCATGTTCGTTCTCCTGTGAATCCAATCAGTAACACACCCGTACAGTCCTGTCTATTCGTCTGATATGTCGCATATCAAGTCTAGGAGTGGTATACGTCAGACCCTAGTAACCGATAAGTCGTGTCGATGTGAGGCTCATAACAGGTCGAGAAACTACTGGTAACACTTACTAGTAAATCTCTATATCAGCCCTGGCCAGGGACTTCCAGTTATAGCCAATCGAACACAGCACAACATCAACTCCCTATACCGGGAGAGACGAATCCCCTCCTATCGCTCATTGCCTCCATGTGATTCGGGACTGTACCTAAAAGCCACCATTTTGCGCACCCTCTTGGACGTGGTAAGGTGGAAATCAAAGCACAGTGGGAATCACACAAGACTCTATGACGATCTTGGGTCTACAGACTACCCTGTACCAGTGTCACCGGAGAACTGCCATCTGACGTGTAGTATATCACCATCTGGGAGTTCTCGGCGAGTCCGTCCAGTGTACCCTGTCTCCACTGAGCACCCGTACACCGTCCTTGATGTCAAACACCAATGGATATGGGATCATCCATCGCCCATCATATGGGTCAAGATGCGTATACGCTAGTCTACTCTGGTGTATCGATGCCCCATCTCGATATACCCTCGACTAGGAACATTTATAGGATGTACTCATCGACTACCATGGCCCCACTAGTATGATCTCATCATAATCCCAGTAGTCGAGTACATATCCTAAGGGCTTTATCAACATGTGAGAGAAAGACAGTAAACCAATACAGGTCAACATGTTAAGATAAATTGAAACCAAATAGCTTACTATCATGACGAGCAAGAAATTTCTCTCTGTATATATCCAAGCATCCATCATAATATACATCATATGTACAACAATGGACTCTAGGGTATATACATAACTAACAATCTCCCACTTGCACTAAGGCCAGCTGCTGTAGTATCTCATACCTAGCATCCTGAATAATCTCTCAAACTGTATCTGGGGAATGGCCTTCATGAGTGGATCCGCAGTGTTGTCCTTCGTATCTACTCTCCTGACCTCGATCTTTGTCACGTCCCGAAAGTACGGAACATGACCGGCACTTAAACTACGAACGTCTCGAGGCATACGTAATCTAAGTAAGCCGAAAACCCAGAAATCCAAACCAAGAAAATTAGTAGAGTGAAGGAAACCAATTTAAAATTAAGTAGTTTTAATAGCATAAGCCGAATTATGCGGTTTTAAAAAACATCAAATATTTTCTGAAAATTTCGGCAGAGTCTCCTTTGTAAATACTGGCTCCCCAATGGGATACAACATGAATAGTATACGAAATCAAAAAAAAAGGCATCCCCAAGATGGAGCTAGCTCTTCGTCAATCGACGGTCACAACAACACAAGCAATATAATATACAACGCCAAGGGCGAGGATCAAAACTCAAAAGGAAACTCAAAACAACAAGAAATCCACAGAAATAAAACGCGCGACTCTAAGGTCGAAAGAATAACATCACTGGTGTCTATCTCAAAAATAAATACATGTTTGGTTGATGGAACTTCTAGATACAATAGAATAGTGATATACAAGATATAATGATGGGTGCGATACAAATAAACCCACCTACTAGCAAGTCACCCGACAATGGAAATAGTGCCAGAAAGCCGTAATGAAACCTGTACGGCGAAACCTGCAAGAACTGTGGCATAATGGGGGTGAATTGCCAACTCGTGAGTAAAAAAACATCTACGCACAGAAATCGCATAAATAACGCAATCCTAGGTCAATGATCATAATATATCCTCAAATAAGTATATAACATGCAGCCTATAACAATGGCTTGGGTAAATATCTAACCCGAGTGTAATCTCATGTGCCTGTATCAGTGCCTTAGGTAGCAAAATATCATATGAATGAGGTATGAATGCATGAAAACAGAATACATGTAAATGAAGAAACTGTTTTCATAATTTAGTGAGATTTCCTTTGTATTTTTTAAAATGAGGTATCATAATGAAATCAGCATCAACAGTGTCTAGCATCGACACAAAACATAAATCTCAATGTCTCAAAATCTCAGGCTCCGGCTATCCGGACTGGCCTGTATCATCAAATCTCAGTACCTCAATATCTCGAAATCTCAATGTCTCAATCTCAATATCTAGGGCGCCGTCAGTCCAGATCGGCCCCTACCATCCATCTCAAGAACACGACGGTATCCTCCGGATATCCGACGCGTCGGGTAATATCACCGGTAGGTAGTGCTCTCCTGCCAGCCTCAACGTCAGCAACACGACCTTCTTGCTCTGGGGTACCTTACCGGGCCCACCATGTACCCGAAACAGTTCATCCATCTCCTCAAATCGGGTCTCGAAATCCATCAGCAAACTCATGGTGGACGACTCATACATCATGGGAAAACCGCATTTTTATTTAAAAAGAGAGAAAGCAGTTTATATATGTTTTGCGGTTTTCCTCCTAATCCAGAAAATATCATGGAAATCCGAATCATCAATAGCATGTAAAACCATGAATATAAGCATGAGCATCCATGAATGCGGCATATAATGAATAACAGTATGCATGAAGTGACAAGTAACAACTGCAATGTCTAAACTAGCATATAATGCAAGCAACTAATTATCATGTCAAAACTACTAGTTAACAAGCTACATTAGGCGATAATATTTTCTAAGGTGTGCGTGACATGACAATTACCGATGAAGATGTGTGTGAGCCGGCAAGCAAGTGTACGTGGTACATACGCATCATCGGTAATGGTGCTGGTGTCCTAACAGTATGATATCATCAATGCAATAAGAAATTATAATATAAGTATGCGATGCGGAGCGAACAGTAATAATGAGCGGAATACGAGACACAACGATAACTAAACTGCATTATCCTAATATAAGTCCTACAATAGTGCCTTTTGAAATAACACAAATCGCGGTGTTTTGAAAATAAGGGCTACGGTGTTTTTAGGAAAAGTTACGTCTTTTGAAATATCCGTAGAATCCCTTGACCTGTCTTTTAAAATACCCATGATTCGTAAGCTTTTGAAATAGGTAGGAGTCGAATCTAATCTAACAACTAAACTAAACTAAAGGGCTAAGCTATCAAGCTGGACTATAGGTAAGGAAACCGCCTAACATCTTAGTCGATATATATACATACCTGTATATATATTAGTCGGTGATCCCGACTCAATAATATCATATCCGATACCATATCTATAATCAGACATACCAAGTCAAGAGTGCGGATCAATCATCAAAATATAGCTCGTACGTAAATCCGTCGTACGGCATCCCCAAATCTGGGTACGGGTCAATATCATATTCATCACACTACTCATCCGGTATCCTCTTTTTCAAAGATCATAGTCTAAGGTACTGACCTATGTCTAGTACAATACTAATATCATCAATATAGTCATGATCTGGCTACTGATCGACAGTCTCGTACAAACTGATATCATCAGCACATATCATCATCAAGGGGTATACATCGCCCAATACGGCCTAGGATCAATATCCTAGCATACCATATCTCATATCACGATCACATGTCGACCATTTAATTAATAACACTATTCACCCGTATCGCCGTCCCAAGATCCGCTATAACACCAGGACGTACCTCAAGTACGAATCCTGCAATATCATCGAAATCACAATCTCAACACAAAACTCATCGACTCATCCCAATCCCAAGTATCATCCTCAAATCCGTATGTGAACACATAGTCCCATACCCATGTGAACACATAACAGTATATTCCCGTAAGCATAAATGAAAGAAGAAAGTATGCAAGTATGGGTGGGTGTGTGCAAGTGTGGTGCGACCACTACTCTAGGGTTTCGCAACACTAAATCATCCAAGAACACCAAATATCCATATTTATCATCAATAACTCAAACAATATATAAACAATATATATATGTGTGTATATGTATTCGTATATATCACCACGAACTGCGGGGGTGCTATACGCCATCCACCCGACTTCTCCCCGTAGATATAAATCTACTCACCTGGTCCTCGCTTGCCGGTGCCGACGTCGCCACGCGCTTGCTTGTCGTCTCGAAGTCCACATAGGATACCTACATATCATAACGCACTGTATCGTATTAAAACCCGACTCATAACTAAAACGACACACAAATCCCACATAGGTCAAAACCTATGGTTTCTTTCACAAATCAACTCAAAAACCCTCGACGTCGGCGTACAAACGCCAAACCATCGAGAAAAAGCCCAAACACACCCATTTACACATTCACAAACACTAATTATAATATGAAATAGGTTGCAATCACAAAAACCTCAAACTCATTTTAAAAGCTATTTTTCCGAAAATCTAGCAAGCAAAATTAACCGTTTTAGTACAAAACTCGATGTTTAAATAAATCTAGCGGCCATAATACTTATTAAACATCTTAATTAAGCCATATAAACCATTTCTATAATTTATTCTCATAAATTTGCATAAATTCCAAAATCCTAGTTTGCAAAAATATCAATTTTTAACACCTTTTAAAGCAAAATTCACAATTCATCAATTAAGATTGGTTTTGCATGATCCAAACTCATTAAACCACTCATTATAATATTAATAATGACATGAAACCTTAATTTAGATTTTAAACCCAAATATAAAACAATTTCAAAAAAAAACCTAGTTAGCAAAATAGCACATTTATCACAATTTCCAACTAACAATTTGAAATTAGTAACTGGATTAGGTTTTAGCAAGAATTAACATGTTAATCTACTCATGGCAAACTTAATGATGTGATAAAACCCTATCTTGATTTTAATCTTACATATAACCATTAATTCCACAATTCAAGTTTGCAATATGAACACAAATTAAACACCAAATTTAGTTAAATTGGAGTAATTAACCAACAATTAAGACATGGGTTAAGATTTATACCTCCCAATTAGAGATCTAGCAAGGATCTAAGCCTCCCAAATTGCTCTCTTTTCACCAAGATCCATGCTAGATGGGATAAAGAATAATGGGTAAGAGTTAGATTTTGATTTTGTGAGGTTTTAGTTGATTTTTCATGAAATTTTTGTGGATTTTTTTTGGAGAAGAGATGAGATGAGGAATGAGAGGGGAGGGGCTGCTGAAAATGTGCAGGTTTCGGCCAGCATGGGGGGGAATGGGTGAGGGAGGAGAGAGAGTGAGGTGGAGAAAGTGGAAAAAGTCAAAGTCCACCATTTTCTATCATTTTCCTTTCCTTTCTTTTCTTTTCTTTTCCTGGTGACTGGAGAGAGAGAGAGGGAGGGAGGGCTGTCATGGTGGGGCCGACCACATGGGGAGAGGGAGAGAGGGTGAGGTGTGGATGTGTGGGTTAGGGAAAAAGATAAATGTATTACCCCGATTCCCGTTAACACTAAATTCACCGGAAAAAGCCTTTTTCTTCGATATTTTCTAAACCGTTTTGGCAAACGATTTCATTTCAAAAACCATAGGATAAAATTTTGTTTAATGTGTTATGATGCACAAAATTTGTTTCAACTCATTCCAATTTGTAATTTTTCCTTATTAAATGTATTAGTGACGGCTTAAAATAATATTAAAATAATTAATTTCGGAGAATTTTTCAGAAAATTTGAAATTTCACCAGTGACTCAATAAACACAAAATACTAGCAATTACATAGCTAGAATATGTATATTTAATTTTATAATAAAGATATTTGTATTTTGACTTTTTACAGAAAACCCCCTTATTTTACCGATTTTTTTCGAAATTTCACCGAAACGATTTTCAAAACGTTACAATCTTCCCCCTTAAAGAAATTCGTTCCCCGAATTTAAATTAAAACTCCCCCCAAATACTAAAATATTTCAGCCAAAACAATCAAATCGCCGGGGCTCCGAAATCATAAATACATAAAACGCATCATAGCGCAATGCATGCGCATGAGTAATGAGCAGATAACTCGAAATCAAAACTCTGTCAAGTATTCCGCAATCATCGGAGTCAAGGTGAAGACACGAATGCCAAATCCAAAGCAAGACCGATATGCTATAAATCGGAACTATACATGTAAATATCAGGAGGAAATGCATGCCAAATCTTTTAAGTCGCTGTGCAATGCGCATAACACTGCACAGTGGCGGACGTCTAACATAAGAAAATAACTATATACATATATACCTTTGTTTGAAAGGTACGTTCCGCCGTTTTGGGAAACAATTTAGAAGGGTTTTCTTATTTTAAACATTTCGTGTCATATCAGACACGTAGGTAAATACTGAGACTATAGCTCGCTCTTTGGAAATCCCTTCAATAACTATCAATGAATGCAAAATATATTCAGGTACTGTCCTCTGATTAGAACTGCTCAGTATGAAAACACATAACAAATATCATAAAAACATACTGCTGTATAAGAAATCAATTCCAAAATACGCATATGAATACTACGTGCGTCTGGTGCGCACGGAAATCAAAACCCATATATGTGCCATACATGCGCACAGAAACAACATCGAAGTGCATCGGGTGTGCACGAAGCATCTGTGATAGGCAACGTGTGTGCCTGACAGCAAAATCAGGTGCATCTGACATGCACGAAAAATCTCGATTGAGTGCATCTGGTGTGCACCAAAATCGCATCTCAAAACATGCGCTCAACATGCGCTAAAATCCAAGGCACGAAAACTATCACAAGTGCAACAACTGTGCAAAAATCGTAAATACTCAGTAGGTGCAACCATGGCGCATGAAAACGATATCATGAAACTCGGCCATCAAAACCAAATCATGCGAATAGATCGCTTAAAATACCAAAATCAAGTATGGCGGAATAGTCCCGCTCAAGCACATCCTCCAAGAATCTCTGGCCAACTGTCGTGGTCACTCATAGCATGTCTCGTCGACGAACCTGAATTCCGGCCTGCTGGTGTACGTAACATGACCACTCCTGGGTCTAAGTCTTCTCGTAATTCATTCCAGAAAGGTCCTGTCGAGGTCTCTTTCCAAATCACGTCTCTGCCGAACTGTCCGGAAGTCATCGTCCTTTATTAAATCTGTTTCTTATTCCGGAACGACTGCATACTCATCGCGACTCCTTCTGGAAGGTATATCCAAGCACAATGCCTCGGCATGCGTATCGCATCTCTGATGTCGGCGGAGTGGAACGTCGTCTCATCAAGATCTCGTACGAACCCCTTACTCCACTTTTCTCTAGCGTCGACTGTTTCGAACTCTTCTCATCGTGGCTGCATCGACTGAGCTCCAACGGCTATCCTCGTATCTGGAGTCTCCCAAGAATGCATCTCACCACCTAGCATCCGAATGAAGTCGAACCATCCGATCGATTGTCAAAACCTCATAATCCCCCAAGAGCTCAACATCTTGGGCACAGTTTAATAATATCGAGTACATACCACAGCATCGGTGGTCCAGCCGTAGAAGGGCAAACCCAAGCCTCACTAATGGCACCGCAGAACTGCCGCAAACCCGAAGGTTCAAAAGCTTTCACACGGTCATTAAGTCGAGTTAGGGTTTCATTCTTCTAGAGGGGCCATAGAATTGCCTGCATGTCTTTCTGACTACTTTAAACTTGGAATAATAGGTTTCTGACATTCGATCGTCTCTGTCGACTCTCAACGTCTCTGCATGAAGTCAGTCTCTAGCTGGAATCAATCTATCTGATGACCTCACATCGGGGTAGGCGAACGAACCACCTGTCCTAGTCATTCATCATCGGGTGACTAGCGACCTTCTATCATCTATTAGTACAACTCGTCCCGCAATAGCTCCAACATCTGGGGCGATATCTCGTCGCTCGCAGCAACAACTGGCTCACTCGTCTGCACGCTGAACAATGCCTCAATCATCATGAGTAAGCAATACACCAACGGTCATCAAAATCTGACTGACCTCTGTCAGTGGCTCAATCCTCTACTGCTGATTGCCACGTCCAAGTAATCTCATAAAGGCGATCCGCCAAACGCTCGTGGTGCGAAAACACAGTAAAAAGACACATCTCCGCAATCGTGTCGCCGGAATTACGCGCTGGTCAGTCCTCGTTCGTGACGAGCTCGTGCTGACCGCAACTCTAGCCGTAGCTCTCCCTGCCCGTAATCGTGGCAGCAAAACCATAACTGGTACTGATAAGGCTAGATCGGAATGAATATAATACTGAGCAAAGAAATGTACATCCTAAGGCTTCTTAAGTGGAGTAGCGTATCGTAAGTATGCCGCGGAACATACCCACGGTACGTCACTCTACTTTGGTCACCTATTCCATCAACCAAGGGTCATCCTACACTCCGAAGGTAAAACCTAACGCTCTGATACCAACTTTGTCACGTCCTGAAAGTACGGAACATGACCGGCACTTAAACTACGAACGTCTCGAGGCATACATAATCTAAGTAAGCCGAAAACCCAGAAATCAAAACAAAGAAAATTAGTAGAATGAAGGAAACCAATTTAAAATCAAGTAGTTTTAATAGCATAAGCCGAATTATGCGGTTTTAAAAAACATCAAATATTTCCTGAAAATTTCGGCAGAGTCTCCTTTGTAAATACTGGCTCCCCAACGGGATACAACATGAATAGTATACGAAATCAAAAAAAAAGGCATCCCCAAGCGGGAGCTAGCTCTTCGTCAATCGACGGTCACAACCACACAAGCAATATAATATACAACGCCAAGTGCGAGGATCAAAACTCAAAAGGAAACTCAAAACAACAAGAAATCCACAGAAATACAACGCGCGACTCTAAGGTCGAAAGAATAATATCACTGGTCTCTATCTCAAAAATAAATACATGTTTGGTTGATGGAACTTCTAGATACAATAGAATAGTGATATACAAGATATAATGATGGGTGCGATACAAATAAACCCACCTACTAACAAGTCACCCGGCAATGGAAATAATGCCAGCAAGCCGTAATGAAACCTGTACGGCGAAACCTGCAAGAACTGTGGCACAACGGGGGTGAGTTGCCAACTCGTGAGTAGAAAAACATCTACGCACAAAAATCGCATAAATAACGCAATCCTAGGTCAATGATCATAATATATCCTCAAATATGTATATAACATGCAGCCTATAACAATGGCTAGGGTAAATATCTAACCCGAGTGTAATCTCATGTGCCTGTATCAGTGCCTCAGGTAGCAAAATATCATATGAATGAGGTATGAATGCATGAAAGCAGAATACATGTAAATGAAGAAACTGTTTTCATAATTTAGTGAGATTTCCTTTGTATTTTTTAAAATGAGATATCATAATGAAATCAGCATCAACAGTGTCTAGCATCGACACGAAACATAAATCTCAATGTCTCAAAATCTCAGGCTCCGGCTATCCGGACTGGCCTGTATCATCAAATCTCAGTACCTCAATATCTCGAAATCTCAATGTCTCAATCTCAATGTCTAGGGCGCCGTCAGTCCAGACCGGCCCCTACCATCCATCTCAAGACCACGACGGTATCCTCCGGATATCCGACGCGTCGGGTAATATCACCGGTAGGTAGTGCTCCCCTGCCAGGCTCAACATCAGCAACACTACCTTCTTGCCCTGGGGTACCTTACCGGGCCCACCATGTACCCAAAACGGTTCATCCATCTCCTCGAATCGGGTCTCGAAATCCATCAGCAAACTCATGGTGGACTACTCATACATCATGGGAAAACCGCATTTTTATTTAAAAAAAGAGAAAGCAGTTTATATATGTTTTGCGGTTTTCCTCCCAATCAAGAAAATATCATGGAAATCTGAATCATCAATAGCATGTAAAACCATGAATATAAGCATGAGCATCCATGAATGCGGCATATAATGAATAACAGTATGCATGAAGTGACAAGTAACAACTACAATGTCTAAACTAGCATATAATGCAAGCAACTAATCACCATGTCAAAACTACTAGTTAACAAGCTACATTAGGCGATAATATTTTCTAAGGTGTGCGTGACATGGCAATTACCGATGAAGATGTGTGTGAGCCGGCAAGCAAGTGTACGTGGTACATACGCATCATCGGTAATGGTGCTGGTGTCCTAACAGTATGATATCAACAATGCAATAAGAAATTATAATATAAGTATGCGATGCGGAGCGAACAGTAATAATGAGAGGAATACTAAACACAACGATAACTAAACTACATTATCCTAATATAAGTCCTACAATAGTGCCTTTTGAAATAACACAAATCGCGGTGTTTTGAAAATAAGGGATGCGGTGTTTTGAAAATAAGGGCTACGGTGTTTTTAGAAAAAGATACGTCTTTTGAAATATCCGTAGAATCCCTTGACCTGTCTTTTAAAATACCTTCAATTCGTAAGCTTTTGAAATAGGTAGGAGTCGAATCTAATCTAACAACTAAACTAAACTAAAGGGCTAAGCTATCAAGCTGGACTACAGGTAAGGAAACCGCCTAACATCTTAGTCGATATATATACATACCTGTATATATATTAGTCGGTGATCTCGCCTCAATAATATCATATTCGATACCATATCTATAATCAGGCATCCCAAGTCAAGAGTGCGGATCAATCATCAAAATATAGCTCGTACGTAAATCCGTCGTACGGCATCCCCAAATCTGGGTATGGGTCAATATCATATTCATCACACTATTCATCCGGTATCCTCTTTATCAAAGATCATAGTCTAGGGTACTGACCTATGTCTAGTACAATACTAATATCATCAATATAGTCATGATCTGGCTACTGATCGACAGTCTCGTACAAACTGATATCATCAGCACATATCATCATCAAGGGGTATACATCGCCCAATACGGCCCAGGATCAATATCCTAGCATACCATATCTCATATTACGATCACATGTCGACCATTTAATTAATAACACTATTCACCCGTTTCGTCGTCCCAAGATCCGCTATAACACACCAGGACGTACCTCAAGTATGAATCCTGCCATATCACCGAAATCACAATCTCAACACAAAACTCATCGACTCATCTCAATCCCAAGTATCATCCTCAAATCCGTATGTGAACACATAGTCCCATACCCATGTGAACACATAACAATATATTCCTGTAAGCACAAATGAAAGAAGAAAGTATGCAAGTATGGGTGGGTGTGTGCAAGTGTGGTGCGACCACAACTCTAGGGTTTCGCAACACTAAATCATCCAGGAATACCAAATATCCATATTTATCATTAATAACTCAAACAATATATAAACAATATATATATGTGTGTATACGTATTCGTATACATCACCACGAACTGCGGGGGTGCTATACGCCATCCACCCAACTTCTCCCCGTAGATATAAATCTACTCACCTGGTCCTCGCTCGCCGGTGCCGACGTCGCCACGCGCTTGCTTGTCGTCTCGAAGTCCACATGGGGTACCTACATATTATAATACACCGTATCGTATTAAAACCCGACTCATAACTAAAACGACACACGAATCCCACATAGGTCAAAACCTATGGTTTCTTTCACAAATTAACTCAAAAACCCTCGACGTCGGCGTACAAATGCCAAACCATCGAGAAAAAGCCCAAACACACCCATTTACACATTCACAAACACTAATTATAATATGAAATAGGTTGCAATTCACAAAAACCTCAAACACACTTTAAAAGCTAGTTTTCCGAAAATCTAGCAAGCAAAATTAACCGTTTTAGTACAAAACTCGATGTTTAAATAAATCTAGCGGCCATAATACTTATTAAACATCTTAATTAAGTCATATAAACTATTTCTATAATTTATTCTCATAAATTTGTATAAACTCCAAAATCCTAGTTTGCAAAATATCACATTTATCACAATTTCCAACTAACAATTTGAAATTAGTAACTGGATTAGGTTTTAGCAAGAATAAACATGTTAATCTACTCATGGAAAACTTAATGATGTGATAAAACCCTATCTTGATTTTAATCTCACATATAACCATTAATTCCACAATTCAAGTTTGCAATATGAACACAAATTAAACACCAAATTTAGTTAAATTAGAGTAATTAACCAACAATTAAGACATGGGTTAAGATTTATACCTCCCAATTAGAGATCTAGCAAGAATCTAAGCCTCCCAAATTGCTCTCTTTTCACCAAGATCCATGCTAGATGGGATAAAGAATAATAGGTAAGAGTTAGATTTTGATTTTGTGAGGTTTTAGTTGATTTTTCATGAAATTTTTGTGGATTTTTTTTGGAGAAGAGATGAGATGAGGAATGAGAGGGGAGGGGCTGCTGAAAATGTGCAGGTTTCGGCCAGCATGGGGCGGGAATGGGTGAGGGAGGAGAGAGAGTGAGGTGGAGAAAGTGGAAAAAGTCAAAGTCCACCATTTTCTATCATTTTCCTTTCTTTTCTTTTCTTTTCTTTTCTTTTCTTGGTGATTGGAGAGAGAGTGAGAGGGGGACGGCTGTCATGGTGGGGCTGGCCACATGGGGAGAGGGAGAGAGGGTGAGGTGTGGGTGTGTGGGTTAGGAAAAAAGATAAATGTATTACCCTGATTCCCGTTAACACTAAATTCACCGGAAAAAGCCTTTTTCTTCGATATTTTCTAAACCGTTTTGGCAAACGATTTCATTTCAAAAACCATAGGATAAAATTTTATTTAATGTGTTATGATGCACAAAATTTGTTTCAACTCATTCCAATTTGTAATTTTTCCTAATTAAATGTAAAGTGACGGCTTAAAATAATATTAAAATAATTAATTTCGGAGAATTTTTCTGAAAATTTGAAATTTCACCAGTGACTCAATAAACACCAAATACTAGCAATTACATAGCTAGAATATGTATATTTAATTTTATAATAAAGATATTTGTATTTTGACTTTTTACAGAAAACCCCCTTATTTTACCGATTTTTTTCGAAATTTCACCGAAACGTTTTTCAAAACGTTACAATCTCCCAGCGATCAACTATCTCCCTGATCAGGTGATACCTCCTCAGAATATGTCTCGACTTCTGATGGGATCTGGGTTCCTTGGCCAAAGCCATAGCTCCATTGTTATCGCAATACAGAGGTATTGGATGCTCAATGGATGGAACCACACCAAGTTCACTAATGAACTTCTTCATCCAGACAGCCTCTTTGGCAGCATCGTTGGCAGCGATGTATTCAGCCTCCATCGTCGAGTCTGCAACGGTATCCTGTTTGGAACTCTTCCAACATACCGCCCCTCCATTGAGGGTAAAGACAAATCCCGAGTGCGACTTAGAGTCGTCCTTATCACTTTGGAAGCTGGAATCGGTAAAGGACTCCACCCGGAGTTCTCCGTTACCATACACCAAGAACATGTCTCTAGTCCTTCGTAAGTACTTGAGAATGTTCTTCACAGCTGTCCAGTGACTCTCTCCAGGATCTGCTTGATACCGACTCACTACACTTAGTGAGTATGCTATATCGGGTCTGGTACATAGCATCGCATACATGATAGAGCCCACTGCCGAAGCATAGAGTATCCCTTGCATGCGAGCTCTCTCCAAATCAGTCTTGGGAGACATCTCTTTGGAGAGAGTGAGTCCAGAGATCATGGGTTGGTTCCCACGCTTGGATTCTTCCATACTAAACCTCTTTAGTATGGTGTCAATGTACCTAGATTAGAACAATCCCAGTATCCTTTTGGATCTATCTCTATAGATCCTAATATCCAATATGCAGGAGGCATCACCTAGATCTTTCATTGAGAATCTTTATGATAAGAAGAGCTTGACTGATTTCAGCATAGGAATATCATTTCCTATCAAGAGTATGTCATCCACGTACAAAACGAGAAAGACAACCTTACTCTCTGCTACCTTCTTATAGATACAAGGTTCATCTATGTTTTTGATGAAGTCAAACTCTTTGACTACTACATCAAAACAGATGTTCCAACTCCGCGATACTTGCTTTAACCCATAAATGGATTTAAGCAGTTTGCACACCTTTCCGCTGCTCCCACTATCTACGAAGCCCTCTGGCTGAGTCATGTACACGCACTCTTCTAAATCACCATTTAGAAAGGCGGTCTTAACATCCATTTGCCAGATTTCGTAGTCATAGTATGCAGCAATGGCAAGTAAGATCCGGATGGACTTAAGCATAGCCACTGGAGAAAAGGTTTCGTCATAATCCACACCTGGTCGTTGACGAAATCCTTTTGCTACAAGTCTAGCTTTGAAAGTCTCAACTTTTCCATCTACACCAAATTTCTTTTTAAAAATCCACTTGCTCCCAATGGGTTTTACCCCTTTAGGAGCATTTTCTAAAGTCCATACTTTATTGGTGTACATGGATTCCATCTCAGATCGCATTGCATCCAGCCATTTCATAGAGTCACCACTCGTGATGGCCTGCTCGAAACTAGTTGGGTCATTATCTTCCATGATGCAATCCTCACTTCCACCATCAATGAGAAAACCGTAGTATCTCTCTGGTGGACGAGAAACCCTACTAGATCGGCGGAGAGGCTGGGGTTCTTCGGGTACTACTGAATCTTCTGGTTCCAACAAATCATCAGTTGCGGTTTGTGGTGCTGGAACCTCTTCCAGCTCTACCTCTTTGCCACTAATTTCTTTTGCAAGAAATTCCTTTTCCAAAAAGGTGGCATGTTGAGCAACAAACACTTTTTGTTCCTCAGCGTGGTAGAAAAAATATCCTTGAGAATTCTTTGGATATCCCACAAATTTGCAAAGAACTGATCGTGCCTTAAGTTTGTCCGGATTTTGTCTTTTGACATAGGCCGGACAACCCCATATCTTAACTCGTTTAAAATATGGTCTCTTCCTACTCCATATCTCATATGGTGTGGTAAGTACAGATTTAGACGGAACTAGATTCAATATGTATATGGCTGTCTCAAGCGCATACCCCCAGAAGGAAATAGGTAACTCAGCTTCGCTCATCATAGAGCGCACCATATCTAATAGGGTCCGATTCCTCCGTTCCGATACACCGTTGTGCTGTGGTGTATAAGGAGGAGTAAGCTGAGAGAGAATCCCATTCTCTTTTAGATAATCCACAAATCATTGCTCAAGTATTCTCCTCATCGATCAGATCGAAGGATCTTAATACTTTTGCCTGTTTGGTTCTCTACTTCGTGCTTATATTCTCTGAATTTCTCAAAAGCTTCAGACTTGTGTTTCAACAGGAACACATGCCCGTATCTAGAGAGATCGTCAGTGAATGTAATGAAGTAGGAAGAGCCGTTCCTGGCATGCGTAGACATGGGACCGCATACATCACTATGTACCAGTCCTAAGAGTTCGGTAACTCTTTCTCCGTGTCCATTAAACGGAGCTTTGGTCATTTTTCCTTTGAGACATGAATGGCAAGTATCATAAGATGAAAATTCGATTGAATTCAAATATCCATTTTTATGTAACTTAGCTAGTCGTGTCTCATTGATATGGCCAAGTCTACAATGCCACAAGAAGGATTCGTTCATTTCTGAACTTTTTCTCTTGTGTGTGTTTTGTATATTGAGGACTGTATTCTGATTTAGAATGAATATGCCATTATGTAACGAGCCTGATGCAATCAACTTTTGATCTAGGAATATGTTCATAACTTATCCTTTACTACAAAATTATATCATTCTGATATAATGTTGCACATCATGTTCGGTATATAATAGCACTATTTTAGAATCAGTGTATTACGACTTGGCAATACTAGGTGATATTCGCCAACTGCTTTGGCTGCAATACTTGCACTGTTCCCTACTTGAACGGAATGATCACCTTTTCCCAGTTCTCTACCTTTACGTAGCCCATGTAACAATTTACATATGTGGGATCCTGATCCGGTATCTAATACCCAGGACGTAGGGTGAACTGAGAAACAGTTTTCAAAAACTAACACACCTGAAGAAGATGCATCAACATGCATGTTCTTTTGGGCAGCGTGAGAATCCAGATATTCTCCTATTCCCTGTTCAGTCTTATAACTCTTATAAGAAAGAATGGGTCCAACGTTCCCCTGCTTAGTATAATAAGCGGGTTCAGTCAATACATCCATATTATTATCTTGATTATGGCCTGACATGGTCGCTACCTGGAGAGAGAGAGAAGAAAACACTTTAGCGTAGGCTCTTGCAAGATTAGATTGGTTATTATCTTATCTAATCAGGATGTCTCCCACTGTTTTTATCAAATCTACCTTCAAACCCTAAAAGGTAAGATTAGCCGGGATTAATTACACCCTACAATTTCGTCAATCTTTCAGCCAGATCAGTGTCGGTACTTGAGGGAGGTTCCCCGTGCTTTCGCACGGACCTAATTAAAGTAAACCTCATTTTCCCAGAGGCGTAACCCTGTTAACACTTTTCTAGACACCTACTTGATCGGCTAATTGTCCTGTGTAAAACTCTCCCAAGAGTAACTCTTACTCGCAGTGGGTATCGGGATCCAACTATCTCATAGGAGGTATGCAATCTCATTGAAAATTTCAACACTTGAAATTCCCGATAATATTTTTGCCCCTAGCAATCTATGACCTTGACTAAGTCAACAAACCATAAATCGCAAGTCAAGTTCAACCCGTACATTTCCCGATTGAATTAAACCCATCCGTACGACCCTTGACTGAGTCAACAAGGCCGTGCGAATACCCTAATCCAATCACATCTCATGTTTTAGCAGATAAACACTACTTAGCTACCGTACACTACGCCTTGACTAAGTCAAAAAAACATAGCACGAATACTAAATAATATCTATCTGAAATGACGGAGGGCTACGCAGGTTTTTCAAAAAACCATGAGCGTAATGAACTTGATATCGTCGTAGAATCATGTGAAATTTTGAAATGGAGTGTTTTTTAGGCTTTCATTAGTTTTGCTAAAGAGGTCACTCCCGGTGAAGGGATCTCGGCTCTTTCCTCATCGAATAAGGTGCAGGACATATCATATATATCACTGTGCAAAGCAAAACTCTAAAAGCAATCAAAAGACAAACCGAGTTTTGTAGCATCTGCCAGTTTCGCTAAAGAGGTCACTCCCGGTGAAGGGATCTCGGCTCTTTCTTCATCGAATAAGGTGCAGGGTATATCATTTATACCGCTATGTAAAGCAAAACTGTAGCTACCCTTTTTATAAAGTTTTGATTCTACAACATCTTTTAGGTTTCTTTTCTTTTTATTAATCTCATTAATAAAATCCCATCAGCTTATGCTTCCTAAGCATTACAGATAAATACGACGTACACTTATGCCATCCGCATTCGCCTCGATCTCCCCTCGTGCACCGTTAGGTTAGGTAACTAACGACAGAGCAGGGCAGGGCTAGTGCGGGTGTAAAACATAAGTAACGTCTATATAATATATCATATATACTATATACTGTATCCATCACAACATATCAAATGATCACATCACAGATATCGCAGCAGAAACATAGATATAATGTGGGATTATACTAGGACGTCCGTATTTAGTATTTAGCCAATAATAGAAAATACGGATTCCACAGTCGCGATGAATAGCCAAGCCCACACCCTGGACCCGTACGAGAGCGGCAAGCGACCCTACCAATTCTGGAGTTTAGGAGACCCGGTCTCGACTCCTCGAGATGGCCTCCCACTGAACCCTAGAACCCGGTCACCTGTACTCCCCTCCTTGGGTCCATCCTAATGCGGAAAAGTAAATAATATACAACACTGGTGGCATCAACCTCAACCCGGAAGTGCCCCAAATAAAAGAATATTACATTATATTTGAATTTACATGAATGAAAATATAAAACTCTCATCTCACATAAAAACCCCGGCTATTCAATCGCGACAATCATGCACATCATATCTCAGCAACACATAATATCTCATATCATCAACGTAAGTAAGTATGCATACACCGATCGTCGTCGATGTATAACAACGAAAATCGGCAATACCACTACATACTATACTTACAGTCACAGAAAAGAAAGTGTAAAACTACAATATTTGGAATCCACAATCATTTTAGACATCGTAAATCCGAAATATCACATACTTCGCATTTCATGCCTAACTCTATGAATTCCACATATTGTATCACATTCCAGATAAATAGACAGTATTAAACTTTTCGAACAGATAATCAAATACCCAAAATTTCCTAAAGTGCTCAACACTTGAGCAGAGTTCAAAAAATCCCAGAATATGTCACAGTACCAGTGATCCAGCCGTAGAAGGGTCAAGCCAACGCCTCACATGTGGCACGCCGTACTGCCCCAAACCCGAAGGTTCAAAAGGCAGTTCAAGACGGTCACATAATTGAGTTAAGGTTTGTTGTCTTCTAGAGGGTCTATCGTGTTACTTGCACATTTTTCAGAAAGATTTAAACCCGATAAAAGTTCAACACTTGAAAGTTTTTCGTGCCGGGAAAAATTGAGTTAATGATATCCGTTCGAACATTTTAACAGTTTCTAAATATCCGGAAAAAAATAACGAATTTAAATGTTCCGATCGAATCTACGATTACAAAATAAACCCAGAACACTCAACACTTGAGTCAATTTAAAAATACCCAAAATAAATAACTAACAGAATTAGAAATTACTGTGCAAACAGACAGGCAAACAACAACTGTACGGCCGCGGATCCGCGGCCCAAGCAAGGATTGGCCGCGGTTCCGCGGTGGTCCGTACAAATTACACTGTCATTTTGCACCATAATTCTTATAATTTCCTGCTGTTATTAGATATTTTTAATTCAGAAAAATCACAATTTTTGAAAAATATCCAGAGAGGGGGTTAACTTTGTCGGTTCGGGTTCGATCGAAGTTTTAACTTCGTAAACACGTCGTCTAATGCTCTAGCTAGGCTCTGATACCACTGTAGGGTTCCTAGGCACTCTTGTGAAGGTTCATAAAGCATCAATCATGCCCAAATAAATTTTAGATGTGCCGAACAACCCAAAGACGGGATCTTTGCTAGATTATTAGGGTTTAACATGTAAGATAATATCTTTAAACCTAAGTGTGAGGGATTACAACCTTTGTAGTCCGCTCCTTCTCTTCACAAGCTCCGAGTAGAAGTCGCTTTGCCGTGATCCACGATCTCCCAGACTCAAGAGAGGCTCCACGACTCGAACGATCCATGCTAGCTTGTATTGTTCCGCTTCTCCGATGATCTACGTCGAAGTTGCTATAACCCAAGCTTTCTCACTCTAATGAGGTGAACACCCTAATCTAATGGGCTAGATTAGATGAGGATGATAGAGTAGTATTTATGCTATCTTTTTAATTCACTTTCTCACAAGAAATCATCACAAAAGGAATTTCTAGTGAGCTCGCTCAAAAACTCAAGAGAGAAGAAGATGAAAAATAATGAGATAATTCTTTTTGTGAGGAATAGTAGATAAGAATATATGATTGATATGGAACCATGGTCAAGGATGATAGGCTTAACCTTTGTAGAGAATAAACTAGAGCTAGGGTTTGGTTAGGTTAAGGATAAGTATCAACCATAATATCTTAACCAAGACAGAAAGGAAACCCTTCTAGAATAATCAAGAAAGAGCTAACCCTAATCAAACCCTAATCTCTTTTTATCATCCTTAAACATGTTTCATAATAAATCATATCATGTCACAATAATATATATCACATATATATTATATATTTGCAACAAAAGAAAATAATACAATTAACATATATCGCATATATATCAATGTATTAATCCGGTGAGAAAATGAAATAATAAAGCGAGCCAATATTAGATAATGTAATACAATATATCATATATATCATTATACATTAAATCATCGAATCAACACTTGATCCGACGATCCGGCTATATCGAATATAACCGACTAATATATCATGTACCGATTCATCGAATCAACACTTGATCCGATGTCCCGGTTCATATCTAAATATCGTGAGAATATAATACGGTATCTCATATCGCATTATCCTCGGTCCTGCACATATCTCATATGTGCCTCTACTCCATTTTGCCTGAGCCAAGAAACCTCTGTGTAGGACTCTAAAGAATCGTCAATACGCCGGTAGCAGGTGATGATCATATCAAACACCCATAAGCTGCAAGCGGTCAGCTAAACGTAACAGCCACCCAGGTATTGAGCGATCAGAAGATCAACAAGCTAGCCTGTCCGTTCTCCTGTGAATCCAATCAGTAACACTCCCATACAGTCCGGTCTGTTCGTCTGATATGTCGCATATCAAGTCTAGTAACCGATAAGTCGTGTCGATGTGAGGCTCATAACAGGTCGAGAAACTACTGGTAATACTTACCAGTAAATCTCTATATCAGCCCTAACCAGGGACTTCCAGTTATAGTCAATCGAACACAGCACAACATCAACTCCCTATACCGGGAGAGACGAATCCCCTCCTATCACTCATTGCCTCCATGTGATTCGAGACTGTACCCAAAAGCCACCGTTTTGCATGCCCTCTTAGACCTGGTAAGGTGGAAATCAAAGTACAGTGGGAATCACACAAGACTCTATGACGATCTTGGGTCTACAGACTACCCTGTACCAGTGTCACCGCAGAACTGCCATCTGACGTGTGGTATATCACCATCTGGGAGTTCTCGGCGAGTCCGTCCAGTGTACCCAGTCTCCACTGAGCACTCATACACCATCCTTGATGTCAAACACCAATGGATATGGGATCATCCATCGCCCATCATATGGGTCAAGATGCGTATACGCTAGTCTACTCTGGTGTATCGATGCCCCGTCTCGATATACCCTGGACTAGGAAAATTTATAGGATGTACTCATCGACTACCGTGGCCCCACTAGTATGATCTCATCATAATCCCAGTAGTCGAGTATAGATCCTAAGGGCTTTATCAACATGTGAGAGAAAGACAGTAACCAATACAAGTCAACATGTTAAGATAAAGTGAAACTAAATAGCATACTATCATGACGAGCAAGAAAGTCCTCTCTGTATATATCCAAGCATCCATCATAATATACATCATATGTACAACAATGGCCTTTAGGGCATATACATAACTAACAATTACAGATATGAGATCCTGCTCCGGTATCTAGTACCCAGGAAGCAGAGTTAATTGACAAACAGTTCTTAATTACAAACACACCCAAGGCCGAAGCCACAACATGCTTCGAATCCTGGCTACTGGCTTCCAAAGCCCTACAATCTTTCTGCCAATGTCCGTTCCCATAACAGTAGGAACATCCCTCCTTCCCTACACCAAGTCCCGAAACTTTTGCTCTTCCCTTTCCTTCTACTTTACCGACACCGTATATCAGCTTTGTGGAGGTCTTCTTCTTTTCACCCTTTGCTTTCGCCATAGATGTAGAAGAAGAAGGTCCCCCATTAAGCAGAGCGGGTGTCTCCCTGGTTTCTTTCAGGGTGTAAGCAGAGGGTAGGGACTGTGAAAATAAGTCAGTGCATGACCCGTTTCCCAACGTGGTCTCCAGGTCCGTGAGCTCATCAATATAGCTAGTCATCGTAAGGACGTTGCCTTCTACAGATGACCCGACAGCCAACCTCGCTTGAAGCAATTCGTTCGAGGTCTCATATCTTGCGATACGAGATTGCTCTCCATATAAACCTTTGTTATGGAGGAAGATGGAAACTAAGTCCATCTTCTCGTGCTGCTTCTGGTATACATCATCAACTGAAGCCAACACGAGGCACTTGGCACTCGCACTGTTCTTTTCCCTTGTCTGACGGATATCCATATCTGCGACGGTGGAAACTGGACCTGGGACGGCGGGGGATTGAGTAGTAATAGGGTGGTCCAGCTTGTCATAGGCAATGGACATCTAGACGGACCATTGCCAGTCATAAAAGTCAGATTCAGTCAACTTGTTATCTAGATGTAACTTAGTCATGGTCACAAGGTCGCTGCAATTGAGAGAGAGAGGGAACACTTTAGCATGATGCTCTTGCAAGTTTAGAGTGGTTTTTAGTTTATCTAAACTGGATGGCTCCCACTGTTTCTCGAATCTCTCCTCAAACCAAAAAGGAAGAACTAGTCAGGACTATTCTCACTGTACAATACTTGCTTAACCATCCAGCCAGGCCGGTGTCGGTACTTCGAGGGAGGTTTTACGACGCTTTCGCGAAGTTCCTTAATTAAATAACCTCTTTTCTCTGGGGCGTAGCCCCGCTGACACCTTTCTCGACACCTACTTGGTTTATAACATTGATCGTTCAGTGACGAATCTCCTGATGAGTAGCGGATACTCACAGTAGGATCGCGATCCAAATATCATCGTGTGATAATGCTGAAGGAATCCTACCAACATTATCAAACTCCAAATGGTATGCAACATTAGCAAGTTTCAGTTTCTTTAGAAACACCCGATGTAGATTTTTGCCCCATGCTCTTATGACCTTGACTAAGGGCCAACAAATCATAAGTCACATGTCAAGTTCTACCCATCATTATCTTGTTAATTTGAACCCACCCGTACATACCCCTGACGTTGGCCAAATGGCAGTACGACTGTCCCAAACCAACTCATCTATCTATGCTACATGTGAACACCCCAGCAGCTACCAATCACTATGTCTTGACTAAGGGCCAAACAAACATAGCTTGAATACTACTGACCATTCATATGAAATGACGGAGGGCTACGACTGGTTTTGGAGAAACAGTGAACGTAGTGAACTTGATACAACCGAAGGAACCTGATAGCTTTTTAAAAGGAGTGGTTAAAGCTCCGCAATTAAAATTCTGCTCTTTTTAAAATAACCGAGTGGTTTCTTTTAAACTGTTCCAACGATTCAACTTTGGTTTATTTTCTTTGCATTAATATAATGCGTCCCATCAATTAACCTATCATTGCAGAAAACAACGAAAATACAACGTCCTCTTATGCCATCCGCATTCGCCACTAGGCCCCGTCATTCATCCGTTAGGTTACTTAACTAACGACAGAGCGGGGGCTGGGCTAGCGTGGGTGTAAAACATAAGTGACGCCTAATAGATATCATATATAGATATTGTACATTCATCAGACGCAATAATAGGCATTCCAGATCACAGATGAACATATTGGATTTTCTACGAATCTGCATTCCTTTTGAGCCTGCAAAGAAAGACGGATTACACAGTCGCGATGAATAGCCAAAACCCCACCCTAGACCCCTACGGGTACGGCAAACTACCCGCCAAGTACCCGAAGTGAAGCGGTCTCCCTCAACAACGTGAGTAGGCCACTAAACACTTCAAAGTACCCGGTAGTTTGTGCACCCCACCTTGGGTCTATCCTAGGAGCAGAAAACGGTAAATGAAATAATACAACGGTGGCTAAAACCTCGACCCGGATGTGCCCCGCAAAAGAATATTACAACAATTTACAAATTACATTTGAATGAAAGAAACACTCGTCTCACATCCCCGGCTATCCATTCACGACAATCCAACAAGTCCACAAACACAAACCAGTAAAAACCATTACAGAAATGTGCAACCCCCTGCTAACCGACATACTAGCAGTTAGGGGAGGTTTACGAACATATTAAACACATCACAGATATAAACAAGTTAACCAAACATCTTAGAATTTCGATCAAGCAAACACAAATGATTCTACTCCAAATAATTCTTTGTGCATATAAAACCTGAGCAGAAACAAAACATCCGAGAAAACACAACATCAACACAGAAGAATAACTGAGCAAATTTGGGCTGAATCGGAGTCAACTCGGCCGCGGATCCGCGGCAGATCGGTTGGATCGGCGGTGGTTCCGCGGCGCTTTGTTCGATTCACAATCCCAAATTTCTTCACAATTCTTAAAATTCCCTGCTTTTATTTTTAAGGGTCCCTGAAAAAATTTTAGACCCCGTTTTAAAATCGGCAGAAACTTGGTTAAAATGATGTTTCTTCGGGTTCGTTTTGCGATCGAATTTCTAACGACTTTGCTAACAAGTTAGTTATGGTTTAGCGAGGCTTTGATATAACTGTAAGTCGACGTTAGACACCCCACATGATGCGGGGAGGCGGAATAGGTAAAACAATCATTTTGTTTAAACTAACACCGACTAACTTTACGAATCTTTGCTAAACCCTAACTAACAACAACATAGAAGTGATTAGCTACTATGAAAGATGATTATACCTAATGAATCAAGTCCTTCTTGTTTTCGTTGATCACTTCCTCGTCGGCCTCCCCGATGTGGTAGAAGATCCACCCGATAGCTACTTCTCCAACCTTTAACCTCTCGCTTTAGGTAACTGGGTAGCTATGAGTGCTAATCAAAGCAACCTAGTGGATATAGAAGAGGATTAAGGATCTATTAGTCTTGCTAACCCTAGGATCTCATCACATGAGAGGATTAGGGTTAGTTCTTGAAGAGAGAAAGCTTGAGGAGAGAGAAGGTGAGAGTAAGAATGATATGAATAATAATCTCATTTGTGAATATATGAAGCATAATCATTATTAAATGAATAACAAATAATAATATCATCATGCTTCATTAACTCACCTTGTGTGATTCATCTCATGAGTCATTAAGCAATAAATGCATCATTAACTCCTTTGGATGAATCACACCATGAGTCATTAATCCATTTAATGCGAATTCCACCTAAGCCTCCAACTCATAAATCTTCTAGAAGCTTCTCGACTAATTACGAGAATGCCCCTCCCATCCGTGAAAACACGGAAATACTGAGACTGCATAAATCCAATAATCTAATACTAGAATCTGGCTTAAACCAAAGCCTGCTGGTATAAACTGTCTGAACATCGTACGTGCGTAAAAACACGTATGAGTCTTAACCCTGTCGTAAAACCATACGAACTCTATATCGTTTCGCCTGAAGCAGGGAAACTCTCTGTGTGGGACTCTAAAGACTCGACAATTACGCTGGCAGTAGGTTTAACCATAAGCCGCAAGCGGTACTAGCTGTACATAACGGTCCCCAGGTAGATGTCGATAAGAAGGCCGATAAGGAAACCCATCCGAACTCCTACTGAGCCTGATGTGACAATCTCCGTACAGTCTGGTCTGTTCGTCTAGGACTATCGCATATCGGGCCTAGGGGCGGCAAGCGTCAATCCCCTAAAAACAGTATAAGTCATGTCGGAGTGAAGCCCATTAAACCTTGAGAAGCTAATGTTAGGTTTACCTAGCACCCTATGAGAGGTTTGGAAGCATCACATGTCACAAATATCAAATTTTTATGGTGCTAAGTAAGCATACAAAGGATCTATCCTAGAAAATTAGGGTTTCAAATCTTTAACCAACATCATAAGTAACAAAGGCTAGGGTTTTGAGAGTACAACCTTTGTAGCTCCCTTTTATAGAATCCTTGGCCACTTGAGAGTTGGAAAACGATTAGCTTGAGGTCTTCTAACGTCCACGACGATCCACCCGAAGCTCCTTTGTCCAAGCTAGCAACTTCACTTTATCAAGAGAAAGAAATGAAGCTAACACTCTAAACAAGTGGGCAAGACTTGTGTAGAATGGTGTTGTGGTTCTCTTTCTCACTTCAAAATCCTATCTTGTTGAGTATTTTGCTCACTTGAAAAATCTAGAGAGCAAAAGAGCAAGGTTGAAGAAGATGATGGCTTTTTTAAGAATAAGAGAAAAGATAATCTCATGAAAGGAAAAAGAAAATATATGTATATATATTTATTTCTTCTCATCTCAAACCATGGTTAAATAATAAAGATATTATTTAATTTGAGTTAAAACATGAAAGGAAAGTTTAATCCATGGTTAAGAGTAGGTGAGCATGGTTAGGTCAAAGAAGAGTGTAGAAACAAACCATGAATTATCCTTTCCTTTTTCATTTTGTTTTAAAACAAATAGAAGTAATAATCCATATAAATAACCAAGGTGTGAGTCTTATATTGCCACCATTTTCTATGTATAAACAACCATGATAGAATGATGTATGTATGCATGTGTGCATGCACATCCATATGTGCATGAACAAGAATGAATGCATACATGCATGCATACATCCAAAAAGAACAAGAAAGGATTTCTAGTGAGAAGCTAATGGTTAAATGATAAATCAACACTTGATTTATCAACCCGGTCATATCACATATGACCCGACCAAAAGCAAGCCGCCCGATTAATATACGGTATCTCATACGCACATTTTAACCGGTTCCATGGGCATATCGCATACGAGCACCACAACGTTTCGCCTGGACTAGGTAACTCCTTTGTGGGACTCTAAGACTCGTCAATACGCCGGTAGTGGGTGATGATCATATCAAGCACCCCCAAGCCACAAGCGGTCAGCTAAACGTAACGGCCATCCGGGTATTGAGCGATCAGAAGAAAACAAGCGAACCTGCTACAACTCCCGTCGAGCCAACCGGCAACACTACCGTACAGTCCGGTCTCTTCGTCAGATATGCTGCATATCGAGCCTAGGGATGGTCACGTCGACCCCAATAACTCAATAAGTCATGCCGGTGATTGGTCTATAACAGATCGAGAAACTACTGATAACAATTATCAGTAAATCTCAGCAGCCCTGGCCAGGGACTTACTGATATAACCAGTCGAGCACAGCACAGCATCAACTCCCAATACCGGGAGAGACAAAACCCCTCCTATCGCTCATTGCCTTCGTGTGTCTCGGGACTGTACCCAATACCCACCTGTTTGCACGACTCAGTAGAGCCGTGGTAGGGTGGTAATCAAAGTACAGTGGGAGAGCACACAAGACTCTATGACGATCTCGGGTCTACAGACTAACCTGTACCAGTGTCACCTGAGAACTGCTATCCGACGATAGATATAATTCCATATATGAGTTCTCTGTGAGTCCGTCCAGTGTACCCAGTCACCACTGAGCACCCGTATATGATCTTGATGTCAAACATCGATGAATGTGGGAACATCCATCGCCCATCATATGGGTCTAGTATCATATACGCTAGTCTACTCTGGTATATCGATGCCCCGTCTCGATACACCTACGACTAGGGACATTTCAGGATATGCTTATAAACTACAGACGTCCCACTAGTATGATCTCTATCATAATCACTGTAGTCAAGCCAATATCCTCAGGGCTTTATCAACATGTATGAATGAGTAAAAGCATGATCAAATCAACATGTCAGATAAAGAAGAACCAGATAGCATACTATCATGTCGAGCAAGAATGTACACTGAATATATATATATACATGTATAAATATATCCACTATCACATAATGGCCTCTAGGGCATACATATATCCAACAATCTCCCACTTGCACTAAGGCCGGTTATTGGCGTATCTCATACCCAACATCTCAAAAAGTCGCTCATGCTGCGGCTGAGGGAGGGCCTTGGTCAGTGGATCCGCGGCGTTATTCTTTGTGTCTACTCTCTTAATCTCGATCTCGCGGCGATCTACAATCTCCCAGATCAAATGAAAGTGCCTCAGGATGTGTCTGGACCGCTGATGGGACCTGGGCCCCTTGGCTAACACCATAGCCCCATTATTATCACAATACAATGGTATTGGATCAATAATGGTTGGAACTTCCTAGCTCCGAGATGAACTTCCTCATCCAGACGGCTTCCTTGGCGGCATCATTCGCAGCAATGTACTCAGCTTCCATCGTAGAGTCTGCAACGGTATCCTGTTTGGAACTCTTCCAACTTACCGCCCCTCCATTGAGGGTAAATACAAACCTTGAGATAGATTTGCTGTCGTCCTTATCGCTCTGGAAGCTCGAATCGGTAAAGGCCTCCATTTGGAGATCTCCATTACCATACACCAAGAACAATTCTTTAGTCCTTCGCAAGTACTTAAGAATGTTCTTCACAGCTATCCAGTGATTCTCCCCTGGGTTGGATTGATACCTGCTTACAACACTAAGTGCATAAGCTATATCTGGGCGTTTACATAACATCGCATACATTATAGATCCTACTAACGAAGCATAGGGTATAATGCTCATGCGAGCTTTCTCTTCATCGGTCTTTGGACAAGAATCCTTGGAGAGAGTGACCCCATGGCAAGCGGGTAAGGCACCCCGCTTGGAGTCTTCCATACTAAACCTTTTTAGGATGGTGTTGATGTACCTGGTTTGGGACAATCCCAATAACTTTTTGGATCTATCCCTATAGATCCTTATGCCCAGGATGTATGTGGCATCACCCAGGTCTTCATGGAGAACCTTAGTGATAAGAAAGATTTGACCGACTGTAGCATAGGAATATCATTTCCTATCAGAAGAATGTCATCCACGTACAATACGAGGAATGTGACAGCTCTTCCTACAGCCTTCTTATAAACACAAGGTTCATCTGGATTTTTGATGAAATCAAACTCTTTGATAACATCATCGAAACAGATGTTCAAACTCCGAGATGTCTGCTTTAACCCACATATGGATTTAAGCAATCTACATGCTTTCCTGTTGCTCCCACTGTCAATGAAGCCCTCGGGCTGATCCATATAAACGCATTCTTCTAAATCTCCATTTAGAAATGCTGTTTTAACGTCCATCTGCCAGATTTCATAGTCGTAGTGAGCAGCAATAGCAAGTAGGATCCGAATGGATTTAAACATGGCTACGGGCGAAAAAGTTTCGTCATAGTCCAAACCTGGTCTTTGACGAAAACCCTTCGCCACAAGTCTTGCCTTATAGGTCTCTACCTGCCCATCTACACCAATCTTTCTTTTAAAGATCCATTTGCATCCCACAGGTTTTACCCCAGGGGGTACAACGTCCAAAGTCCATACTTTGTTGGTGTACATAGACTCCATTTCGGATCTTATGGCATCCAGCCACTTCACAGAGTCTCCACTCGTGATAGCTTGCTGAAAACTGGTAGGATCATCATCATCCATGATGCAGTCTTCTCCATCACCATCAATGAGGAAACCGTAGTACCTCTCCGGTGGGCGAGAAGTCCTACCAGACCTTCGGAGTGGCCGAGGTTCCTCGGTTTCTATTGCAACAGCCGGTTCAACCAAATCGTCATTTGTAGTTTGTGTCTCTAGAACCTCTTCTAGACCCACCACCCTGCCATAATCTTTATCTATGAAAAACTCTTTTTCCAAGAATGTGGCATACTGAGAAACAAACACCTTTTTTTCTTCTTTATGGTAGAATAGATATCCATATGAGTTCTTTGGATATCCCACAAAGTTACACATGACCGACCATGTCTCGAGTTTGTCCGGATTCTACTTTTTAACATAGGCCGGGCAACCCCAAATCTTAATCCTCTTAAGAGATGGTCTCTTCCCATGCCATATCTCATATGGCGTGGTAGACACAGTTTTGGTTGGAACCCTGTTCAAAAGAAACGCTGCAGTCTCTAATGCATGCCCCCAAAATGAGACGGGTAACTCAGCATCACTCATCATCGATCGGACCATATCTAATAGGGTCCTATTCCGTCATTCAGACACACTGTTGTGCTGTGGTGTGTAAGGAGGAGTGAACTGAGAGAGAATCCCATTCTCTTTTAGGAAGTTTGCAAATTCCGTACTGAGATACTCTCCACCTCGATCTGATCGAAGCATCTTGATACTCAAGTCGATTTGTTTTTCTACTTCTTGTTTATATTCAATGAATTTCTCAAAAGTTTTGGACTTGTGCTTTAATAAAAATACATGACCGAATCTTGAGAAATCGTCAGTGAAAGTAATGAAGTATGAAAAACCACCTCTAGCCTGTGTAGACATTGGCCCGCATACATCACTATGTATGAGGCCTAGGAGCTCAGTAGCTCTTTCTCCGTGTTCGGTAAACGGAGTTTTGGTCATTTTACCCTTGATACAAGACTGGCAAGTCGCATAAGATTTATATTCAAAAGAGTTTAAATATCCATCTTTGTGTAACTTGTTTAGTCTTGTTTCATTAATATGACCAAGTCTACAGTGCCAAAGAAAAGCTTCATTTAATTCTGAAAGTTTTCTTTTATTAGTGTGTTGTATACTGAAAACTGTGTGTTGATTTAGGATGTATATCCCGTTATTAAGTGTACCATATCCAACCAACATTTGATTCAGGTGAATGTTCATAACATTGTTCTGCAATATAAAGTTATATCCTTCATTGTCTAACAAAGAAACTGATATTATATTATATAGCATACTTGGTACAAAATAACATGGGTTCAAAACCAATATACACCCAGATGGCAACCCTAAGTGATACTCTCCCACTGCGACTGTATGTACATTGGAACCATTTCCAACGTGGAGAGTATGGTCACCTGTCTTCAAAACTTTGCTATTTCTCAGTCCCTGCATAGAATTGCAAATGTGAGAACCTGAACCGGTATCTAATACCCAGGAAGCAGAGTTTATTGAAAAACAGTTTTCTGTCACAAACACACCTGAAGCGGAAGCATCCCCATGCTTCTTCTTGAGGTTCAAGTACTCCGTACAGTTGCGCTTCCAATGTCTTGTCTTGTGGCAATGAAAATATTCACCTTTCCCCGAGTCTCCAGCTTTGGACTTTTCCTTTACCTTCACCTTTTTAACTCCATCCTTAGGATTGGTGGGCTTCTTCTTTTTCTTTCCTTTGGCCTTAGCCTTTGGGCGAGAAGAAGAAGATTGCCCAATAGTCATAACGGGAGTTTTCATTGATTTCATAGTGCTCTCTGCACTCCTTAACATATTAAGGAGTTCAGGTAGTTCCTTCTCCATGCCGTGCATGTTGAAGTTAACTATGAATTGAGCAAAGGTGGAGGGGAGGGACTGCAGAATAATATCCGTATATTGTTCATTGTCCATTGTCCATCCAAGTTCCTCAAGCTCTTCTATAAGAGCTATCATCTTCAGAACATGGTCTCCTACCGGTGTGCCAGGGGCCATTCGCATCTGAAACAATTTCTTTGATGCTTCGTATCGTAATACGCGGGATTGCTCTCCATACAACTCCTTTGTATGAAGGAATATGGTTTGAATGTCCATATTCTCGTGCTTCTTTTGATGTGTATTGTCCATCAATGCAAGCGCGAGGCATTTGGCCGTGGCACAGTCAGCGTCCCATGTCTTGCGGACTTCAATGTCCGCAACTGAGGATTTTGGACCTGGGGTGGGCGGGGCTGAAGCCGTGAGAACATATGATACTTTATCATAAGTCAAGGCTATTTTTAGATTCCTCAGCCAGTCTTTATAATTGGTCCCATTCAGTTTGTTTTTATCTAGTAAAAGCTTGAGTCCAGTCATTGGTATCTGCCATTAAAAGAGAGAAAAGAATACACTCAGCGAAAGCTCTTGCATAGATCAGATTGGTTATTATCTTGTCTAATCGATGTCTCCCACTGCTTTAATCAAGTTTTTCTTTCAAACCTTAAAAAGAAAACTAGCCAGGATTAATTACAGTCTACAACTTCGCTAACCGTTCAGCCAGGCCAGTTTCGGTACTTGAGGGAGGTTCCCCGTGCTTTCGCACGGACCTAATTAAAGTAAACCTCATTTTCCCAGAGGCGTAGCCCCGTTAACACCTTTCTAGACACCTAATGAGTTAGCTAATTGTAAACTGCAAAACTCTCCTAGGAGCAACTATTGCCCACAGTGGGATTGGGATCCAACCATCATATGGAAGGTATGCAATCTCATTGCAAATCTCAACACTTGAAATTCCCGATGTGATTTTTACCCTTAGTACTTATGACCTTAACTATGGTCAACAAATCATAAGTACCAGTCAAGTTCTACCCGTCATTTCTTGATCAATTAGACCCACCCATATGACCCTTAACTATGGTCAACAAAGTCGCATGAATGTCATAATTAATCTGCATCATATGCAATGTAGGAAGACATCACTTAGCTACCGTACACTACGCCTTAACTAAAGTCAACAAACGTAGCACGAATACTAAGTACTCTACTTCCTAAAATCACGGAGGGTTGCGGATGATTTTTAAGAAAATCTTTAACGCTTTGAACTTGATATCGTCGTAGAATCAAATGGTTTTCAAAAGGAGTGGCTTGTGCTCCGCAGTTTTGAAATATAGCTTTTTCATAAAGAGCCGAGTGGTTTTCAAATCTGATTCTACAACATCTATTTAGGTTTATTTTCTTTACATTAATCATATTAATGTAATCCCATCATTTAAGTCCTTAAGCCAATCACAGAAAAGAAACAAAAATAACACGTACGCTTATGCCATCCGCATTCGCCACAATGTTCTGTTATGCGCCGTTAGGTTACTTAACTAACTGCATACCGGGACGGGACTAGCGCGGGTGCAAAACATAAGCAACGTCTACTATATATCTCATATATAATATATCATTCGTCTCAGATATCACAGAACACAGGCAGCAGAAACATATATATAATGTGGGATATACTAGGACGTCCGTATTTAGTATTTAGCCAACAATAGAAAATACGGATTCCACAGTCGCGATGAATAGCCAAGCCCATACCCCTAGACCCCTACGAGAGCGGCAAGCGACCCTACCAATCCTGGAGTTTAGGAGACCCTGTCTCGACTCCTCGAGATGGCCTCCCACTGAACCCCAGAACCCGGTCACTTGTGCTCCCCTCCTTGGGTCTATCCTAATGCGGAAAAGTAAATAATATACAACACTGGTGACATCAACCTCAACCCGGAAGTGCCCCCAAATAAAAGAATATTACATTACATTTGAATTTTACATGAATGAAAAATAAAACTCTCATCTCATATAAAAAAAAACCCCGGCTATTCAATCGCGACAATCCTGCACATCATATCTCAGCAACACATAATATCATATATCATCAATGTAAGTAAGTATGCGTACCCCGATTGTCGTTGATGTATAGCAACGAAACCGGAGATATCGAACATACTACACTTACGGTCACAGAAAAGAAAGTGTAAAACTACAATATTTGGAATCCACATTCTCTTTAGAAATCATAAATATGAAATATCACATACTTCGTACTTCATCCCTAAACTATATGAATTCCACATATTGTATCAGATTCCAGATAAATAGACAGTATTAATGTTTTCGAACGAATAATACAATACCCAAAATTCCCTAAAGCTCAACACTTGAGCGGAGTTCAAAAATCCGGAGTGTGACACAGTAGTAGCGGTCCAGCCGTAGAAGGGTCAAGCCAACGCCTCACATGTGGCACGCCGTACTGCCCCAAACCCTAAGGTTCAAAGGGCAGTTCAAGACGGTTACATAATCTAGTTAAGGTTTGTTGTCTTCTAGAGGGTCCACCACAAAACTTGCACGTATTTCCATAAGATTTAAACCCCGTGAAAAGTGAGCAAATGATACTCGTTCGAACAATTCAATACTTTCTAATTTACCCGGAAAAGACACGAAATCAAAATTCCGATCGAATCAACGACTCCAAAACAATCTCCAGAACAAACAGCACAAAATTCAGATTAAAAATACCCCAAAAAATATACAAGCAGACATAAGCATTACTGTATAAAAATCATGCACTGATTCATGTGTACGACCGCGGAACTGCGGCCCAAGCATGCTTTGGCCGCGTTTCCGCGGCAAGAATGACTGTTCACTGCATCGTTTTTAACAGTTTTTCTTATATTTACCTGCTGAATTTTTTACATATTTTTAATTCTGAAAATAACCAGATTATAAAAATAATCCAGAGAGTGTCCGAAAAGTTCGTATTTTGGTTCGATCGGAGTTTTAACTTCGCTAAAGTGTCGCCTAATGTTCTAGGTCAGCTCTGATACCAATGTTAGGTTTACCTAGCACCCTATGAGAGGTTTGGAAGCATCACATGTCACAAAGATCAAATTTTTATGGTGCTAAGTAAGCATACAAAGGATCTATCTTAGAAAATTAGGGTTTCAAATCTTTAACCAACATCATAAGTAACAAAGGCTAGGGTTTTGAGAGTACAATCTTTGTAGCTCCCTTTTATAGACTCCTTGGCCACTTGAGAGTTGGAAAACGATTAGCTTGAGGTCTTCTAACGTCCACGACGATCCACCCGAAGCTCCTTTGTCCAAGCTAGCAACTTCACTTTATCAAGAGAAAGAAATGAAGCTAACACTCTAAACAAGTGGGCAAGACTTGTGTAGAATGGTGTTGTGGTTCTCTTTCTCACTTCAAAATCCTATCTTGTTGAGTATTTTGCTCACTTGAAAAATCTAGAGAGCAAAAGAGCAAGGTTGAAGAAGATGATGGCTTTTTTAAGAAGAAGAGAAAAGATAATCTCATGAAAGGAAAAAGAAAATATATGTATATATATTTATTTCTTCTCATCTCAAACCATGGTTAAATGATAAAGATATTATTTAATTTGAGTTAAAACATGAAAAGAAAGTTTAATCCATGGTTAAGAGTAGGTGAGCATGATTAGGTCAAAGAAGAGTGTAGAAACAAACCATGAATTATCCTTTCCTTTTTCATTTTGTTTTAAAACAAATAGAAGTAATAATCCATATAAATAACCAAGGTGTGAGTCTTATATTGCCACCATTTTCTATGTATAAACAACCATGATAGAATGATGTATGTATGCATGTGTGCATGCACATCCATATGTGCATGAACAAGAATGAATGCATACATGCATGCATACATCTAAAAAGAACAAGAAAGGATTTCTAGTGAGAAGCTAATGGTTAAATGATAAATCAACACTTGATTTATCAACCCGGTCATATCACATACGACCCGACCAAAAGCAAACCGCCCGATTAATATACGGTATCTTATACGCGCATTTTAACCGGTTCCATGCGATTATCGCATACGCGCACCACAACGTTTCGCCTGGACTAGGTAACTCCTTTGTGGGACTCTAAGACTCGTCAATACACCGGTAGTGGGTGATGATCATATCAAGCACCCCCAAGCCGCAAGCGGTCAGCTAAACGTAACGGCCACCCGGGTATTGAGCGATCAGAAGAAAACAAGCGAACCTGCTACAACTCCCGTCGAGCCAACCGGCAACACTACCGTACAGTCCGGTCTCTTCGTCAGATATGCTGCATATCGAGCCTAGGGATGGTCACGTCGACCCCAATAACTCAATAAGTCGTGCCGGTGAATGGTCTGTAACAGATCGAGAAACAACTGATAACACTTATCAGTAAATCTCAACAGCCCTGGCCAGGGACTTACTGATATAACCAGTCGAGCACAGCACAGCATCAACTCCCAATACCGGGAGAGACGAAACCCCTCCTATCGCTCATTGCCTTCGTGTGTCTCGGGACTATACCCAATGGCCACCTGTTTGCACGACTCAGTAGAGCCGTGGTAGGGTGGTAATCAAAGTACAGTGGGAGAGCACACAAGACTCTATGACGATCTCGGGTCTACAGACTAACCTGTACCAGTGTCACCTGAGAACTGCTATCCGACGATAGATATAATTCCATATAGGAGTTCTCGGTGAGTCCATCCAGTGTACCCAGTCACCACTGAGCACCCGTATATGATCTTGATGTCAAACATCGATGAATGTGGGAACATCCATCGCCCATCATATGGGTCTAGTATCATATACGCTAGTCTACTCTGGTATATCGATGCCCCATCTCGATACACCTACGACTAGGGACATTTCAGGATATGCTTATAAACTACAGACGTCCCACTAGTATGATCTCTATCATAATCACTGTAGTCAAGCCAATATCCTCAGGGCTTTATCAACATGTATGAATGAGTAAAAGCATGATCAAA
This sequence comes from Agapanthus africanus, assembly GCA_030015575.1. Classification (NCBI taxonomy): domain Eukaryota; kingdom Viridiplantae; phylum Streptophyta; class Magnoliopsida; order Asparagales; family Amaryllidaceae; genus Agapanthus; species Agapanthus africanus. Next base: position 224,657,865 of record JASDDO010000012.1, read on the forward strand.
TCAACATGTCAGATAAAGAAGAACCAGATAGCATACTATCATGTCGAGCAAGAATGTACACTGAATATATATATACATGTATAAATACAACCACTATCACATAATGGCCTCTAGGGCATACATATATCCAACAGCTACTGGAAATCCTACTAGTAAATCTCGTTTGCCCTGGCCAGGGACTTTGCGTAATGGCTCTCCAAACACAGCGCGATATCAACTCCTAATATCGGGAGAGACGAATCCTATCTAACTGCCACTGCCTCCAAGTGATTCGGGACTGCACCTAACTGCTACCTGTTTGCACGACTCCTTTGAGCCGTGGAAGGATAGCAATCTAAGAACAGTGAGAACACACTCGAGGCGAAGCAGCAGTGTCAAGTCTGCGGACTATGTTGTACTCATGTCACCTAGAAACTGTTAACTGACGACGGGTATAATACCAACCAACAGTTCCATACGAGTCTTGTCCGGTATACCCATAACCCAACGAGCACCTGTATACTATCTCCAGTACAACGTACTAATTGCTGTGGGACAAACCACCTCCCCAACTGGGATGAGAAGCGTACACACTAGTCTACTCCAGAGTATCGATGCCCTGTCTCGATAATCCTACGACTAGAGACCTGAAAAAGGATGTGCTTGTAGACTACCCAGCCCCCACTAGTGTGACTGCCATCACAACGCTGGTAGTCAAGCAAGATCCTGAGGGCTCTATCAATATGTATTCTCGATATGATAACATATACACATATTAAGATAGATATAAACCAAGTAGCATACTACCATGTTTAGCAAGACTGTTAATATAACTGTGAATTTCCCAAGCTTCCATTAAGTAATATACAAGCTAGTATGATACAATAATGGCTCCTAGGGCATATACACTAACATTAAAGACAGGCCAAGGGATTCTACGGATATTTCAAAGGACGTACATTTTCTTAAAAACACCGTAGCCCTATTTTCTAAACACCATGATTCATGTTATTTCAAACGGCAAACTGTATGACCCATATATTTTAATGTAGATTATTTATTGTTGTGTTTTTTATTCAGCTCCCGCATATTCTAGCTGTTCGCATCGCATTGCATGCTTATATTGTGTTTTCATATGCTATTATTGAAATTATGCTGTCAGGACACCAACACCATTACCGACGATGCGTATGTTCCATGTACACTTGCTTGCCGGCTCACACACATATTCATCGGTAATTGCCATGTCACGTACACATTAGAAAATACTAGTCATTAGTACAAATTGTTAGCTGATAGTTTCGACATGGTATTAGTGTACTTGATATTATTGCTACTTTAGACATTGCATTTATTACTGTGATTTTCATACATATTTGTATATTGATTGTCATGCACATTTATATATTCATTGTCATGCATTATTATTAGGGCCAGTCCGGATTGCCGGTGTCACGACCCGAAATTGGCACGTGACGGTCCTAATATTACGCAACGTCTACAGGCGTAACGCAGTAAAAGAAAGCCAAAACCCAGAAATCTAAACCATTAAAAGACAAGAAAAGATAAGAAACAATGTTTAAACCTTAAAAAAAAATCTCAAGTATAAATTCTTTAAGTCCAATTTTCTTTCTTGAAAATTTCGGCAGCACCTCTTTTATAAAACCAACCCCAAAAGTGGGTACAACATAAATATAAAGTAAAGCATCCCCAACGGGAGCAAATCCACGCCCAAAGGCGGAAAACAACCACCACAACAAATATACGACGCCGTAGCGAAGAAATAGAAGACGATAGAAAGGAAACTGTATAAAAGACAATAAGTCACAACATAATATACAACATCGTCCTCACCAAGTCTCTAAGTCAATATGAAAATAGTAGATGGAGAGTACAGGGATACAACGAATATACAATACAACGAATAACCACAAACCCACCTAAGCAAACTGCACACTGTGAGCTGATGCGGTATCCGTAGCAAAAGATGATAAGATGTGTGATAATAGCCTGCCTCTGACTATCCTGAGGAACACCTGCAAACACTATGGCACAATGTGTGATAATAGCCTGCCTCTGACTATCCTAAGGAACTGTCACGCCCCGCTTCCCGAAATACGGAATACGAGGGGTAGACAAGGCCAGCCATGCTCCTACGGTCAAGGAAAAGTCCTGCCGTAGTCACACTTCGGCTTCTAGTTTGTCATGGTAAACAGTAAATGATGCGCAGGTAATGAGAAATGCAGTAACTGGAAGAAACAATAATATAAACTGACCTGAAGAGGAACAAACGAATGTAACTCGTAATGGCAAGTCAAGAAGTCTGTGATGCACGTCTAGTTCTGGTCCAAGCTAAATCTTCTCCTCACACTGAGCATGCATACTCAGGTCGTCAGAGCGACACAATAGCAATATAATATGTATAAAATCAAGTGACAGTTCTAACAGTGATAATAGATATGTGAAGCAGTAAATCAATGACATTATGAATATGCAGTAATCAATGCAGCGGAACAGTAAAGCAGTAGAACGATATGTCAACACAGTATATAAGGAATATAAATGCCAGTATCCCTATCAGTCTCTAAGTCTCACTGCACAGGTCAATAAGCCTATCGTCAGTCCAAGTGTGAGAGTCAACCACTCGCGAGTGTCCTCCACCCAAGGGTAGAACCCAAGGGCAAGGGACCACGGGCCCATCATGTAACGAGAATATCACGGTGTATATATCACATACCCTGTAAATCTCCATATAACTCCCTAAATATATAAGCCGACATGGGACTCCCGAGATTCTGTTGAACTCACAATTAAACTACCCCACACCCCGTGGTCTACATCAAACGCTAACCATAACCCTAAATACTAATCGATCCGTGACAAGTCTGCGCGAGAACTGGAGGCAGGACCTCCATCAAGCACGTCCCGACTAATATCTGAGATGAATGGCAGTGTCGGATGCCTTATCTGCGACACCCGTGCAAGCGCTTCTATAAGTGTCACATACCACTTATAGTCACACGTACACGCATCCCACAGACGTCGACAATGCAATAAAATAATAGGGTCACTGATTGTGTACAAGTACGTATCACTTTCACTTAATCACGGATACACGAACACTGACGTACTTGCCACAATCATCGCTAGAAACTAACACTGGGCAAATGCACGATATCACTAGGTTATCACTACATCGATATGGGTATGATATGATGCGTGAACAGTATATAAGCACGATTAAGGTGTCACAAAAAAAACAGTATGTTATCACTTGCACGATTTATCATGAAACGTACATATATAATTTAGCGAAACGATAAACAGGTAGTAATGAGTATGTTCAGTCATCTATCCATCTAATTTAGTTTCATGCCAATCGGGTTCCAGGATCATTAGTTATAACTATTTCATTTTAAGCGCTCGCGGCTGGAAATCCAATTTCAGAATCAGAAGTCCATTTCGCAACGCATTTCAATCACAGTTGGGATCAGAATTTAGCGACGCTACAGTTGGATGAATTCTAGGGTTTTTAGTAAGGTTTTCAACGCAATAGACGGATCTTCAATCTCATCTTCACGTCGGGATATATACAATGTTTAACCCTAATATGTCAATTCTGATTCTGTCGGGACTGTTATGCGTCCCGATCTTTTAAATTTTAGAATAAGTAACAAATGGTAACGAAACAGAATGAAACTAATTGTGTTGTCTAGATAACAGGTTTACCTACAATAAACAGTGGAGTTCCGCAACCTACGAGTAAAGTAAAATCCTGTGTTACCCATTACGGAACAGCAAGCAACGACTGGAGTCGCTCTGGACTGCAGTCCAGAGTCGCTCTCCAATTGGAATATCATTACAATTTAGGTACAGGAATGTCCAGAAACTAGTATAGGGTTAAAGTTCGTCGAGTTGGCTTCGATTTGAGCCCTCGAACGCACCATTATAATATGTATACAATTTATGATGAATTTAACGATTTTCAGGTACAATAAAGTTTCGGTTTTACGATTAAACTTGGGGGTAGTTGTTTTAGTCGTTAACGAACAAATTATCCAACGAAATTCATGCACTAGGTTCAAAGCCATACGGGCCAAATAAAACTATTTAGTTCCGCCAAATTGGGAAAGGTTTCCCATTGGGAACACACGTCGAACAGGTTATGGCACATAATCAGTTTAAATTTGCAACTTTATAATCTATGTATTTAGTGATTGTACCATAAGTAAATAGCATGTAAGCAAGTAAAAACTTGCCTTGAGACGATGAATTGATGGAACGGTAAGCACGGGCACGACACACGCGGCAACGGCGGTTTCTATAGGTGCTCGACGTATTGCCGGGGCTCGACCGCGACGGCAAGGGGTGTAGTGAGGTGGTGCCTGGGCTGGGGGTTTGCCGGTGTTGTCGAGGCCAAGGATGAGGGATTTGCAGAGGGAGAGAGTATGTGTCGGCAGCGAGAGAGATGAGTGAGAGAGAGAAACGGAGTGAGAAAGAGACTGAGAGAGAGACCTGGAATGCAGTGAGAGAGAGACAGTGAGTAGGAGAGAGTGAGATGTAGAGAGTGTGAGGGGGAGAATAGAGGGAGATAGCGAGAGAGAGTATAGAGAAAGAGATGACGATGACGACGACGACGACGACGAGAAGATCACCGGTCGTCGGCGCAGGGGGCTCGGTGTACGGGTGAGTGGGTGCAGGGGAGTGGGTGCAGGCGAAGGCGCTCGGGGCAGTGGAGGAAGAGGGGAAGAGGAGTGAGCGAGGGTGGAGGATGGAGGGTGGTGACGGTGGTCGGCGGTGTGAGGTGACGGCGACGTAGGAGGCGTGGGTGTGGCTCGAGGAAGAGAGAACAGAGGTGGAAGAAAGGAGAGAGGGAGAAAGAGGAAGAGGGTGTGATGGAAGAGAGGGCGAAGAGAGAAATGAGCCATGATGGAACGGGCGCGAGTCATGGGTGTAACGTCGCGAGAGCGGGGGCGACGGCGGAGGCGAGAAGCGCGCTCGCGAGCGGGAGTTAGGGAAAGAGCCGTTGGAGATTGAAGAAGATGAACAGGGTGGGGAGTCGGGTCGGGTGAGTGGGGGGAAGCGGGCGCGGGTTGGAGCTGGGAGCGGGTTGTGGGCTGAGAGATGGGCCGAAGGGGTTTAGTAAATTCCTTAATTATTTATTTGTTTCACCGGGCTTTAGGAAGGCAGGCCCGGTTAATTAAAAAGGGAAAATTGGTGGAAAAATGGAAGTGGGCCACAGGGAAAATAGAGAGAGGGGAAAAAGGCTGGGCTAGTGTATTGGGAGAATTACATGGAAAAGAAACGGGCCGAGAGCGGCTGGGCTAAGGAAGGGTCGAGTTGGGTTGGGTGTGTAGAATTTTAGAGAAAAGGAAAAGTAGTAGGCTTAGGGAAGAAGGGTTTTAAAGAATTTAAAGTTGGCTGGAAGAAAAAGGGTAAAAGAAAAGTGAATTTATTTAAATTGGATTTTTGTGTTATTGGGCTGGGGATGTGGCTGAGTGGGAAAAGATTTAGTTTTGGGTTTAAATTTTCAAATAGGATAAATGGGACTTTAAAATTATATAAATAATTATATGGAAATAGATAAAATTATATATATATAAGAATAATTAGGAATCTAGAGCAATAAAATACGGATTTTGGTATAACAGGAGCTGGGTATTACAGGAACACCTGCAAACACTATGGCACAACGGGGGTGAGTTGCCAACTCGTGAATAGTAAATAACATATGCAGGTAATCGCGAGTATGCACGTACAGCGTGAATCTAACATGTGCAATTAATAGCAATAAAAAGTCATATGAATGCAATAATCATGAAAGGTACACTAGCAGGTACAACTAATACATGAAGCAATGCATATAAATAAAGGTATGTAAATGCAACAGTCATGAAAGGTACTCTAACAGATACTACTAATACATGAAGAAATGATATGAATAAAGGTATGTAAACGCAACATTCATGGAAGGTACTCTAACAGGTACACTAATGCATGAAGCAGTGCATAAACAGTAAATGTAGAGTATGGAATGAAATATGTCATTTCCACAGAATCCTGACATCGTGGTAGGATCAAAATCCATCAAGACAATCCAAATCCCAATTTTCTCAAATCAGCCCCCAATTTGGCTATCATATCAAGTAAGTCTCACATATCCTTAATGTACAATATCAAATAGATCTCACATATCCCGTATGTACAATATCATGTATATCTCACATACCCCGAATGTACAATATCAAGTAGATCTCACATATATCCTGTAATCAATATCAAATAAATTCTCAAATGTCCTAAATCCAATGTCAATGAGTCCTTTACATTCTAGGTATATTTGCATGAATAAATATGATGATGTATATAATTTAATGTCAATACACATATATTAGCGTCCCATTCCACTAATATTGGTGTAAGGGCATATATAACAGCGGACTAAACCCCTGTTATATATACAAAGGAGTAAAAAGAAATATTATGAAACCAATGTGTCAAGCATCGACACAGATATGCAGGTCTATCAGGTACTGTCACCACGACTGGCACCCTGATAGGTACGTATCATACGCTATCCCGAAAGCTCGAGTGCCTAGCTCTGACCCTCTCCTCTCGACGTATCTATACGTACATGACTCCCGTCGGTATCCCCATGATAACCGTTGAGTCATTGGTAATGTCACCGGAAAGTATGGTTCCCCCACTAACTCATCTCCTCACTGAGATTCTTGCCCCGGGGTACCTCCGGGCCCCATCATGTACCCACACACGGACCCCTCCGTTCCTCGCGTGGGGTATATATATATATATATCCGAACCGATAAATCTTATGGTGGCTGCTGAAATATCATATCAAGGGAAACCGGGTTTTTCAAATAATGCATAATTTCATGAACTCCCACGGTCCCTAAATCCAGAAAACATCATGAAAAATCCATATCCAAAACACAAACACATCACATAAGCAAATATCCTAAAATGACGAAAAGACAACGAAACGCGATGAAAACGCCCGGAAAATTACACTACGCGCTAAGCGCATCTATCGCGCACGACATCGGCCAAAAACCCTAATTGGGGTCGCTAAACTACAAAACACTAAGTCTAGACCCCGATCGTCCCGATCGCGCAACACAACACAAAAATTACAAGGAATACAATAGATATAACCTCGCAACGACCAATCGAACCCACGTCGGAAAAACCCCGAAATCTAGTAAGCAACCTATCGCAATATTTCGCACTAATTTCAAGCTAATGCATATCTAGCGATTACAAACACCTTAAAATAGCTTAACTAATCTATCTAAACCATTCCTATATTTTTAACACTCGCTAATTATGTTTTAGCGAAAACCTAGTAAGCTAATTGCATAATTAAACAAATTGTTCATTAGCAAAAATTAACATTTCCTACTAGGTTAATCATCTCCAAAACACAAATTAACACTTCAAATGAACACTAAACACTTAACAAAATTTAACCCTAACATGAATTTCTTAAACCAAATATAAATGAATTAATCATAATTTAAAAACTAAACTAAACACATAATTAGCTAACTAAATTAGCTAGAATAAGATTAAAGAAAATATAAAAGGATTAAGGTAAGAATTATACCTCCCCAAGAACACAAAATGAATCTTAATCCAACATCTTAGCATCAAAAACCAAGCTTTATTGAAGATCCATGAAGGATTAGTGAAGGAAATGAAGGAAAATGATTATATTTGAATTTTTGTGATTTTATTTGGATTTTTCATGATTTATTTGATGCAAAGTGAGTTGAAAAAGAGTGGGAATGATGGAGGGCAGCAAGGGGAAGGGAAGGGCCGGCCAAAGGGGTGAGGGGGGTATTTTTGTGAATTTTTTGTGAAGAAATTGCTAGGAAAAAGAGTAATAAATGCACTTTGCCATCTTTACACATTTTCTTTTCTTTTTAAAAATAAAACCTTTTGCACTCAAAAAAATATCTAGATATTTAAAAAGAAGTTTCCAAAATATTCTAGTGACAAAAAAATAAATTTATTCTTAAGAAAAGAAATTTCCCGATTTACGTGCACCAAATACCGCTTAAAATAATATTTTATTTGGGAAAAATTCTATCTTAACCAAAACCTCCCAAATACCCCTAAAGTTCGCGCACAAGCTTTATTTTAGCTAAAAAAAAGTGCCGACAAGCTTATACGGACGTTTGATCGAAATCGGGTTAAAACGGGAAAAACCGACAATTTTGCCCTAAAACGGGAAAATTCACAAAACGATTTCCAAAACGTTACAATCAAGACACTGCCCGCCGATGCTCGTTCGTCAGAAATACTTGAGCATACTCGGCTGGGTAATGATTCGGAGTCCTTGATTTGTGACAAGGGTGTGCTGAGTTTAGGGATGCGTTTGTGTACCTGATACTATTGGGTAGAGGCGTGAAATCCTAGAGCAGGCACATCTGTCAACTCTCTGTACTCATTAAAGTTCCACCAGTATTTGACGTGACTTGTGAGATAGTTACGGGTGGGCAAGGATGTAAAGAGAAGTTTCGGATTTCATTTCAAGGTGTTGACTTGTTGTGTGTTTTGGTTGTGCATCTGAGACCGGCTGGAGAGTTGCAACCTTAAACCGTTCCGAAGTGGGAATGGGAGCAGATCTCCATGAATATTCTTTGTGGCGTATACCCAGGTTTAGTCAGGGTGTGAGTCCATTCGGATGCTTGTTGTCCGGTTATACTCAGTTTGCTAAGTTATTCTTTGTTAAGTTTGTGCGTTGCACGGAGTTCCTTCGAGGGTCGTATCCAATGAAGGCACCAAGTTCGCTTGTCGTCTTGGGCAGAAGCTTCAGGAAGCCTTGGGTACTGCTTAAGCTTTAGCTCCATCTTTCCATCCGCAGGATGATGGGTTTGTGAGAGCGGGCTATATCGACTCTGGAGGATATGTTTGTGCGTTCGTGTTGTTGTTGTCGGCAGTTGGGGATCGTCGCTCGCCATTGTTAGGATTCTCCTTCGATAGTTGTTATCAGGAGACACTCCTATTGGCAACCATTAGGTTTAGGGGTTAGGTCGTGTCGATCACCAATCTGTTTTTTTTTTTGACTCTGCGTTGTTGGATTTTTGGACCCCAGCTAGTCTAGAGACTTCGGAGATGATCCAGTTGTTCAGGTCAGGATGATGACAGTCCTGTGCGGACAGAGATCTTATGCCGACCAGGGTGGTCGCAGGCCTGAGTTCGCAGTGGGAGATCGTGTATTCCTATGGATTTTCCGATAAATGACGTGTGGAGTTTTGGGAATCTTATCCCAGGATTGTAGGTCCTTTTGAGATCCTTTAAGTGAGTTAGTTCGTTGCCTTTAATTTGGCACTTCCGCCCAGATTATTAAGTTTTCACCCCGCATTCTTTGTGTTGATACTTTGCAATTACCTTCATGACTTTTTTCACATGATTCAGCATTAGACCATTTGCTTTGACGCGATCTTTTCGCTCACCGGCAGCCATTAGTGTTAATGGCCCGGCAGGTGGAGAAACTTCGGTCAAGAGTCTTGCTATCTGTAGAGAGTTTTCTTGGACGTAGCCGCATAATGAGATGATCACTCGGGAGGCTGCGAGCGAGAATTGGGAGTTTTGTACTCTTCTTTTTGAAGGTACGCTTAGTGAAAATTTTAAATTCGGGGACGAATTTTTATAAGGTGGACATGAGTAAGTTGTCCCTTCAGTAGAGGCGAACTTAAGCTATACTCAATGATCGCACAAGAACTGTGAATCTGCAGAAGACTATCTCAACAATCAAAATCTGCTGCAGGAAGATGTACATTAAGCTCTGGTAGTCCGTGAAAATCTGACACGACTCTCGAACAAGTAATGTCTCCAAATCTCCAATGCAAGACCACCGCAGCCATCTCCAGATCATGAGTGGAATATCCTGCTAGTACTTCCTCCAAATGTAAGGAAGCAAAAGCGATAACTTTATAGTGCCGCATCAGCGCAAAATCGAGCCCCACTCGCGAAACATCACAGTTACACAACAAAGTCGCCCGAACCAAAAAGCAAGAAAGAACTGGTGCAGTTGTTAACTAAATCTCCAACTTCTGAAAAACTCCGCACGCATGCCTCATTCCAAAGAAAAGAAACCTCCTTTCAGGTCAGTCCAGTCAACGGTGCAGCACTACACTAGCAATACTGCACGAAACGGCAGTGAAAACCTGCTAAGCCCAAAAATCAACGGACTTCCGTCTGTACACCAGTCTGGGCCAAAGCTGTATGGTCTCGATCTCCCTCGGAACCATACGAAATCGTCTCCCGTAACTACAAGACCTAGGATTCAACACAAACAAGCCTGAAGGAACACTCCCAGAATCTAACAAACAGCTGTCACTCTCCCAGCATCTGCATAACAAATCCTCAAGTGCTACTCTTGTCCCTCAAGACACATTAAAATAGACCAGAATGTCGTGAATAACACAACAATAACTGGTCGAGGAACGGCCTGAAGAAATCCGGTTCATCACATCTACTAATACTGCTAGGGCATTGGTGAGTCCAACGACACCACCAAAACACACAAAGCCCGTAGCACACACAAGGCAGTCTTCGGAATGTCATCACTCCGAACCCGCAACAAAGATGACCGGATCCCGAAAAAACATAGAAAATGTCTCGCACTCTGGAGCCGATCGAAGAAATCGTCAATGCAAGGTAAAGGATACCTATCCGCACGATAAGCCGGTTCAATTTGTGATCCATTAATACACAACCTAAACTGTCGTCTTCCTCCTTGATGAACATAAATAGGAGCTCCTCAATGTGAAACACACAGACGCACTAGCCCCCCAACAAACAACTCTGCAGCTGATCCTTAAGCTCCCTAAGCTCCGCCGGCTCATCTGGAACAACGTCGGAAAACTCTCGCACGATAAGAACCCGGTCCAACAAACCCACTATGGCTCCGGTATCACGAATGAACGCAAAGAATCCTTTACATCCTCTCCTCAAAAGCCGACTAGCGAAAAAGGCTGAATTCGAGCTGTGAGAGGCGGCACCACTGTCCCCCTGCACAACAAGAACTGACTTGCCGGGAAAACAAACCTGACTGTTTCCTCGCGGTAGTCCACAGACGCCTAGCACGTAACTAACCAGTCCGTGCCCAGGAGAACGTCAAATCCAACATCTCTAGAAGGATCAAGTGACGGATGAATCTCCTAACCGATTGGCATACGACTGAAATACGTGTCGCGCAACAAAAGAATCGCTGACAGAAGTTAACACAACAAACGGTTGATCTAGCTAACACGAATCCCCTCGTCCCAAACCTCTGCTACTCCCGCAACGGTCATGAAAGCTGTCTCGACGACTAAGCCTCTGTCTCTGAGCTGATACCCCGGTACGAGTCCTCCACGGTTCCGGAACTCCCGAAGTCTCTGGAATACGTGTCTCATCAACTAGGGCTGCATCCACTGGTGCTGTGTAAGTGACGGAAAGCTGTGTGCTGATCGCAAGGAACAACTGGGTAACAGGGGTGACAACCTCCTGTCGCTGCGCTCGAATGGTCTCCACCAAAGAACTTATTGTCTGGCGCAAGTCCTGCATCTCTGCCACAAGCCTGACGATACTATCAGTCGAAGGCGAAACCGTCTGCACCTGTGCAACGAGCGTTCCATCCTGGTCAGTCCTCGCTCTCCCCGAGTCAATACTGACCTCGGCCCTCGCTGCACCTCACTGAGTCCCTATAGTCGTCGTCAGCAAAAGCTATAAATAGGGATAGGATTCGATATGAACACAGAAATCGAATCACAAGGATATGAATCATCAGGGAAGGAATTTCAAGTAATTGTACTTAGGTCACTTTAGGCGGAGTACTGCATCGTGAGTATGCTGCAGACATACACACACTACGTTACTCTACTTAAGCTACCTACTCCATCATATCAAGGTCATCCTACACTCCGTAAGGTAAAAACCTAGCGCTCTGATACCAACTTTATCACGACCCGAAATTGGCACGTGACGGCACTAATATTACGCAACGTCTACAGGCGTAACGCGGTAAAAGAAAGCCAAAACCCAGAAATCTAAACTATTAAAAGACAAGAAAAGATAAGAAACAATGTTTAAACCTTAAAAAAATCTCAAGCATAAATTCTTTAAGTCCAATTTTCTTTCTTGAAAATTTCGGCAGCACCTCCTTTATAAAAACCAACCCCAAAAGTGGGTACAACATAAATATAAAGTAAAGCATCCCAACGGGAGCAAATCCACGCCGAAAAGCGGAAAACAACCACCACAACAAATATACGACGCCGTAGCGAAGAAATAGAAGACGATAGAAAGGAAACTGTATAAAAGACAACAAGTCACAACATAATATACAACATCGTCCTCACCAAGTCTCTAAGTCAATATGAAAATAGTAGATGGAGAGTACATGGATACAACGAATATACAATACAACGAATAACCACAAACCCACCTAAGAAAACTGCACACTGTGAGCTGATGCGGTATCCGTAGCAAAAGATGATAAGATGTGTGATAATAGCCTGCCTCTGACTATCCTGAGGAACACCTGCAAACACTGTGGCACAACGGGGGTGAGTTGCCAACTCGTGAATAGTAAATAACATATGCAGGTAATCACGAGTATGCACGTACAGCGCGAATCTAACATGTGCAATTAATAGCAATAAAAAGTCATATGAATGCAATAATCATGAAAGGTACACTAGCAGGTACAACTAATACATGAAGCAATGCATATAAATAAAAGTATGTAAATGCAACAGTCATGAAAGGTACTCTAACAGGTACAACTAATACATGAAGAAATGATATGAATAAAGGTATGTAAACGCAACAGTCATGGAAGGTACTCTAACAGGTACACTAATGCATGAAGCGGTGCATAAACAGTAAATGTAGAGTATGGAATGAAATATGTCATTTCCACGGAATTCTGACATCGTGGTAGGATCAAAATTCATCAAGACAATCCAAATACCAATTTCCTCAAATCAACCCCCAATTTGGCTATCATATCAAGTAAATCTCACATATCCTTAATGTACAATATCAAGTAGATATCACATATCCCGTATATACAATATCAAGTATATCTCACATACCCCGAATGTACAATATCAAGTAGATCTCACATATATCCTGTAATCAATATCAAATAAATTCTCAAATGTCCTAAATCCAATGTCAATGAGTCCTTTACATTCTAGGTATATTTGCATGAATAAATATGATGATGTATATAATTTAATGTCAATACACATATATTAGCGTCTCATTCCACTAATATTAGTGTAAGGGCATATATAACAGCGGCCTAAATCCCTGTTATATATATAAAGGAGTAAAAAGAAATATCATGAAACCAATGTGTCAAGCATCGACACAGAAATGCAGGTCTATCAGGTGCTGTCACCACGACTGGCACCCTGATAGGTACGTATCATACGCTATCCCGAAAGCTCGAGTGCCTAGCTCTGACCCTCGCCTCTCGACGTATCTATACGTACATGACTCCCGTCGGTATCCCCATGATAACCGCTGAGTCATTGGTAATGTCACCGGAAAGTATGGTTCCCCCACTAACTCATCTTCTCACTAAGACTCTTGCCCCGGGGTACCTCCGGGCCCCACCATGTACCTACACACGGATCCCTCCGTTCTTCGCGTGGGGTATATATATATCTGAACCGATAAATCTCATGGTGGCTGCTGAAATATCATATCAAGGGAAACTGGGGTTTTCAAATAATGCATAATTTCATGAACTCCCACGGTCCCCAAATCCAGAAAACATCATGAAAAATCCATATCTCAATGCGAAAATCCATGAATATAATATATGCAACATAAAAGGAAATGTAAGCATATAAAGGAAAAGCCGCTAATTAACTGCAACAAGTTAATATAAATATCATGCGGTTCCTAATTTTCTCCAATTCTAAAATAACATTAGGTAAAGGTAAACATGTAGCTATAACCAGATGTATGTGAAAACATAAAGGTATAGCAAGATATATGTATCTACTTATAAGTAATGTTGTAGTATACCCCCTGGGTATAAGTGAAATAGGTGGGCAAGGTATACCTGTAGCTATGTCATAAAGTGTGCATGTACCTATCACTAATGGTACAATACTCTATAGGTATACAGGTTACTAGCATGTAAGTATGTCAGAGCATATGTGTAAGCATGTAGGTATACAGGTGTGCTATAAGTCAATGCGTAAAGAAATATGAATCAAAGTCTCAATGTCCCTAACCAAGCAGTATCATATCTATAAGTGGGTTGTGCGTGACATGGCAATTATTGACGGTGTGTGTAGCATACAATCAGTGCTCGTGCAACATGAATCGTCAATAATATGTGCAGTGTCCTAAGGATACTAGTCCAAGCACAACAATTTCTAAGTAATAGGGTAAATACGCAAATCTAAATATGACATAGAATATGCGACAGAAATAACATCTCTAGCCCAGACGCATAACGCCATGCGGGCGATTCCCCTGTAGATGTTAAATCTACTCACCAACGCTCCTGGCTAAGTGAAGCCTACCACCTGTTTTCCCTTGTCGTAGCGTCCGAAGTCTCCGCTTGCGAACCTAAAATTTCACAAACACATCACACAAGCAAAAATCCTAAAATGACGAAAAGACAACGAAACGCGATGAAAACGCCCGGAAAATTACACTGCACGCTTAGCGCATCAATCGCGCACGACATCGGCCAAAAACCATAATTGGGGTTGCTAAACTACAAAACACTAAGTCTAGACCCCGATCGTCCCGATCGTGCAACACAACACAAAAATTACAAGGAATACAATAGATATAACCTCGCAACGACCAATCGAACCCACGTCGGAAAACCCCCAAAATCTAGTAAGCAATCTATCGCTATATTTCGCACTAGTTTCAAGCTAATGCATATCTAGCGATTACAAACACCTTAAAATAGCTTAACTAATCTATCTAAACCATTCCTATATTTTTAACACTCGCTAATTATGTTTTAGCAAAAACCTAGTAAGCTAATTGCAAAATTAAACAAAGTGTTCATTAGCAAAAATTAACATTTCCTACTAGGTTAATCATCTCTAAAACACAAATTAACACTTCAAATGAACACTAAACACTTAACAAAATTTAACCCTAACATGAATTTCTTAAACCAAATATAAATGAATTAATTATAATTTAAAAACTAAACTAAACACATAATTAGCTAACAAAATTAGCTAGAATAAGATTAAAGCAAATATAAAAGGATTAAGGTAAGAATTATACCTCCCCAAGAACACAAAATGAATCTTAATCCAACATCTTAGCATCAAAAACCAAGCTTTATTGAAGATCCATGAAGGATTAGTGAAGGAAATGAAGGAAAATGATTATATTTGAATTTTTGTGATTTTATTTGGATTTTTCATGATTATTTGATGCAAAATGAATTTAAAAAGAGTGGGAATGATGGAAGGCAGCAAGGGGAAGGGAAGGGCCGGCCAAGGGGGTGAGGGGGTATTTTTGTGAATTTTTTGTGAAGAAATTGCTAGGAAAAAGAGTAATAAATGCTAATAAATGCACTTTGCCACCTTTACACATTTTCTTTTCTGTTTAAAAATGAAACCTTGTGCACTCAAAAAAATATCTAGATATTTAAAAAGAAGTTTCCAAAATATTCTAGTGACAAAAAAATAAATTTATTCTTAAGAAAAGAAATTTCCCGATTTACGTGCACCAAATACCGCTTAAAATAATATTTTATTTGGGAAAAATTCTATCTTAACCAAAACCTCCCAAATACCCATAAAGTTCGCGCACAAGCTTTATTTTAGCTAAAAAAAGTGCCGGCAAGTTTATACGGACGTTTGATCGAAATCGGGTTAAAACGGGAAAAACCGACAATTTTGCCCTAAAACGGGAAAATTCACAAAACGATTTCCAAAATGTTACAGCCGGAGCCCAATACTTTTAATTCTTTGTTTATTAATTCTTTGATTCTGGATTTTTTCCATGAGATTTATGGATTTGGAGAAACCGCAACATTTTATAAACTTATTATCATTTTAAAATGAAAGTTGTGGTTTTCTCATGATATGATTTGAGAGGAGTCCACCATGAGTTTTCTCGGCTCTTGAGTGATATGATACACCCGATTCGAGGAGGAGGAGGAACCATCTGTGGGTGTATGGTGGACCCGATGCGGTACCCCGGGGCGAGAAGGTCGCAGATAATGGCGTTGAGCACGGAAGGGGAACACTACCGACCGGTGAATTCATTATGACTAGTCGGATATCCGGAGGATACCGATCGGAGTTTGGGCCAGTCCGGATAGCCGGAGCCTAGGGGCCAGTCCGGATAGCCGGAACCCCAGATATTGAGATTTTGTGTCGATGCTAGACACTGATTTATGTTGATTTCATTGATGATATTTTATTTTATATACAGATATCTCCTTGAGATAAGAAAACAGTTTCTCATTAATATGTATTCTGTTTTCATGTATTCATACCTCATATTATGATATGTTACTACCTGAAGCACTGACACGAGCACTTAGTATTACCCTTATGTATAGATGTTTACCCTTACCACCTTATCATGCTTCAGACCTTGTCACATTGAGGTTATATATTGTAGGGTTACTAGGCACACTCACAAGGGTCTACAAGGCATCAACCATGCCTGATTTAAAATTTAGACGTGCCGAACAACCCTAAGCAAGATCTTTAAACTAGAGACTAGGCGAAACAAAACAAGTAAACAATTTTACTTCTAAGAGTTTGGGATTACAACCTTTGTAGTCCGGTCCTTCACTTCAAAAGCTCTGTGTTGAGGTCCCTTCGCTGCGATCATCAAGTATCCGAACTCTAGAGAGGCTCCACGAAGAGAAAGATATAATCTTGCTTCCGATCTTCGATAACTAAGATGATCTACCTTGAAGAAACTTTAACTCAAGCTCTCACTCACTAATGAAGTGAACGTCCTAATCTAAATGGCTAGGATAGATTATGATGATGAAGCGGGAATTTAGCTCTATTTTATTTACATAATTTCACACTAATTCATCACAAATCTCAAAGCTAGAAAGCTTTTCAAAGGAGGAAGAAGAAGAATGAATGAATAATAATCCTTTTGTGATGAATAATGAATAAATTGTCATAATTACAATTGCAAGCTTAGGTTAAGTATGAAGGGTTTAACCTTTGTAGAGAACAAACCATAGTCAAAGGGTTTGGGTTGGGTTAACAATGACTCCACAAGAATCAAAAGAGAAAAGATAAAGTCAAAGCTTCATGAAGCTTCATGAAAGCTCATGAAAAAGCTAACCCAAATGCTAACCCTAATCCAAACCCTAACTAGGTTTAACTCAACAAATCATGTTGCATTTGTAATCCTAACTTGTTACAATATTATATATCACATATGTAAGTCCACGTTGCCCACCCCGGTGCTTGCGGGGAGGCTGAAACGGAATATAAAAATCGGATTTTTAGCACTCAAGGCAACATGGACTAACTAAAGGCGGGATCTTTTCTAAACAAAACTAGCTACCAAGCTAAAGAGAGTTAGTTACTCGGAAAAGAGGTTATACCATGGGCTTTATGTCCTTCTCTCCTTTCTCCTTGAAATGGTAGAAAGGGATCACCTTGTCGCTTTCTCTAGTCGAAGAAGGATCCACCCGAGAGCCTCAACCTTTGGCTTCAACTTCAAGCTAGAAGTAACTAAGGTGCTACAAGTGCTAATCCTAGAACCCTAGATGAGAGCAGAGATTACTATGGAGTGGTTTTTCTCAAGCTCAAGTGTTTCTCAACACATGAGAGGGGAGAGCTTGAGGAAGAGGAAGAGCAAGAGAAAGAAAGTATATGATAGAATGAAAATGGTTTTTACAACCATAACAAAATATATGTGATTTTTCAAATAATAATATTAATCAAAAATGAAAATGTGATGGTTAGTTTGAAGAGACCATTATCATATCACAATAAATGATTTTGCAAAGATCAAAGAGCATCTAAAAAAGTAATGATGATGGTCAATGTTTCAAACCTAGTCAACTAGTCAACCTTGGTCAACAAGTCAACAAGCCCAACCATGACACAATTTCACTTAATTAATATTATTAATTGATAAATCACAATATCATTAGGGTTTGGAAAATAGACGACTGTCAACTGTGCATACACAACCGTTCTAAAACCCTAATGAAAAACCTCTTCCTCCGCCTCAATCAACTGTGCATACGCACCCGTATTCGTGATCCGAGGAACACGAGTACAAAGAGATAAAACTAATCCCAAATCATATACTAGGATCTGGCTTAAACCAAAGCCCGCTAGTATAAGCTGTCCGGACAGCAAACGTGCACAAGTGCGCGGATGTGAACGAACCCTGTCGCAAAACCATGCGACCTCTACTCATTTTGCCTAAAGGCGAATAACTCTCTGTGTGGGACTCTAAAGACTCGACACTACGCTGGCAGTGGGTTTAACCACAAACCGCAAGCGGCACTAGCTGTACGTAACGGTCCCCAGGTAGATGCCGATAAGAAGACTGACGAGGTGACCCCATCTGAACTCCTACTGAGCCTGTATGTGACAGTCTCCGTACAGTCCAGTCTGTTCGTCTGATACATCGCATGGTGGGCCTAGGGGGGCGGTAAACGTCAGTCCCTTAATAGCGGTACAAGTCGTGTCGGAGTGTAGCCCAGAACACCCTGAGATAACACTGGAAACCTACCAGTATATCTCGCTTGCCCTGGCCAGGGACTACTTGTGTAATGGCTCTCCTAGACACAGCGCGATGTCAACCCCCAATACCGAGAGAGACAAATCCTGTCTAACCGTCACTGCCTCCAAGTGCTTCGGGACTGCACCCAACTACTACCTGTTTGCACGACTCCTTTGAGCCATGGTAGGGTAGTAATCAAAGTGCAATGGGAACACACTCGAGGCGAAGTGACAGTGTCAAGTCAGCGGACTAAGCTGTACTCATGTCACCTGGGAACTGATAACAGACGATAGATATAATACCAACCAACAGTTCCCGATGAGTCCTGTCCAGTGTACTCGTAACCTAACGAGCACCCGCATACTATCTCAAGTACAACGTACTGACGGCTGTGGGACAGACCGTCTCCCACGCTGGGATGAGAAGCGCATACGCTAGTCTACTCCGGAGTATCGATGCCCTGTCTCGATAGTCCAACGACTAGGGACCTGTATAAGCATGTGCTTATGGATTACCCAGCCCCCACGAGTGTGAGCGCCATCACAACGGTGGTAATCAGAAGATCAATAAGCTAGCATGTACATTCTCCTGCGAATCCAGTCAGTAACACTCCCGTACAGTCCGGTCTCTTCGTATGATATGTCGCATATCTTGCCGCGGGGTGGTAAACGTCAGACCCCAGTAGCTCGATAAGTCGTGTCGATATGAGGTCTATAACAGTTCGAGAAACTACTGATAACACTTACCAGTAAATCTCAGCGACCCTGGCCAGGGATTTCCAGTTATAGCCAATCGAACACAGCGCAACATCAACTCCCTATACCGGGAGAGACGAATCCTCTCCTATCGCTCATTGCCTCCATGTGATTCGGGACTGTACCCAAAAGCCACCTTTTTGCATGCCCTCTTGGACGTGGTATGATGGAAATCAAAGCATAGTGGGAATCACACAAGACTCTATGACGATCTCGGGTCAACAGACTACTCTGCACCAGTGTCACCAGAGAACTGCCATCTGACGTGAGGTATAATACTATCTGGGAGTTCTCGGCGAGTCTGTCCAGTGTACCCAGTCTCCACTGAGCACCCGTACACCATCCTTGATGTCAAACACCGATGGATATGGGATCATCCATCGTCCATCATATGGGTCAAGATGCGTATACGCTATTCTACTCTGGTGTATCGATGCCCTGTCTCGATACACCCTCGACTAGGAACATGTAAGTCCATATTGCGACCCCCGGTGCTTACGGGGAGGCGGAAACGGTATAAAAACAAATTTTTATCGCAAGAGGCAACATGGACTAAACAAGGTCGGGATCGTGTCTAAACTAAACTAGCAAACTTGCTAAAGAGATTTAGCTACTCGGATGAAGATGGTTATACCTAGCTTGTCTTGAACTCCTTCTCTTCAAGCTCCGGTGGTGGTCCGATGGCTCCTTCTCGTCGTCTCCGTACGCCGAAGATAGATCCACTTGAAAACTCCAACCTTTAGCTCCTTCTTCGTTCTTTGAAGAAACTAGTTCACTTGGTTTGCTAAACCTAGTGAACTAGAATGAGTAGAGTAGAAATAGAATGGGATTTTATCTATGGTTCTTGATTCTCAACTCATGAGAGATATGAACCATAGATTAAAGAGAGGGAGCAAGAGCAAGAGGGTGAGAGCAAAAATGGAGAGCTCAAGAACAAGAGAGAGAATGAGCAAGAAAGAAATGAGGCTCTCTTTTGTCTCTCACCCTCTCATAATCCAAAGTAATCATAACTCATCATATCAAAAAAGTCTTATGTGTGATGGTTGAAGCAACCATAACCCTATCATGTCATGCACTCATTTTACTCAAATGAGCAAGCAAGTAAAAGTCTTTGGCATGAAATGATAACCATGGTTATCATGATGGTCAACTAGTCAAGCCTAGTCAACCGGTCAACAAAGTCAACATGTCAACAAAAGTCAACAAGTCAACAAAGTCAACAAAAGTCAACAACCAAGTCACCATAATACTTAATTAATATGATAGTTAATCACATATCATATTCTCATTAGGGTTGAGCAAAAATTCAAAAAGTCAACGGTCAACTGTCAACAACCCTAATGAGAATCCGCTGTCTGTGCCTCCCTGTCAACTGTGCATACACACCCGCATCCGCGTTCCGAGGAACACGAATGCAAACTGGATAAATCCAATCCCATAAGGTACACTAGGATCCGGCTTAAACCAAAGCCTGCTAGTGTAAACTGTTCGGACACTGTACGTGCACAAGTGCACGGATGTGACCGAACCCTGTCGCAAAACCATGCGACCTGTCGCAAAACCATGCGACCTGTCGCAATACCATGCGACCTCTACTCTTTTGCCTAAAGGCGAAAAGCTTTCTGTGTGGGACTCTAAAGACTCGACACTACGCTGGCAGTGGGTTAAACCACAGACCGCAAGCGGCACTAGCTGTGCGTAACGGTCCCCAGGTAATGCCGACAAGAAGACCGACGAGGCGAAACCCATCTGAACTCCTACTGAGCCTGAGTGTGACATTCTCCGTACAGTCCGGTCTGTTCGTCTGATACATCGCATGGCGGGCCTAGGGGGCGGTAAACGTCAGTCCCCCAATAGCGGTACAAGTCGTGCCGGAGCGAAGCCCAAAACACCCTGAGATAACACTGGAAACCTACCAGTATATCTCGTTTGCCCTGGCCAGGGACTACTCGTGTAATGGCTCTCCTAGACACAGCGCGATGTCAACCCCCAATACCGGGAGAGACGAATCCTGTCTAACCGTCACTGCCTCCAAGTGCTTCGGGACTGCACCCAACCACCACCTGTTTGCACGACTCCTTTGAGCCGTGGTAGGGTAGTGATCAAAGTACAGTGGGAACACACCCGGGGCGAAGTGACAGTGTTAAGTCAGCGGACTAAGCTGTACTCATGTCACCTGGGAACTGATAACTGACGATAGGTATAATACCAACTAGTCAGTTCCCGACGAGTCCTGTCCAGTGTACCCGTAACCTAACGAGCACCCGCATACTATCTCAAGTACGACGTACTGACGGCTGTGGGACAGACCGTCTCCCACACTGGGATGAGAAGCGCATGCGCTGGTCTACTCCGGAGTATCGATGCCCTGTCTCGATAGTCCTGCGACCAGGGACCTGCATAAGGATGTGCTTATAGATTACCCAGCCCCACTAGTGTGACGGCCATCACATCGCTGGTAATCAAGCAAAGATCCTAATGGCTCTACTAATGTGTATAAGCGATATACAAAAATAAACACATGTACACATTGAAGCAGAAACAAACCAAGTAGCATACTACTATTTTGAGCAAGATTGTATATACAAGGTGAATATCCCAAGCATCCATTAAGTAATATACAAACTAGTATGATACAGTAATGGCCTCTAGGGCATATACACTAACAATCTCCCACTTGCACTAAGGCCATGTACTGGCGTATCGAAGACCTATCATCTCGATCAGCCGCTCGAACTGAGTCTGGGGCAGGGCCTTGGTGAATGGATCTGCAGTGTTATCTTCTGAAGCGACTCTCCGAACCTCGATCTCCTGGCGATCCACGATCTCCCTGATCAGGTGATACCGCCTCAAGATGTGCCTGGATCTCTGATGGGACCTGGGTTCCTTCGCTAAAGCTATAGCCCCGTTGTTGTCGCAATACAGAGGTATTGGATCAACAATGGACGGAACCACCTGAAGTTCTTTCAAGAACTTCCTTATCCAGACAGCTTCTTTTGCGGCATCTGATGCAGCGATGTATTCCGCTTCCATCGTCGAGTCTGCAACGGTTTCCTGTTTGGAGCTCTTCCAACACACCGCCCCTCCATTGAGGGTAAAGACAAAACCCGACATGGACTTGGAATCATCCTTGTCACTCTGGAAGCTGGAGTCAGCAAAGGCCTCGATCTGGAGGTCTTTTCCGCCATACCAAGAACATCTCCTTAGTCCTTCTCAGGTACTTGAGAATGTTCTTTACTGCTATCCAGTGTTTCTCCCCAGGGTTTGACTGATACCGGCTTACCACACTCAGTGCATAAGCTACATCCGGTCTTGTACACAACATCGCATACATTATAGAGCCTACCGCAGAAGCGTAGGGTATAATAGACATGCGATCCCTCTCCAACTCATTCTTGGGAGACATCTCTTTAGAGAGGGTGATCCCGTGACAAGCCGGTAGGTTACCGCGCTTGGAATCTTCCATACTGAATCTCTTCAGTATAGTGTCGATGTACCTGGACTGTGAAAGTCCTAATATCCTCTTGGATCTGTCACGGTAGATCCGGATACCCAGAATGTACGAAGCATCACCCAGGTCTTTCATGGAGAACCTGTGTGACAAGAACCCCTTGACAGATTGTAGCATAGGAATGTCATTTCCTATTAAGAGAATGTCATCCACGTATAAAACGAGGAATACTACAGTTCTCGCTACAAATCTACTATAGATGCATGGTTCATCTGGATTTTTGATAAAGCCAAATTCTTTGACCGTCTCATCAAAGCAGATGTTCCAACTCCGCGATGCCTGCTTTAGTCCATAGATGGACTTAAGCAACTTGCACACCTTTCCGCTTCTCCCACTCTGAATGAAGCCCTCTGGTTGGTCCATATAGACACACTCCTCTAAATTTCCATTTAGAAAAGCTGTCTTTACGTCCATTTGCCAGATCTCATAATCGTGGAAGGCAGCAATGGCAAGAAGGATCCGAATGGATTTCAGCATGGCTACTGGAGAAAAGGTTTCGTCATAGTCCAAGCCAGGTCTTTGACGGAAACCCTTTGCTACCAGCCTAGCTTTATAGGTCTCAACCTGTCCATCTACACCAATCTTCCTTTTGAAGATCCACTTGCATCCTACGGGTTTTACCCCGTCTGGTGCAATGTCCAACGTCCATACCTTGTTGGTGTACATGGACTCCATTTCGGTCCGCATTGCATCCAGCCATTTCACTGAGTCAACGCTCTGAACGGCCTGCTGGAAGCTAGTAGGCTCATCATAATCTATGATGCAATCCTCTTTATCCCCGTCTATGAGAAAACCGCAGTATCTCTCGGGCGGATGAGACTGCCTACTACTCCTGCGGAGCGGCGTAGGAATGTCCTGTTCTGTTGAACCCTCTGGTTCCACTAACCTTTCAGTAATAGTCTGTGGTTCTGGAATTTCTTCCAGTTCTATTGCGCTCCCACTAATTTCCTTTTCTAAGAACTGGTGTTCTAGAAAGTGGGCATTACGAGAAACAAGGACTTTTTGTTCCTCTGCGTAGTAGAAAAGATACCCCCTGGTGTTCTTTGGGTATCCCACAAACTTGCACAGTACTGAGCGTGCCTCGAGCTTGTCCGCATGCTCCTTTTTGACAAAAGCCGGACATCCCCAGATCTTCAGATATTGAAGATAGGGTTTCTTCCCACTCCACATTTCATATGGTGTGGTAGGCACAGTTTTAGTCGGAACTCGGTTCAAAAGGTACGCAGCTGATTCTAACGCATACCCCCAGAATGATCGCGGCAACTCAGCGTTACTCATCATGGACCGCACCATATCCAATAGGGTGAGGTTCCGTCTCTCCGATACACCGTTATGTTGCGGGGTGTATGGAGGAGTAAGCTGAGAGAGAATTCCGTTCTCTTTTAAATAGTCCAGGAACTCGGCACTTAAGTATTCTCCACCTCGATCCGATCTTAGAATCTTAATACTTTTGCCGGTCTGTTTCTCTACTTCATTCTTATACTCCTGGAATTTTCCAAAGGCCTCGGACTTATGTTTCATTAAGAAGACATAACCGTACCTTGAGAAGTCATCCGTAAAAGTAATGAAGTAAGAATGTCCGCTTCGGGCATGTGTAGACATTGGACCGCACATGTCACTGTGTACGAGTCCCAAGAGCTCGCTCGCTCTTACTCCATGTCCAGTAAACGGAGTCTTTGTCATCTTTCCTTTGAGACAGGATTGACAAGTGGCATACGACTGATATTCGAACGCATTCAAATACCCTTCTGTATGTAACTTCGTCAACCTTCTCTCATTGATGTGACCCAATCTACAATGCCATAAGAAAGTCTGGTTTATTTTTGGAGACTTTCTTTTGTGTGTATTCTGGACATTAAAAATCTGTGGTTGGTTCAATACGTATATACCATTACTCAATGTACCTGACCCAATCAGAACTTGATTAAGGTGAATGTTTACAACATTACTTACAAACGCAAATTCATAACCTTCTTTAGAAACTAAAGATACAGAAATGATATTACAAGTTGCGTTGGGTACAAAAAAGCAATTATGCAAAACCAAAAGATGTCCATCTGACATTCCCAGGTGATAGTCCCCCACGGCTTTAGCATCCATGCTAGCTCCGTTCGCAACTCTGAGGGTCATGTCACCTTCCTTCAAAACCCTACGGTTTCTCAACGCCTGCAAAGAATTACAGATATGAGATCCTGATCCGGTATCCAATACCCAGGAAGTAGAGTTTATTGAAAGACAGTTTTCAATAACATACACACCTGAAGCTGAAGCTGCAACCTGCTTCAATTCCTGTGTCCTGGCTTTCCAAGCCCTGCAATCATTCTTCCAGTGTCCTTTCTTATGACAATAGAAGCACTCTTCCTTATCCACAAGCTTCCCCGCTATCTTTGTTGCTTTACCTTTTCCCTTCGTATCCACTTTACTTACACCGCCCCTTGGTTTGGCGGGGGCCTTCTTCTTCTTTCCCTTGGCTTTCGCCTTGGACCTAGAAGAAGATGATCCTCCTACAAACAAAGTGGATGTATCCCTGCCTTTCTGTAGGGTGCCCTCTGCGCTCCTCAGCATGTTGAGGAGCTCTGAAAGTTCAACCTCTTTTTCTTGTAGGTTGAAGTTCAGTATAAACTGGGCGTAAGTGGAAGGAAGGGACTGGAGAACTATATCCGTATATAGCTCACTCTCCAATGTGATCCCTAGGTCAGCGAGCTCCTCAATGAAGCCGATCATCTTTAGCACGTGCTCGGCTACTGATGATCCGGCGGCCATTCTTGTCGAGAATAACTTTTTCGACACTTCGTATCTTGCGATACGAGATTGCTCTCCATACAGTTCTTTTGTATGGAGCAATATGGATTCCATGTCCATATTCTCATGCCTCCTCTGATGTTCGTTGTCCATCGAGGCAAGCAGGAGGCACTTGGCCTTCGCGCTATCAATCTCCCAAGTCTTGCGGATTTCCTTATCCGCGACACTGGAAGTTGGACCAGGGACAGGGGGAGCTTTGGTGGTAAGAAGATACCCCAGCTTGTCATAAGTGATTGCTATCTTGACATTCCTAAGCCAATCTTTGTAGTTTGGCCCTGTCAGTTTGTTTTTATCTAGGAGTAACTTAAGTCCAGTCATGTTGATTGGTCGCTGCAATTTGGAGAGAAGAGGAAAACACTCAGCATGATGCTCTTGCAAGTTTAGAGTGGTTTTTAGTTTGTCTAAACAGGATGGCTCCCACTGTTTCTCGAATCCCTCCTCAAACCATAAAGGAAGAATTAGTCAGGATCAATCCCACCGTACAATACTTGCTTAACCGTTCGGCCAGGCTGGTGTCGGTACTTCGAGGGAGGTTTTCCAACGCTTTCGCGAAGTTCCTTAATTAGAGAACCTCTTTTCCCTGGGGGCGTAGCCCCGCTAACACCTTTCTAGGCACCTACTAGGTTTATAGCATTGATCGTTTAGCGAGAAATTTCCCGAGGAGTAGCATATACTCACAGTAGGATCGGGATCCAAATATCATCGCGTGACGAAACTGAAGGAATCCTACCAGAATCATCACACTCCAAATGGTATGCAAATCTAGCAAGTTTCAGTACTTATGAAACTCCCGATGTGGATTTTTGCCCCATGCTCTTATGACCTTGGCGTGAGGTCAAAATGTCATAAGTCACATGTCAAGTTCGTCCCATCATTATCCAGGTTAATTTGAATCCACCCGTACATACCCTTGACGTAGGCCAAAATGGCAGTACGACTGTCTCAAACCAACGCATTCTATCTATGCAACAGATAAATATCCGGCAGCTACCAATCACTATGCCTTGGCGTGAGGTCAAAATACATAGCTTGAATACTACCGAATATTTAACTGAAATGATGGAGGGCTACGGATGGTTTTGGCAAAACCGTGAACGTAGTGAACTTGATTTAGTCGATGGAACGAGATAGCTTTTAAATGGAGTGGCTCAAACTCCGTATTTTAAAAGTTTGTTTTGAAAAGAACCGAGTGGTTTTTCGAAAGTGTTCCAACGACTTTAACTTGGTTTATTATCTTGCATTAGTTCTTTTAATGCGTGATATTCTTGCATTAGTTCTTTTAATGCGTCCCATCATTTAATCCTACCATTGCAGAAAACAACCAAAATATGACGTACGCTTATGCCATTCGCATTCGCCACTGGGCCCCGTCATTACCCGTTAGGTTACTTAACTAACGACAGAGCGGGGGCTGGGCTAGCGCGTCTGTAAAACATAAGCAACGCCTAAATAATATCATATATAGATATACTGCAATGATAAACATTTCAGATCACAGATAAATAAATTGGATATACTAGGAATCTATAATTTGTACGAGCCTGTAACAAAAACAGATTACACGGTCGCGGTGAATAGCCAATACCCTACCCAAGACCCCTACGGGTGCGGCAAACTACCCGCCAAGTACCCGAAGCGTAGTAACCTCCCTCATCTCCATGAGTAGGCCACTCGACACTTCGGCATACCCGGTAGTTTGTGCACCCCCTCCATGGGTCTATCCTAGGAGCAAAAACAGTAAAAAGAAATTATACAATGACGGCTACAACCCCGACCCGGTTGTGCGGCCATACAAATAATTATTACATCAATATACAAATTTACATGAATTGCAAGAAAAGAAAACTCTCGTCTCACAACCCCCGGCTATTCACCCGCGACAATCCAACATATTTATATACACATTCCATCACATTACAGATCACAGATCATGTATAACCCCGACTAATCGACTTATAGCGATTAGCCGACGTTCAATACATGCAAACATTACAGATATAACCATCATAGTCAAAGTGTAGTGAAGTTCGGAAAAAATACGAAATTATAGGCCCCCAAAAGTAAACTTCTGTTCTGGAAAATCTGGGCACATATAATATATCTTAAAAATCCTGAAACCAACACAGAGAAACACTGCACAAAAAATGATCACACGAAGAGCCTAAAGGGCGGCGGATCCGCGGCCATGACAGTAGCTGGGG
Organism: Agapanthus africanus; assembly: GCA_030015575.1. Classification (NCBI taxonomy): domain Eukaryota; kingdom Viridiplantae; phylum Streptophyta; class Magnoliopsida; order Asparagales; family Amaryllidaceae; genus Agapanthus; species Agapanthus africanus. Next base: position 224,685,848 of record JASDDO010000012.1, read on the forward strand.
CCGCGGATCCGCGGCTACTTCATGGATTCATGCCATCGTTTTTTGTGGGTGTTCTTAGAAAACCCTGAGCCGAATTTAGGTATATAAAGTTTTTCATTTTGAGCCAAAAAAATTTCAACAGAAACTCAGTTTTTGAAAAAGTTTGGATTTTGGATTTTTTTCGGTTCCGAACTTCGTTACACTTCACTACCAAGCTAGTTTAAGTTTAGTTAGGCTCTGATACCACTGTAAGTCCATATTGCGACCCCCGGTGCTTACGGGGAGGCGGAAACGGTATAAAAACAAATTTTTATCGCAAGAGGCAACATGGACTAAACAAGGTCGGGATCGTGTCTAAACTAAACTAGCAAACTTGCTAAAGAGATTTAGCTACTCGGATGAAGATGGTTATACCTAGCTTGTCTTGAACTCCTTCTCTTCAAGCTCCGGTGGTGGTCCGATGGCTCCTTCTCGTCGTCTCCGTACGCCGAAGATAGATCCACTTGAAAACTCCAACCTTTAGCTCCTTCTTCGTTCTTTGAAGAAACTAGTTCACTTGGTTTGCTAAACCTAGTGAACTAGAATGAGTAGAGTAGAAATAGAATGGGATTTTATCTATGGTTCTTGATTCTCAACTCATGAGAGATATGAACCATAGATTAAAGAGAGGGAGCAAGAGCAAGAGGGTGAGAGCAAAAATGGAGAGCTCAAGAACAAGAGAGAGAATGAGCAAGAAAGAAATGAGGCTCTCTTTTGTCTCTCACCCTCTCATAATCCAAAGTAATCATAACTCATCATATCAAAAAAGTCTTATGTGTGATGGTTGAAGCAACCATAACCCTATCATGTCATGCACTCATTTTACTCAAATGAGCAAGCAAGTAAAAGTCTTTGGCATGAAATGATAACCATGGTTATCATGATGGTCAACTAGTCAAGCCTAGTCAACCGGTCAACAAAGTCAACAAGTCAACAAAGTCAACAAAAGTCAACAACCAAGTCACCATAATACTTAATTAATATGATAGTTAATCACATATCATATTCTCATTAGGGTTGAGCAAAAAGTCAAAAAGTCAACGGTCAACTGTCAACAACCCTAATGAGAATCCGCTGTCTGTGCCTCCCTGTCAACTGTGCATACACACCCGCATCCGCGTTCCGAGGAACACGAATGCAAACTGGATAAATCCAATCCCATAAGGTACACTAGGATCCGGCTTAAACCAAAGCCTGCTAGTGTAAACTGTCCGGACACTGTACGTGCACAAGTGTACGGATGTGACCGAACCCTGTCGCAAAACCATGCGACCTGTCGCAATACCATGCGACCTCTACTCTTTTGCCTAAAGGCGAAAAGCTTTCTGTGTGGGACTCTAAAGACTCGACACTACGCTGGCAGTGGGTTAAACCACAGACCGTAAGCGGCACTAGCTGTGCGTAACGGTCCCCAGGTAATGTTGACAAGAAGACCGACGAGGCAAAACCCATCTGAACTCCTACTGAGCCTGAGTGTGACATTCTCCGTACAGTCCGGTCTGTTCGTCTGATACATCTCATGGCGGGCCTAGGGGGCGGTAAACGTCAGTCCCCCAATAGCGGTACAAGTCGTGCCGGAGCGAAGCCCAAAACACCCTGAGATAACACTGGAAACCTACCAGTATATCTCGTTTGCCCTGGCCAGGGACTACTCGTGTAATGGCTCTCCTAGACACAGCGCGATGTCAACCCCCAATACCGGGAGAGACGAATCCTGTCTAACCGTCACTTCCTCCAAGTGCTTCGGGACTGCACCCAACCACCACCTGTTTGCACGACTCCTTTGAGCCGTGGTAGGGTAGTGATCAAAGTACAGTGGGAACACACCCGGGGCGAAGTGACAGTGTTAAGTCAGCGGACTAAGCTGTACTCATGTCACCTGGGAACTGATAACTGACGATAGGTATAATACCAACTAGTCAGTTCCCGACGAGTCCTGTCCATTGTACTCGTAACCTAACGAGCACCTGCATACTATCTCAAGTACGACGTACTGACGGCTGTGGGACAGACCGTCTCCCACACTGGGATGAGAAGCGCATGCGCTGGTCTACTCCGGAGTATTGATGCCCTGTCTCGATAGTCCTGCGACCAGGGACCTGCATAAGGATGTGCTTATAGATTACCCAGCCCCACTAGTGTGACGGCCATCACATCGCTGGTAATCAAGCAAAGATCCTAAGGGCTCTACTAATGTGTATAAGCGATATACAAAAATAAACACATGTACACATTGAAGCAGAAACAAACCAAGTAGCATACTACTATTTTGAGCAAGATTGTATATACAAGGTGAATATCCCAAGCATCCATTAAGTAATATACAAACTAGTATGATACAGTAATGGCCTCTAGGGCATATACACTAACAGAACAGTTATAGGAAGTACTCGTCGACTACCGTGGCCCCACTAGTATGATCTCATCATAGTCCCAGTAGTCGAGTACATATCCTATGGGCTTTATCAACATGTAACATAGAGACTATCATAGTACATGTTAAGATAAAGAGAAACCAGATAGCGTACTATCATGTCGAGCAAGAAAGTCCTCCCTATATATGTCCAAGCATCCACTACAATATACATCGTATGTACAGTAATGGCCTCTAGGGCATACATATAACTAACAATCTCCTACTTGCACTAGGGCCATCTGTTGTGGTATCGCATACCCAACAATTAGCTGTGGTTGAAGTATCTCATACTCAACCATCCCATAAAAGTCTCTACTGGGAAAAAGGCATTTATGAGTGGATCCGCGCTGTTGTCCTCTGTGTCTACTCTCCTAACCTCGATCTCCCTGGAGATCAACCATCTCCATGATCAGGTGATACTGCCTAAGAATTATATCTGGATTTCTGATGGGACGGGCATTCCTAGGCCAAAGCCATAACTCCATTGTCACACAATGGTTGGAACGAAGTTCATCTCATGAACTTATATATATATATATATATATATATATATATATATATATATATATATCCAGACTGCCTCTTTGGTAGAATCCTTGGTAACGATGTATCTTGCCTTTAATCGAGAGTATGTCACGGTATCTAGCTTGGAACTCTTCCAACATACCGTCCCTCCACTGAGGGTAAAGACAATGCCTGCGACTGACATTCAGTCGTCCTTAACACCCTGGAACCTTTCCAGTGATTCTCCCCAGGATCGATTGATACCATCTCACTACAGCTAGTGAGAATCCTAACATCCAAATAGATCTATCTCATAGATCCATAACCCAGGATTTAGGAGGTATCACCTTGATCCTATATGGAGAATCATTGTGATAAGAGGAGATTGACCGAGTGTAGCATAGGAAACTCCTTCCCTATCAAGAGTATGTCATCCTCGTACTCTACGAGGATCACCACCATACTCCCTACAACCTTTTTGTATATACAAGGTTTATCTACCATTTTGATGAAGTCAAACTCTTTGACTACCACATCAAAACAGATGTTCCAACTCCGTGATGCCTGCTTTATCACATAAAACATCTTGCACACGTTTCCACTACTCCCACTGTCTACGAAGCCCTCTGGCTGTGTACTTATAGACGCTCTCTTCTAAAACATCATTTAGAAAAGCAGTCATGACACCTAACCACAAGATATCGTAGTCATGGTATGTAGCAGTGGCAAGTAGGATCTGGATGGACTTAAGCATAGCTTTGAAAGTTTCAACTTTTCTATGTACACCAAGTAATCTTCTCAAGATATACTTGCTCCTGATGGGGATTTAACCCTTCAGATAAAGCAACCAAAGTCCATACTTTGTTGATGTATAAGGATTCCATCTCAGATCACTAAGTATCCAGCCATTCTTACAGAGTCCCACTCCTGATGGCCAGCTCGAAACTAGTTGGGTCATCATCTTATGATCCAATCCTTGCTCCCACTGTCATAGAGAAACCGAAGTATCTCTCAGGTGGGTGAGGAACCCTACTAGATCGGCGGAGAGGCTGAGGTTCGTCAGAATCTATTGAATCCTTTGGTTCTACCAATCATCAGCTACAGTTTGTATAGCTGGAACTCCTTCCAGTTCTACCTCATGACCACTAATTTTTCCACAAGAAATTCCCTTTCACAAAGGTGGCATGCTGAGAAACAAAACATCTTTTGTTCCTCGGTTTGGTAGAAGATATTCCTTTGTGAATGCTTGGGATATCCAACAAACTTCTACAGAACTGACTTTGCCTCGAGCTTTTCCAGATTTTGCTTTTAGGCATAGGCTGGACAACCCCAAATCTTAACATACTTAAGATATGGGCTCTTCCCATTCCATATCACATATGAAATGGTAGGCAACTGATTTGATTGGAACCCTATTAAATAGGTATGCAGCTTCTCAAGTGCATAACTCCCAAAAGGAAATAGGAAACTCAGTAATACTCATCATAGAGCGCACCATATCAAATAGGGTGTGATTGCTCCGCCCCGATACACCGACGTGCTGTAGTGTATATGAAGGAGTAATGCTGAGAGAGAATCTCATTCTCCTTTAGAATAATCCAGGAATTCCGTGCTCAAGTATTCTCCTACTTGATCTCATCAAAGGACATAATACCTATACCCATTTTTGGTTCTCTACTTCTAAATTATATTCTGTGAATATCTCAAAAGCTTCGGACTTGTGTTTCAACAGGAACATATGTCTGAATCTTGAGAGATCGTCAGTGAATATAATAAAGTACAAAGAACCGGTCCTGGCATGTGTAAACAGGGGACCTCATACATCATCATGTATCAATCCCAAGAGTTTACTAACTCTTTCTCTGTTTCCAATAAACAGAGCTATGGTCATCGTATTTTTGTGACATGACCGGCAAGTTTCACAAGATGTAAATTCAAACTAATTCAAATATGCATCTAAATGTAACTTAGCTAGTCGGATAGCATTGATATGACCTAGTCTATAATACCTCAAGAAGAATTCGTTCATTTCTGAACTCTTCCTCTTGTGTGTGTTCTGTATACTAAGAACTGTGTTTTGATTTAGAACGTCTATGCTTTTAGATAACGTGCCTGAACTGATCAACTCTTGATATAGGAAATGTTCAAAAGATTATCCAACAATACAAAATTATATCCTTCTTTACTAATAAAGAGACTGATATGATATTGTATATCAGGTTCGGTATCTAATAACATTCATTCAGAATCAATGTATTTGTTAATACATGGTGATAACTACCAACAGACTTGGCTGCAACACTTGCGCCGTTTCTATCTCATGAAACTTATCACCCGTTCTCAGTCCTCTACCTTTCTGTAGCCCATGTAACAGATTACATTTTCGGGATCCTGATCTGGTATCACTTACCCAGGACGTAAAGGATATTGAGAAACAGTTCTCTGTAATGAACACACCTGAAGATGATGCATCAACATGCACTTTCTTCGTTTGGGCGGCACGGGAATTCTGGTAATCCCCTATTTCCTGCTCTGTCTTATAACATTTATAAGTTGGAGCGGGACCAACGTTCCCTAGCGCAGTATAACAAGCGGGATCGGTCAATACATCCGTATTATTATCTTGATTAAGGCGTGACATGGTCGCTACCTGGAAAGAGAGAGAAGAAAACACTCAGCGTATACTCTTGCAAGATTAGATTGGTTATTAATATACCTAATCAAGATGTCTCCCACTGTTTTAGTCAAATCTTCCATCAAACCCTAAAAGGAAAGACTAGCCGGGATTAATTACACCCTACAAGTTCGCCAATCTTTCAGCCAGGCCAGTGCCGGTACTTTTAGGGAGGTTCCCCATGCTTTCGCACGGACCTAATTAAAGTAAACCTCATTTTCCCAGGGGCGTAACCCTATTGACACCTACTTGATCGGCTAATTGTAATGTGTAAAACTCTCACAGGAGTAACTCTTACTCGCAACGGGTATTGGGATCCAACTATCTCATAGAAGGTATGCAATCTCATTGCAAATTTCAACACTTGAAATTCCCAATAATATTTTGCCCCGAGCGATCTATGAGCTTGACAAGGTCAACAAACTATAGACCGCAAGTCAAGTTCAACCCGTCAATTCCTGATTGAATTAAACCCACCCGCATGACCCTTGACAAGGTCAACAAAGTCACATGACTACCCTAACTCAATCGCATCATATGCTTTTGCAAATAATCATAAATAGCTACCGCTCACTACGCCTTGACAAGGTCAACAAACACAGCACGAATACTATGAAGTACTTATCTGAAATGACAGAGGGCTGCGACAGGTTTTTAAGAAAACCTTTTGCGTAATGAACTTGATATCGTTGTAGAATCGAGTGATTTTAAATTGAGTGTTTTTTAGGCTTTTACTAGTTTTGCTAAAGAGGTCACTCCCGGTGAAGGGATCGTCGGCTCTTTCCTCATCGAATAAGATGCAGGATATTTCACAAATACCACTATGCAAAGCAAAAACTATAGAAGCAATCAAAAGACAAACCGAGTATGCAGCATCTGCTAGTTTCGCTAAAGAGGTCACTCTCGGTGAAGGGATCTCGGCTCTTTTCTTATCGAATAAGGTGCTGGATGTTCTACAAGGAACACCGCTATGCAAAGCAAGAACTAGAGCTACCAGTTTTTAAACAAGTTTCTACAACATCTTAGGTTTCTTTTATTTCATTAATCTCATTAATGAAGTCCCATTTTAATATGCTTCACAAGCATCAGATATGAAACGGAATCATCAATATATAATATATATATCTCATATATATAATATAAACATTCGTCTCAGACAGTAATATGATCTCATCACAGAACATTTTAGCAGAAGAACATATATGAAATATTGGATATACTAGGAGGTCCGTGTTTTAATACGAGCCTGTATAAAACACGAATTCCACGGTCGTGATGAATAGCCAAACCCACATCCCTAGACCCCTACGAGAGCGGCAAGTAACCCTGCCAATTCTAGGGTTAGGAGATCCGGTCTCGACTCCTCGAGATGGTCTCCTACTGGACCCTAGAACCTGGTTACTAGTGCTCCCCCGCCTTGGGTCTACCTAATGCGGAAAAGTAAATAATATACAATGGTGAAATCATCCTCAGCCTGGAAGTGCCCCAATAAAAGAATATTACATACAAATGAATTTTACATGAATGAAAATGAAAAACTCTCATCTCACATAAAACCCCCGGCTATTCAATCACGACGATCGAATATAACATATCACAGCAACACATAATATCTCATATCATCAACGTAAGTAAGTATGCATACACCGATTGTCGTTGATGTATAGCAACGAAAACCGGTGATACAACTACATACTACACTTACGGTCACAAAAAAGAAAGTGTAAAACTACAACAGTTGGAATCCGCAACCTCCTTATACATCGCATGCCTAACCAAATGAATTCCTTAGACATCGCATGCCTAACAATTATAAACCCCGCATTTTAGTCTCATTATCGAAAACTCTTTTCAATATCAAGTCGGGCAATTCAACAAGATTCCCGACATCCTGATCGAATGCTCGTCGTAAACTTTAGTAGACGGCCCACCCCCGGATGCCGTCGACGAAGTGCACTAAGGCGGAACACCGCTGCCGCGAGTACCCGAACGGATGCTTTTGGCGACGGGGTTCTCATACAGTCACTTGATCGGGGCTATGGGGCGTGGCTGTTTATTAAGTTTACTCGGCGAGTATCCGCGTACGCTACGTGATTGCGACAGGCTTTTGATCGCATCAAAATCCCGTGGCAACCGATCATCTGAGACTGAACTGCTAGATTTATAACATTCAAATTAGTTATCTCATAACTACTTGTGGATTCCAAATATTGTATCACATTCCAAATAATTAGACAATGTTAAACTTTCCGATCGAATAAACAAACACCCAAAATTTCCCAAATGGCTCAACACTTGAGCGGAGTTTAAAAGCATCCATCACATGCCACAGTACCAATAGTCCAGCCGTAGAAGGGTCAAACCAACGCCTCACATGTGGCAACGCCGTACTGCCCCAAACCCTAAGGTTTAGAGGCGGTTCAGACGGTCACATAATCGAGTTAAGGTTTGTGTTCTTCTAGAGGGTCCACCGCGTTACTTGCACGACTTAGAACGGTTTTTAACAAAGGAAAAATCCAACACTTGGAAATTTTCCGGCAGGGGAAAAAATGAGTTATTGATATCCGTTTGAACTTTTTAACACGTTCTAAAATTACCCGGACAAATTAAACGAAGTTAAACTTTCCGATCGAATCAACGAATTCCCAATACAACCCAGAAAACTCAACACTTGAGTAGAATTAAAAATTCCCAAAAGCAATAAAAAATAACCAAGAATTAAACCCAGAAGCCGCAGCACCAAAAACTTTTATTTGGCCGTGGAACCGCCGCCAAACCCTAGGTTTGGCCGCGATTCCGCGGTCCAATGAGCGATTTAGAGCTCCGTACTTCACATTAATTCTTATAATTACCTGCTTATTTTTCTGAGTATTTTTAGTATGAAAAAATCAACAATTTTAAAAATTTCCAGAGAAGGGGTTCGTGTCGGGGTTTTGGGGTTCGATCGGACTTTAAACTTCGTCTAGACATCGCCTAAAGCTCTAGCTTAGCTCTGATACCACTGTAAGGTTACTAGGCACACTCACAAGGGTCTACAAGGCATCAACCATGCCCGATATAAAATTTAGACGTGCCGAACAACCCTAAACAAGATCTTTAAACTAGAGATTAGGCGAAACAAAGAAAGTAAACAACTTTACTTCTAAGAGTTTGGGATTACAACCTTTGTAGTCTGGTCATTCACTTCAAAAGCTCCGTGTTGAGGTCCCTTCGCTGCGATCATCGAGTATCCAAACTCTAGAGAGGCTCCATGAAGAGAAAGATGTAAGCTTGCTTCCGATCTTCGATAACTAAGATGATCTACCTTGAAGAAATTTTAACTCAAGCTCTCACTCACTAATGAAGTGAACGCCCTAATCTAAATGGTTAGGATAGATTAGGATGATGAAGTAGGAATTTAGCTCTATTTTATTTTGATAATCTCACACTAATTCATCACATATCTCAAAGCTAGAAAGCTTTTCAAAGGAGGAAGAAGAAGAATGAATGAGTAATAATCCTTTTGTGATGAATAATGAATAAATTGTCATAATTACAATTGCAACCTTAGGTTAAGTATGAAGGGTTTAACCTTTGTAGAGAACAAACCATAGTCAAAGGGTTTGGATTGGGTTAACAATGACTCCACAAGAATCAAAAGAGAAAAGATAAAGTCAAAGCTTCATAAAGCTTCATGAAAGCTCATGAAAAAGCTAACCCAAATGCAAACCCTAATCCAAACCCTAACTAGGTTTAACTCAACAAATCATGTTTCATTTATAATCCTAACTTGTTACAATATTATATATCACATATACAATATTTAATGTAACAAAAGAAAATAATACAATTAATATATATCGCATATATATCAATGTATTACCCGGTGAGAAAATGAATTAATAAAGCAAGCCTATATTAGATAATGTAATGTAATATATCACATATATAATTATACATTAAATTATCGAATCAACACTTGATCCGACAATCCGGCTATATCGCATATAACCGACTAATATATCATGTACCGATTCATCGAATCAACACTTGATCCGATGACCCGGCTCATATCAAAATATCGCAAGAATATAATACGGTACCTCATATCGTATTATCCTCGGTCCTGTACATATCACATATGTGCCCCTACTCCGTTTTGCCTGAGTCAAGAAACCTCTGTGTAGGACTCTAAAGAATCGTCAAGACGCCGGCAGTAGGTGATGATCATATCAAACACCCACAAGCTGCAAGCGGTCAGCTAAACGTAACAGCCACCCAGGTATTAAGCGATCAGAAGATCAACAAGCAAGCCTGTACATTCTCCTGCAAATCCAGTCAGTAACAATCACGTACAGTCCGGTCTCTTCGTCTGATATGTTGCATATCTCGCCTAGGGGTGGTAAACGTCAGACCCCAGTAGCTCGATAAGTCGTGTCGATATGAGGTCTATAACAGTTCGAAAAACTACTGATAACACTTACCAGTAAATCTCAGCAACCCTGACCAGGGATTTCCAGTTATCGCCAATCGAACACAGTGCAAAATCAACTCCCTATACCGGGAGAGACAAATCCCCTCCTATCGCTCATTGCCTCCATGTGATTCGGGACTGTACCAAAAGGCCACCTTTTTGCACGCCCTCTTGGACGTGGTATGATGGAAATCAAAGCACAGTGGGAATCACACAAGACTCTATGACGATCTCGGGTCAACGGACTATTCTGTACCAGTGTCACCAGAGAACTGCCATCTGACGTGAGGTATAATAGCATCTGGGAGTTCTCGGCGAGTCTGTCCAGTATACCCAGTCTCTACTGAGCACCCGTACACCATCCTTGATGTCAAACACCGATGGATATGGGATCATCCATCGCCCATCATATAGGTCAAGATGCGTATACACTAGTCTACTCTGGTGTATCGATGCCCTGTCTCGATACACCCTCGACTAGGAAAAGTTATAGGATGTACTCGTCGACTACTGTGGCCCCACTAGTATGATCTCATCATAGTCCCAGTAATCGAGTCCTAAGGGCTTTATCAACATGTAACATAGAGACTATCATAGTACATGTTAAGATAAAGAGCAACCAGATAGCGTACTATCATGTTGAGCAAGAAAGTCCTCCCTATATATGTCCAAGCATCCACTACAATAGACATCGTATGTACAGTAATGGCCTCTAGGGCATACATATAACTAACATATATATATATATATATATATATATATATATATATATATATATATATATATATATATATATATATATATATATATATATTATGATCGTATTGACCTAAGATTGAGTCATACATACGATTTCTGCTCTGTGATGTTTTCTACTCACCAGTTGGCAACTCGCCCCTGTTGTTCCACAGTTTCTTGCAGGTTTTGCCGTACAGGTTTTCCTTTGCGGCTTTGCTAGCACACTACTTCATTTCGGGTGATTGCTTTGTTAGGTGGGTTCACTTGCATCGTGACCACCATTGTACATTTATTTATACTTTGTTGTATCTAGAAACTCCATCAACCAGACAGTATTATTTATTTTACTTAGAGACCAGTTGTATATTATTTCGACCTTAGAGTCGCGCGTTGTATTATTATGGTTTTCATGATGATTTGAGTTTCCTTTTTGAGTTTTGATCCTCGCCCTTTGGCGTTGTATATTATGTTGCTTGCGTGGTTGTGACCGTCGATTGACAAAGAGCTAGCTTCCGCTTGGGGATGCCTTTATATATACTATGCATGTTGTACCCGTTTGGGGCCAGTATTTACAAAGGAAACTCTGCCGAAATTTTCAGAAAAGACTTGATGTTTTTAAAACACATACTCGGCTTATTTTAACAAAACACTTTCTTTAAAAATGTTTTAGATTTCTAGGATTTTGGCTTACTTGAATTAGATAGGGTCCTATAGACTTCATATGATTCAAGTGCCAGTCACGTGCCATTTCGGATCGTGACAAAGTTGGTATCAGAGCGCTAGGTTAACCTTGGTTCGAGTCTATGTTTGACTATGCGGAACGTAGGGCGTTTATATATATACGGAATCTAGGCATGACCTTACGGAACGTAGACTTAGTCGAGTGGGTATGTAACGTTTTGAAAATCGTTTCGGTGAAATTTCGGAAAATCGGTAAAATAAGGAGATTTTCCGTAAAAAGTCAAAATATAAATATCTTTTAATATAAAATTAAATATACACATTCTATCTATGTAATTGCTAGTATTTGGTGTTTATTGAGCCACTGGTAAAATTTCTAATTTACTGAAAAAATTTCCGAAATTAATTATTTTAATATTATTTTAAGCCGTCACTAATACATTTAATTAGGCAAAATTACAAATTGGATTGGGTTAATACAAATTTTGTGCATCATGACACACTAAACTAACATGTAAAATATTATTTTTCAAATGTAATGAAACTGTCAAACGGTGTTAGAAATATCGACGAAAAAAGGCTTAAATAGTGAAATTAGTGTAAATGGAAATTGGGGTATAACATTTATCATTTTTCTCTCACACACACTCACCCACACCCTCTCTCCTCTCCCCAAATCAGCAGCAGCCCCAAGTTTCCCCTCATTTCCCCACTTGAATTTGCTCAAAGAAAACAAAAGAAAAGAAAGGAAATGAAAGAAAATAGTTAATTAAGTATGGGCTTTGACTTTTGGAGTTGACCTACTAGTTTCCTCACCTAATTCTCTCTCACCATGCCTCTGGCCGAGCCCTCCATCTCCCTCAACAGCATCCCCTCTCTTTTCTCCCCTCATTTCTCTTGGAAAAAAAATTCATCAAAAATTGCTTCAAAATCCATCAAAAAAATCCCAAAATCCAAATCCAACTCTTACCCATTTTAGTTTAGCCTATAATGCATGGATTGTGGTGAAAAGAGAGCATTTTGGATGGCTAGATTTCAAGCGAGATCTATAAAATTGTGGAGGTATAATTTTTACCATGTAGTTAAATTGTTGATTATTGCTTTAATCTAAGTTAATTAAGTGTTAATTAGGTTTTAATGGAAAGTTTGAAAATTCTAGAAAAGAGTTTGGATCAAGTTAGGATTTTGAGTATTTTGATTAGGGTTGTGTGATGTGGAATAGCATCTTAAGACTTGTTGAAAACTAATCTAGTTCCTAATTACAATTCGTTACTTGTAAAATGTCCAAATTAAGCTTTTTATGCAAACTAGGGTTTTATGAAATACATATATATGTGAGATTAAAAATATGGTTAAGGTTTTATCACATTATTAACATTATAAGTTATGGTTTAATAGTTTAGATCATACAAATCCAAGCTAAATTATCGTTTGTGCATTTTTGCTATAAAATAGTTGAAATTGGATAAAAATTGCAAACTAGTTTTTGGTTTAATATAATTTAGCAAGATTAAAAATATAGTAAATGCTTATGTGTCCTAATTAAGATAATTAGTGAGTATTGTGAACTCTAGTTTGCTAAAACATCAAGACTTGTAGTAAAACGGTTAACGACCCCCTTTACTAGACTTTTTGGAAATAAACCGATTTAATCAATTTATTGGTTTTGATGATTTCACCCTATTTCATATATATGTTTAGTGTTTGTGAATGTGCAAATGGGTGTGTTTGGGTTTTTCTCGATGGTTTGACGTTTGTACATCGACATCGAGGGTTGGTTTGGCTATTCTTGCATGCGTAGACGATAGGTTTTGACATATGCGTGATACGTGTGCCGAATTGGTTTTCATATACCGTTTCGATTTCAGATTTGGTTTTTATGCGTTACGATACGTGGTGACATGTAGGTACCCCAGGTGGACTTCGAGATGACAAGCAAGCACGTAGCGACGTCGACACTGGCGAGCGCAGATCAGGTGAGTAGATTATATCTACGGGGAAAGTCGGGTGGATGGCGTATAGCACCCCCGCAGTCCGTAGTATAGTTGATGATATATATATGTTATAGATGTCTTATGATACGAAGATTATTATCTAGGTATGATTTGTGTTCATGGTTTAGTGTAGGGTAATTAGAAGTAAACTAGCATAGCTTCTTAGTCGTGAACCCTAGAATAGGTTCACACCCATCCGGACATCCGCATTTGCATACATCTATCTTACATGTGCGTATTTGGGGATATGTGTATATATATACACTTGGGTATGGGACTAGGTATATATATATACGTATGCATATACATGTATTATGAGGATAGTACTTGGGATTGGAGATGAGTCGATGAGATTGGGCTTGAGGCCGTGAGATCGGTGATGTGACATGGTCCGTATTTGTGATACGACAGGATATTTTAGCGGTTTCTTTAGGCGTGGTGTTTTCATACACACGCATGCATTTCATAGATGGTATCAGTTTTGTACTAGACGTAGGTCAGTACCCCGGATCATGATTTTAATAAGAGGATACCAGATGAATAATGTGATGAATGTGATATTTGACCCGTACCCTGATTTGGGATGCCGTACGACGGATTTACGTACGAGCTATATATTGTGTTAGTTATATGTATGCCCTAGAAGCCATTACTATACATAGGATGTATATTGTAATGGATGCTTAGACATATATAGGGATGACTTTCTTGCTTGATATGATAGTATGCTATCTGGTTACTCTTTACCTTAACATGCACACTGATTGTCTCTCTGTTACATGTTGGTAAAGCCCTTAGGATGTGTACTTGAGTACCTGGACTATGATGCGGATCATTCTAGTAGGGACATGGTAGTCCATAAGTACATCCTTCAAGGTCCCTAGTCGTGGGTGTATCGAGACGGGGCATCGATATACCAGAGTAGACTAGCGTATACCTTCTCGACCCATACAGATGGGCGATGGATGATCCCATATCCATTGGTGTTTGACATCAGAGATGATATACGGGTGCTCAGTGGAGACTGGGTACACTGGACGGACTCGCCGAGAACTCCCAGATGGTATTATACCTTACGTCAGATGGCAGTTCTCTGGTGACACTGGTACAGGTTAGTCTGTATACCCGAGATCGTCATAGAGTCTTGTGTGATTCCCACTGTGCTTTGATTTCCACCATACCACGTCCAAGAGGGCGTGCAAAACGGTGGCTTTTGGGTACAGTCCCGAATCACATGGAGGCAATGAGCGATAGGAGGGGATTCGTCTCTCCCGGTATAGGGAGTTGATGTTGCGCAGTGTTCGATTGGCTATAACCTGAAATCCCTGGCCAGGGTTGCTGAGATTTACTGGTAAGTGTTACCAGTAGTTTCTCGAACTGTTATAGACCTCATATCGACACGACTTATCGAGCTACTGGGGTCTGACGTTTACCACCCCTAGGCAAGATATGCGACATATCAGACGAACAGACCGGACTGTACGGTAAGTGTTACTGGTTGGATTCACAGGAGTGTGAGCGGGCTTGCTCGTTGATCTTCTGATCGCTCAATACTCCGGTGGCCGTTACGTTTAGCAGACCGCTTGCGGCTTATGGGTGTTTGATATGATCATCACCTACTGCCGGCGTATTGACGAGTCTTTAGAGTCCTACACAGAGGCTTCCTGGCTCAAGCGAAACGAAATAGGAGCGCATATGAGATATGTGCGGGACCGAGAATAATGCGTGTATGTGATACCGTATTCTATTCTCGCGATGAATGTATCGATTGGTTGTATGCGATATAACCTAGTTATCGAATCGAGGATTGATTCGATAAGTCGATACATTGGATATTAGTCGGTCATATGCGATATGACCGGATCGTTTAATCAAGTGTTGATTTAATGGTTTGATGTATAATTATATATTTGATATATTACTTTACATTAACTAGTATTGGTTCACTTAAGATTATTTTTCTCACTTGATGTGCACATTGTATATATGATATAGTTTTGAGCACTAGTTTGTATCATATTTGATGATACATGCAAACTTGGGTGTATGTTTGCTTTATACCATCTTTAGGTTAATGGTTGGGTTTTTCATTTGTTTTTATTTATTTTCCTTATTCATTTTGGCAAGAAATGAAATGGTGGCTTTCTTTGGATTTTGTTGAAGCTTCATGAAGCTTTGAAAGCTTGACCATTTTGTTTCTTTCCTTAACCCTAACCATTTACCTAAACCCTAGTTCATTCTCTACATGAGTTAGCCTCACCCATGGATGCATTATGATAACCATCACTTCATTTTTCTTTTTGGGAATCAATTTATAATTCTTTTCTTCTTCTTCATCTTCTTCTTCAAGTGAAGAAAAGAAAAGCTTTCTAGAAAAAAACCAAGTGAGAAATCCAAATCCAAAGTGAACCCACTTCCTATTTCTTCATCCTCTACCACTTGCCATATAGTATAGGGTGTTTTCTTCACAAGTTTCGTGACTTAGTGAAGATGGAGCTCGAGTTAGAGTTGCCTCGACGTAGATCATCTTCGGCATCGAAGTCAACGACCTAGCCAGATCTTTTCTCCGATGAAACCACCGCGAGAGTCCAGGATTCCGATGGTTGCAGCGGAGGGACGTCATCACGGAGCCAAGGAAGTGGAGGACCGGATCTACAAAGGTTGTATTTCCATTCACTTAGCAATAAAGTTGTTTACTTGCATGTTTCGCCTTTGCCTCTAGTTATCGATCTATCATTAGGGTTGTTAGGCACCTAGAAAAATTTGATTTTGGCATGGTTGATGCCTTGTGGAACCTCATTAGTGTGCCTAGGAACCCTACGGCTGGACCGTTGGTACTGAGGCATGAAGTGAATGTTTTAAAACTTATTTCATGTGTTGATCTGTTTTGGGAAAACTTGGGTGGTTGATTGTTCGATCGAAAAGTTTAACATTTTCTATTTATCTGGAATGTGATACAACATTTGAAATCCACAAGTAGTTATGAGATAACTGATTTGGATGTTATAAACATAGCAGTTTAGTCTCACTTGATCGGTTGCCACAGAATTTTGATGTGATCAAAAGTCCGTCGCAATCTCATAGCGCACGCGGATACTCGCCGGTAAAACTTAATAGATAGCTACGCCCCATAGCCCCGACCAAGTGACTGTAGGAGAACCCCGTCGCCGAAACCATCCGTTCGGGTGCTCGCGGCAGCGGTGTTCCGCCTTAGTGCACTTCGTCGACGGTATTGGGGGTGCGGCCGCCTACTAAAGTTTGCGACGAGCATTCGATCAGTTTTCGGGAATCTTGTTGAATTGCCCGACTAGATATTGAAAAGTGTTTTCGATATAGAGACTAAAATGCGGGGTTTATAATTGTTAGGCATATGATGTCTAAGGAATTCATTTGGTCAGGCATGCAATGTGTGAGGAGGTTGCGGATTCCAACTGTTATAGTTTTACACTTTCTTTTCTTCGACCGTAAGTGTAATATGTGATATCGCCGGTTTCGTTGCTATATGTCAACGACAATTGGGATACGCATGTTTACTTACGTTGATGACATGTGATGTTATGTGTTGCTGGATATGTTATATTGGATTGTCGTGTTTGAATAGCCAGGGGGTTTTATGTGAGATGAGTGTTTTTCATTTTCATTCATGTAAAAACTTGTATGTAATATTCTTTTATTGGGGCACTTCCAGGTTGCGGAATATGTCATCCATTGTATATTATTTACTTTTCCGCACTAGGATAGACCTAAGGAGGAGGGCACAAGTAACCGGGTTCTGGAGTCCAGTGGGAGACCAACTCGAGGAGTCGAGTCCGGGTCTCCTAACTCTAGAATTGGTAGGGTTGCTTGCCGCTCTCGTAGGGGTCTAGGGGTGTGGGTTTGGCTATTCATCGCGACCGTGGAATCCGTGTTTTATACTGGCTCGTATTGAAAACACGGACGTCCTAGTATATCCAATGTTTCATATGTTTCTTCTGCTGCGATATCTGTAATGTGATCATTTGATATGCTATGATGGATACTGTATATAGTATATATGATATATTACATAGACGTTACTTATGTTTTACACCCGCACTAGCCCTGCCCCGCTCTGTCGTTAGTTACCTAACCTAACGATGCACGATGGGACGTCGAGGCGAATGCGGATGGCATAAGTGTACGTCGTATTTATCTGTGATGTTTAGGTGATTTAAATGATGGGACTTCATTAATGTGATTAATGAAAGAAAAGAAACCTAAGATTTTGTGGAATCGAATTTTCAAAAACAGGTAGCTACAGTTCTTGCTTTGCATCGCGGTGTTCCTTGTAGAATATCCTGCACCTTATTCGATAAGGAAAGGGCCGGGATCCCTTCACCGGGAGTGACCCCTTTAGCAATAACTGGAAGATGCTACAACCCTCGGTTTGCCTTTTGATTGCTTCTATAGTTTTTGCTTTGCACAGCGGTATATATGATATATCCTGCACCTTATTCGATGAGGAAAGGGCCGACGATCCCTTCACCGGGAGTGACCCCTTTAGCAAAACTAGAAAAGCCTCAAAAACACTCCATTTTAAAATCATTTGATTCTACAACGATATCAAGTTCATTACGCAATAGATTTTCAGAAAAACCTGTCGTAGCCCTCCGTCATTTCAGATAAGTCCTACTTAGTATTCGTGCTACGTTTGTTGACCTCCGTCAAGGCGTAGTGTGCGGTAGCTAACTAGTATTTATCTGCTTATGCATATGATGCAGATTGGGTTAGGGTAGTCGTACGGCCTTGTTGACCTCCGTCAAGGGTCGTGCGGGTGGGTTTGATTCAATCAAGAAATGACGGGTTGAACTTGACTAGTAACCTATGATTTGTTGACCTCCGTCAAGGTCATAGGGTGCTAGGGGCAAAATTATCGGGAATTTCAAGTGTTGAAATTTGCAATGAGATTGCATACCTTCTATGAGATAGTTGGATCCCGATACCCGCTGCGAGTAATTGTTACTACTGGGAGAGTTTTACACATTACAATTAGCCGATCTAGTAGGTGTCTAGAAAGGTGTCAACGGGGCTACGCCTCTGGAAAAACGAGGTTTACTGTAATTAGGTCCGTACGAAAGCACGGGGAACCTCCCTCAAAGTACCGACACTGGCCTGGCTGAAAGATTGGTGAACTTGTAGTATGTAATTAATCCCGGCTAGTCTTTCCTTTTAGGGTTTGAAGGAAGATTTGATAAAAACAGTGGGAGCCATCCTGATTAGATAAAATAATAACCAATCTGATCTTGCAAGAGCATACGTTGAGTGTTTTCTTCTCTCTCTCTCCAGGTAGCGACCATATCACGCCTTAATCAAGATAATAATACGGATGTATTGACCGAACCCGCTTGTTATACTGAGCTGGGGAACGTTGGTCCCGCTCCAACTTATAATTGTTATAAGACAGAGCAGGAAATAGACGAATACCAGAATTCCTATGTCGCCCAAACGACGAAAGTGCATATGATGCATCTCCTTCGGGTGTGTTCATTACAAAGAACTGTTTCTCTGTATCCTCTACGTCATGGGTATTTGATACCGGATCAGGATCCTAGATATGTAATCTGTTACATAGGGCTACAGAAAGGTAGAGAACTGAGAACGGGTGATAAGTTTCATGAGACAGAAAACGGTGCAAGTGTTGCAGCCAAGTCTGTTGGTCAATGTCACCCTGTATTCCAAATACATTGATTCTGAACGAATGTTATTAGATACCGAACCTGATATACAAAATCATATCGGTCTCTTTTAGTAAAGAAAGGATATAATTTTGTTTTGTTGGATAATGTTTTGAGCATTTCCTATATCAAAAGTTGATCGGTTCAGGCACGTTATCTAAAAGCATTAATGTTCTAAATCAAACTACAGTTCTTAGTATACGGAACACACACAAGAGGAAGAGTTTAGAAATGAACGGATCCTTATTGAGGTATTGTAGACTAGGTCATATCAACGCGACCCGACTAGCTAAGTTGCACATAGATGCATATTTAAATCTGTTTGAATTTACATCTTGTGAAACTTGCCAGTCATGTCACAGAGATAAGATGACCATAGCTCTGTTTACTGGAAACAGAGAAAGAGTTAGTGAACTCTTGGGATGATACATGTTGATGTATGTAGGTCCCCTGTCTACATATGCCAAGACCGGTTCTTTGTATTTCATTACATTCTCTGATAATTTCTCAGATTCAGACACATGTTCCTGTTGAAACACAAGTCCGAAACTTTTGAGATAATCACAGAATATAAGTTAGAAGTAGAGAACCAAAATACGGGTATAAGTATTATGTCCTTTGATGTGATCAGGGAGGAGAATACTTTAGCACGGAAATCCTGGACTATTCTAAAGGAGAATGAGATTCTCTCTCAGCATTACTCCTCCGTATACACCATAGCACGATGGTATATCGGGACGGAGCAATCACACCCTATATGATAAGGTGTGCTCTATGATGAGTACTACTGAGTTACCTATTTCCTTTTGGGAGTTATGCACTTGAGAAGCTGCATACCTATTGAATAGGGTTCAAATCAAATCAGTTGCCTACCACTTCATATGTGATATGGAAAGGGAAGAGCCCATATCTTAAGTTAGTTAAGATTTGGGGTTGTCCAGCCTATGTCTAAAAAGAAAAATCCAGACAAGCTCGAGCAAGATCTGTTATGTGGAACTGGAAATGTTCCAGCTATATAAACTGCAGCTGATGATTTGGTAGAACCAAAGGATTCAATAGTTACCAACGAACCTCAGCCTCTCCGCCGATCTAGTAGGGTTCCTCACCCACCTGAGAGATACTTATGTTTCTCTATGACAGTGGGAGCGAGGATTGCATCATGAGATGATGACCTAACTAGTTTCGAGCTGGCCATCAGGAGTGAGACTCTGTAAGAATGGCTGGATGCTTAGCGATCTGAGATAGAATCCATATACACCAACAAAGTATGGACTTTGGTTGCTATATCTGAAGGGTTAAAATCCCCATCAGGAGCAAGTATATCTTGAGAAGATTACTTGGTGTACATGGAAAGGTTGAGACTTTCAAAGCTAGACTTGTTAAAGGTTTGCATTATTGACCAGCTTTGGATTGTGATGAGACCTTTTCTAAGTACCTATGCTTAAGTCCATCCAGATCCTACTTGCCACGGCTACATACCATGACTACGATATCTAGCGGTTGGGTGTCATGACTGCTTTTCTAAATAAAGATTTAGAAGCAAAAGTCTATAAGTACACAGTCAGAGGGCTTCGTAGACAGTGGGAGCAGCGGAAACGTGTGCAAGATATTTTATGTGATAAAGCAGGCATCGCAGAGTTGGAACGTCTGTCTTGATGTGGTAGTCAAAGAGTTTGACTTCATCAAAATGGTAGATGAACCTTGTAAATACAAAAAGGAAGTAGGGAGTATGGTGGTAATCCTAGTAGAGTACGTGGATGACATACTCTTGGTGGGGAAGGAGTTTCCTATGCTACGCTCGATCAATCTCCGCTTATCACAAGAATTCTCCATATAGGATCAAAGTGATACCTCCTAAATCCTGGGTTTTGGATCTATGAGATAGATCTAATTGGATGTTAGGATACTCACTAGTTGTAGTGAGATGGTATCAATTGATCCTGGGGAGAATCACTGGAAAGGTTCCAGGGTGATAAGGACGACTGAATGTCAGTCGCAGGCATTGTCTTTACCCACAGTAAAGGGACGGTATGTTGGAAGAGTTCCAAGCTAGATACCGTGACATACTAGACGATTAAAGGCAAGATACATCGTTACCAAAGATGCTACCAAAGAGGCAGTCTGGGTGTATATTAGTTCATGAGATGAACTTCGTTCCTCCCATTGTGTGACAATGGAATTGTGGCTTATGCGAAGGAACGTCCGTCCCATCAGTGATCCAGACATATTCTAAGGCAGTATCACCTGATCATGGAGATAGTTGATCTCCAGGGTGATCGAGGTTAGGAGAGTAGACTCAGAGGACAACACGGCGGATCCACTCACAAAGGCCTTTTTCCCAGAGAGAGACTTTTATGGGATGGTTGAGTATGAGATACTACAACCACTGCTATCAGATGGCCCTAGTGCAAGTGGGAGATTGTTAGTTATATGTATGCCCTAGAGGCCATTACTATACATAGGATGTATATTGTAGTGGATGCTTGGACATATATAGGGATGACTTTCTTGCTCGATATGATAGTATACTATCTGGTTACTCTTTACCTTAACATGCACACTGATTGTCTCTCTGTTACATGTTGGTAAAGCCCTTAGGATGTGTACTTGACTACCTGGACTATGATGCGGATGATACTAGTGGGGACATTGTAGTCCATAAGTACATCCTTCAAGGTCCCTAGTCGTGGGTGTATCGAGACGGGGCATCGATATACCAGAGTAGACTAGCGTATACCTTCTCGACCCATGGGGGATGGATGATCCCATATCCATTGGTGTTTGACATCAGAGATGATATACGGGTGCTCAGTGGAGACTGGGTACACTGGACGGACTCGCCGAGAACTCCCAGATGGTATTATACCTTACGTCAGATGGCAGTTCTCTGGTGACACTGGTACAAGTAAGTCTGTAGACCCGAGATCGTCATAGAGTCTTGTGTGATTCCCACTGTGCTTTGATTTCCACCTTACCACGTCCAAGAGGGCGTGCAAAACGGTGGCTTTTGGGTACAGTCCCGAATCACATGGAGGCAATGAGCGATAGGAGGGGATTCGTCTCTCCCGGTATAGGGGGTTGATGTTGCGCTGTGTTCGATTGGCTATAACCGGAAATCCCTGGCCAGGGTTGCTGAGATTTACTGGTAAGTGTTACCAGTAGTTTCTCGAACTGTTATAGACCTCATATCGACACGACTTATCGAGCTACTGGGGTCTGACATTTACCATCCCTAGGCAAGATATGCGACATATCAGATGAACAGACCGGACTGTACGGTAAGTGTTACTGGTTGGATTCACAGGAGTGTGAGCGGGCTTGCTCGTTGATCTTTTGACCGCTCAATACCCGGGTGGCCGTTACGTTTAGCAGACCGCTTGCTGCTTATGGGTGTTTGATATGATCATCACCTACTGCCGGCGTATTGACGAGTCTTTAGAGTCCTACACAGAGGTTTCCTGGCTCAAGCGAAACGAAATAGGAGCGCATATAAGATATGTGCGGACCGAGAATAATGCGTGTATGTGATACCGTATTCTATTCTCGCGATGAATGTATCGATTGGTTGTATGCGATATAACCTAGTTATCGAATCGAGGATTGATTTGATAAGTCGATACATTGGATATTAGTCGGTCATATGCGATATGACCGGATCGTTAAATCAAGTGTTGATTTAATGATTTGATGTATAATTATATATTTGATATATTACTTTACATTAACTAGTATTGGTTCACTTAAGATTATTTTTCTCACTTGATGTGCACATTGTATATATGATATAGTTTTGTGCACTAGTTTGTATCATGTTTGATGATACATGCAAACTTGGGTGTATGTTTGCTTTATACCATCTTTAGGTTAATGGTTGGGTTTTTCATTTGTTTTTATTTATTTTCCTTATTCATTTTGGCAAGAAATGAAATGGTGGCTTTCTTTGGATTTTGTTGAAGCTTCATGAAGCTTTGAAAGCTTGACCATTTTGTTTCTTTCCTTAACCCTAACCATTTACCTAAACCCTAGTTCATTCTCTACATGAGTTAGCCTCACCCATGGTTGCATTATGATAACCATCACTTCATTTTTCTTTTTGGGAATCAATTTATAATTCTTTTTCTTCTTCTTCATCTTCTTCTTCAAGTGAAGAAAAGAAAAACTTTCTAGAAAAAAATCAAATGAGAAATCCAAATCCAAAGTGAACCCACTTCCTATTTCTTCATCCTCTACCACTTTCCATGTAGTATAGGGTGTTTTCTTCACAAGTTTCATGACTTGGTGAAGATGGAGCTCGAGTTAGAGTTGCCTCGACGTAAATCATCTTCGCATCGAAGTCAACGACCTAGCCAGATCTTTTCTCCGATGAAACCACCGCGACAGTCCAGGATTCCGATGGTTGCAGCGGAGGGACGTCATCACCGAGCCAAGGAAGTGGAGGACCGGATCTACAAAGGTTGTATTTCCATTCACTTAGCAATAAAGTTGTTTACTTGCATGTTTCGCCTTTGCCTCTAGTTATCGATCTATCATTAGGATTGTTAGGCACCTAGAAAAATTTGATTTTGGCATGGTTGATGCCTTGTGGAACCTCATTAGTGTTCCTAGGAACCCTATATATTGATGATAGATCCGCACTCTTGACTTAAGGATGTCATATTATAGATATTGCATCGTATGCGATACTATTGAGGCGAGATCACCGACTATTATATATATATATTTATATATATGTGTGTGTGTGTGTGTGTGTGTGTGTGTGTGTGTGTGGATCGACTAAGATGTTAGGCGGTTTCCTTACCTTTCGTTTAGCCTGTTAGTTCAGCCATATAGTTTAGTGTAGTTGATAGACTAGATTCGATTTCTACCTATTTCAAAAACTAACGAATCGTGGGTATTTTAAAAGACAAGGCCAAGAGATTCTATGGATATTTCAAAGGATATATCTTTTCTTAGAAACACCGTAGCCCTTATTTTTCAAAACACCACGATTCGTGTTATTTCAAATGGCACTACTGTATAACTTATATTATATTAAATGCATATTAGTTATCATTTTGTTTATCATTCAGCTCCCGCACATTATTGTTGTTCGCTTCGCATCGCATGCTTATATTGTGATTTCATATGCCATTATTGATATCATGTTGTCAGGACACTAGCACCATTACCGATGATGCATATGTTCCACGTACACTTACTTCCAGCTCACACACATCATCATCGGTAATTGCCATGTCACGTACACTTTAGAGAATACTATTTCATTAACATAGCTTGATAGCTGATAGTTTAGACATGATATTAGTGTACTTTCCTTATATGCCAGTTTAGACATTGCAGTTATTACTTGCTACTTCATGCATATTATTATTCGCTGTTATGCAGTATTATGGAGTTTTATGCCTATATTCACTGTTTACGTGCTATTGATGATTGGATTTCGGATTTTCATGAGATTTCCTGGATTTGGGAGAAAACCGCAAGAATTTAATAAAAGCTTAGTATCATCATTTTAAAATGAAAAGTGCGGTTTTCTCATGATGTTTGAGTCGTCCACCATGATGTTTCTCGGTTATGAGATGGATTCGAGACCCGATTCGAGGAGTTGGATGAACCGTCTGCGGGTATATGGTGACCCGGTAAGGTACCCCGGGGCAAGAAGATCGAGTAGTAGACGATGAGCCCGGCAGAGGAAGACTGCCTACCGGTGATTTTATCTGACGCGTCGGATATCCGGAGGATACCGTCGTGGTCGTATGATTGATGTTAAGGGCCGATCCGAACTGACGGCGCCCTAGATAGTGAGATTTGAGACACTGGGATTTTGAGATATTGAGATTTGATGATACAGGCCAGTCCGGGTAGACGGAGCCTGAGATATTGAGATATTGGAATTTATGTTTTGTGTAGATGCTAGACACTGTTTATGTTGATTTCCTTGATGATACCTCATTTTAAATATACAGAAATCTCACTAAGTTATGAAAGCAGTTTCTTCATTTACTTGTATTCTGTTTTCATACATTCATACCTCATTCATATGATATGTTGCTACCTGAGGCGCTGACACGAGCACATGGGATTACACTTATGTATAGATGTTTACCCTTGCCACTTTTTCATGCTTCAGATTTTATCATTTGAGGATTATATATTGATTGTATGACCTAGGATTGTGTCATACATACGATTTCTGCTCGTAGATGTTTTCTACTCATGAGTTGGTAACTCACCCCCGTTGTGCCACAGTTCCTTGCAGGTTTTGCCGTACAGGTTTTTTGCGGCTTTGCTGGCACACTATTCTTTCCGGGTGATTGCTTTGGCAGGTGGGTTCTTTGCATCAGGACCACCATTGTTTATTATTATTTCAGTTGTATCTAGAAACTCCATCAACCGGATTGTATATTTGAGAGAGATAGAAAACCAGACCTGTTATTCTTTCGACCTTAGAGTCGCGCGTTGTATTATTATGTTTTTTCATGTTGTTTTGAATTTCTTTTGAGTTTTGATCCTCGCCCTTGGCGTTGTATATTATATTGCTTGCGTGGTTGTGACCGTCGATTGAAGAAGAGCTAGCTCCCTCTTGGGGATGCCTTTTTATTGATTTCGTATACTATTCATGTTGTATCCCGTTTGGGGGCCAGTATTTACACAGAAGACTCTGCCGAAATTTTCAGAAAATACTTGATGTTTTTGAAACGCATAATTCGGCTTATGCTATTAAAACTACTTGCTTTAAGTTGGTTTTTCCTTCACTCTACTGCTTCTTTGGTTTTGATTTATGGGTTTTGGCTTACTTAAATTACGTACGCCTCGTGGCGTTTCGTAATTTAAGTGTTGGTCATGTTCCGTACCTTTCGGGTCGTGACAAAGTTAGTATCAGAGCATTAGGTTTTACGTTCGGAGTGTAGGATGACCCTTGGTTGATGGAGTAGGTAGCTTGAGTAATGTGACGTAACGTACGTATGTTCCGCGGCATACTTACGATACGATACTCTGCTTAAGAAGCCTTAGGATGTACATTTCCTTGCACAGCATTATATTCATTCCTATGATCTATCCTCATCAGTACCAGTTTATGGTTTTGTTATCACGGTGGTACGGGCGTGGAGAGCTACGGCTAAAGTTACGGTCAGCATGAGCTCGTCATGGACGAGGACTGACCAGAGCGTGATTCCAGGGGCATATGATTGCATAGAGGCATTGTTTTATTGTGTTTTCGCGCCACGAGCGTTTGATGGATCGCTTTTATGAGATTTCTCGGACGTGCAGATCAGCACCAGAGGATTGGGCCACTTCAAGAGGCCAGCCAGATTGTGATGACCGTCAGAGCACAGATTATTTTGATGATTGAGGCACTGTTCAGCATGCGGACGAATGAGCCAGTGATTTTGGCGAATGAAAAGATGTCACCCCAGATGTTTGAAGCTAACGCCGCACGAGTTATACTTTGAGATATGATAGGAGATTGCTAGTCACAAGAGATGAAAGACTAGGACAAGTGATTCATTGCTTACCCCGATGCGAGGTCATCAGATTGATTGATTCCAGCTAGAGACGACTTCACGCGGATACGTTGAGAGTCGATAGAGACGATCGAATGTCAGGAACCCATTTTCCAAGTTTAAAGTATTCGGAAAACAATGCAAGCAAATCTACGGACCTTCTAGAAGAATGAAACACTAACTCGATTTAATGACCATGGAACGCCGGTGAACCTTAGGGTTGCGGCAGTTTAGCGGTGCCATTAGTGAGACTTGGGTCTGCCCTTCTACCGTTGGTCCATAGGTGATGTGGCATATATTCGATACTATTAAACTGTACCCAAGATGTTGAGCTCTTTGGGGATTATGAGGTTTTGACAAATCGATCGAATGGTTCGACTTCAGTCGGATATCAGGTGATGGGATGCATTGCTTGGGAGGCTCCAGATACAAGTGTAGCTGTTAGAGCGCAGTCCATGCAGCCACGAAGAGACGAGTCCGAAGCAGTCGACATTTGAGAAAAGTGGAGTAAGAGGTTCGTACGAGATCTTGATGAGATGACGATCCACTCCGCCGACATCAGAGATGTGATACACAAGCAGAAGCGTTGACTATGGATATATATTCCAGGAGGAGTCGTGATGAGTATGCAGCCGTTCCGAAACAAGAAATAGATATAATAAAGGATGATAACTTCCGGGAAGTTCGGCAGAAAGGAGACTTGGGAGAGACTTCGATAGGACCTTTCTGGAAATACTGAACGAGAAGACCTAGACCCAGGAGCGGTCATATGATGCACACCCAGTAGGCCAGAGTTCGACATCATCGACGAGACATGTTATGAGTAACCATGATAGTTGACCAGAGATCTTTAGAGGATGTGTCAGAGCGGACTGCTTCCGTTATCGTTTCTATATTGGACCGTTGAGCCGAGGAGCTATGTACTTAGCAATCTGCAGTAAGAGACGAGAGCCTAAGGGCACCAGGCGACGTGCCATGATCAGAAGGCAAGTAGATATCTTGCTCTTCTAGCATTGGATGCACCGACACCTTCTCGACTTTGAAGGACGGACATATCGACGACAATATTTATGAGTTGTGATTTTATGATTGACTATCGCGTATCCGTCATTTTGGATTTCAGTATTTTTGGGTGATTTATTTCATGATTGAGTTTTGATGACCGAGTTTCATGATATGTGATTTCATGCCTAGGGCATGTATATGATTTGACTTATGCTTTCAGCATAGTTTTCATGCACTTCTAGTATTCAATTTGCTTTTGTGCATTCCGATGCACAGAATGGTGAGATTTTATACCACGGTATACCTGATTGGGATTTTGATTGAAGTGTGTTGTATACCGTCGATTTCGATTGTGATATTCAATATTCTTTTTCATGCACATTATGCACTTGATTTGGATTTTGCGCATACTTAAGGCACTTGATGCGATTTAGGTGCACACCAGATGCACTAAATCGAGATTTTTTTCGTGCATATCAGATGCACCTGGTTTTGCTGTCAGGCACCACGTTGCCTCTGACAGGTGTTTCGTACACACTCGCTGCACTTAGATGTTATTTCTGTGCATATGTATGGCACATTCGTGGATTTCGATTTCTGTGCATACCAGACGCACGTGGCATTATTATATATATTTGGGATTGATTTCTTTTGGAGCAGTATATTTTATGATACTTGTTATTTGGTTTAGTACTGAGCAGGAATAGTCAGAGGACAGTACCTGAGTATATTTTTGCATGCATTCATAGTTATCGAAGGGATTTCTAAAGAGGAGCTATAGTCTCAGTATTTACCTACGTGTCAGTAATGACACGAAACTGTTTAAAAGGGAAACCCTTCTAAAAGTGTTTTCAAAACGGCGGGACGTGCATATTAAACAAAGGATATATATATATATATATATATATATATATATATATATATATATATATATATATATATATGTCTATATATATATATATATATATATATATATGTCTATATATAGTTATTTTCTTACGATAGACGTCCACCACTGTGCAGTGTTATGCGCATCGCACAGCGACTTAAAAGGGTTTGGCATGCATTTCCCTCAGATGTTTATATGTATAGTGTTGATGTATATCATATTGGTTTTCGTATTGGATTTGGACATTGATGTCTTCCCCATGACTCCGATGATTGCGGGATACTTGACGGGGTTTTGATTTTGAGTTATACACTCTTTTTCATGCGCATGCATTGCGCTACGATATATGTTTTATGTATTTATGATTTCGGAGCCCCGACGACTTGATTGTTTTGCTGAAACGTTTTAGTATTTGGGGGAGTTTTTAATTTAAATTCGGAGACCGAATTTCTTTAAGGGGGGAAGATTGTATGGTTTTTAAAATCGTTTCGATGAAATTTCAGAAAATCTGTAAAATAATGGGGGTTTCCATAAAAAGTCAAAATATAAATATCTTTTAATATAAAATTAAATATACATATTCTAGCTATGTAATTGCTAGTAATTGGTGTTTATTGATCCACTGGTAAAATTTCTAATTTTCTGAAATTTTTTCCGAAATTAATTATTTTAATATTATTTTAAGCCGTCACTAATACATTTAATTAGGGAAAATTACAAATTGGAATGGGTTAATACAAATTTTTTGCATCATGACACACTAAACTAACATGTAAAATATTATTTTTGAAATGTAATGAAACTGTCAAACGGTGTTAGAAATATCGACGAAAAAAGGCTTAAATAGTGAAATTAGTATAAATGGAAATTGGGGTATAACATTTATCATTTTTCCCTCACACACACTCACCCACAGCCTCTCTCCTCTCCCCAAATCAGCAGCAGCCCCAAGTTGCCCTTCATTTCCCTACTTGAATTTACTAAAAGAAAACAAAAGAAAAGAAAGGAAATGAAAGAAAATAGTTAATTAAGTATAGGCTTTGACTTTTGGGATTGACCTACTACTTTCCTCACCTCAGTCTCTCTCCCCACTCTCTCCCCATGCGTCTGGCCGAGCCCTCCTTCTCCCTCAACAGAAGCCCCTCTCTTTTCTCCCCTCATTTCTCTTGGAAGAAAAAAATTCATCAAAAATTGCTTCAAAATCGATCAAAAAAATCCCAAAATCCAAATCCAACTCTTACCCATTTTAGTTTAGCCTATAATGCATGGATTGTGGTGAAAAGAGAGCATTTTGGATGGCTAGATTTCAAGTGAGATCTACAAAATTGTGGAGGTATAATTTTAACCATGTAGTTAAACTGTTGATTATTGCTTTAATCTAAGTTAATTAAGTGTTAATTAGGTTTTAATGGAAAGTTTGAAAATTCTAGAAAAGAGTTTGGATCAAGTTAGGATTTTGAGTATTTTGATTAGGGTTATGTGATGTGGAATAGCATCTTAAGACTTGTTGAAAACTAATCTAGTTGCTAATTACAATTCGTTACTTGTAAAATGTCCAAATTAAGCTTTTTATGCAAACTAGGGTTTTATGAAATACATATATATGTGAGATTAAAAATATGGTTAGGGTTTTTATCACATTATTAACATTATAAGTTATAGTTTAATAGTTTAGATCATACAAATCCAAGCTAAATTGTCGTTTGTGCATTTTTTCTAAAAAATAGTTGAAATTGGATAAAAATTGCAAACTAGTTTTTGGTTTAATATAATTTAGCAAGATTAAAAATCTAGTAATTGCTTATGTGTCCTAATTAAGATAATTAGTGAGTATTGTGAACTCTAGTTTGCTAAAATATCAAGACTTGTAGTAAAACGGTTAACGACCCCCTTTACTAGACTTTTTGGAAATAAACCGATTTAATCAATTTATTGGTTTTGATGATTTCACCCTATTTCATATATATGTTTAGTGTTTGTGAATGTGCAAATGGGTGTGTTTGGGTTTTTCTCGATGGTTTGACGTTTGTACATCGACATCGAGGGTTGGTTTGGCTATTCTTGCATGTGTAGACGATAGGTTTTGACCTATGCGTGATACGCGTGCCGAATTGGTTTTCATATACCGTTTCGATTTCAGATTTGGTTTTTATGTGTTACGATACGTGGTGACATGTAGGTACTCCAGGTGGACTTCGAGACGACAAGCAAGCGCGTAGCGACGTCGGCACCGGCGAGCGCAGATCAGGTGAGTAGATTTTATCTACGGGGGAAGTCGGGTGGATGGCGTATGCCACCCCCGCAGTCCGTAGTATAGTTGATGATATATATGTTATAGGTGTTTTATGATACGAGGATGATTATCAAGGTATGATTTGTGTTCATGGTTTAGTGTAGGGTAATTAGAAGTAAACTAGCATAGCTTCTTAGTCGCGAACCCTAGAATAGGTTCACACCCATCCGCACACCCGCATTTGCATACATCTATCTTACATGTGCGTATATGGGGATATGTATATATAAATATACACTTGGGTATGGGACTAGGTATATATATATATAATAATATATATATATATATATATATATATATATATATATACGTATCACAAATACGGACCATGTCACATCACCGATCTCACGACCTCAAGCCCAATCTCATCGACTCATCTCCAATCCCAAGTACTATCCTCATAATCCATGTGTATATATATATATATATATACACATGGATTATAAGGATAGTACTTGGGATTGGAGATGAGTCGATGAGATTGGGCTTGAGGTCGTGAGATCGGTGATGTGACATGGTCCGTATTTGTGATACGACATGATATTTTAGCGGTTTCTTTAGGCGTGGTGTTTTCATACACACGCATGCATTTCATAGATGGTATCAGTTTTGTACTAGACGTAGTTCAGTACCCCGGATCATGATTTTAATAAGAGGATATCAGATGAATAATGTGATGAATGTGATATTTGACCCGTACCCAGATTTGGGATGCCGTACGACGGATTTGTTGGAGATAGTGCCCTCAGAGTCAATTATTGGATCAAAGGCACGTGATTGTAATGATTGAGGGAGGACCTATACCGGTAGAACAGTCTTACTCAAGATGATAGTATGCTATCTGGTTTATCTTTATCATCGTGTACTGTTTTAGTTGACCTTACAGGTCGCTATTACACGTTGATAGAGCCCCTAGGATTCTTGCTTGACTGCCAGCAGTATGAGGGCGATCATATACGTGGGAGCTGGGGTCTATAAGCACATCCTTAAAAGGTACCTAGTCATGGGAGTTTCGAGACAGGGCATCGTTACTCCAGAGTAGACTAGTGTATACAGTCGAGACCCCGACGAGGGGCGGTGGCCGGTCTCACAAGCCACTGGTGTCAGTTGGTTCACCTAAGATGTATACAGGTGCTCATTGGGTTATGAGTATACCGGACAGGACTCGCCGGGAACATGCTAGTTGGTCTTATACCTGACGTCAGATAGCAGTTCCCTGGTGACATGTGTACAGGTTAGTTCATCGACCTGAGATCGTCATTTGTCTCGTGTGAGTTCCCACTGTACTTTGATTACTACCCTACCACGCTCAAAGGAGTTGTGCAAACAGGTTTTAGTTGGGTACAGTCCCGAGCCACATGGAGGCAGTGAGCGGATCTGCAGGGGTTCGTCTCTCCCGGTATTGGGGGTGAGGTCGCGCTGTGTCTAGTATAGCCATTACACGAAGTCCTTGGCCAAGGCAGGAGATTTACTGGTAGGTATTCCAGTAATATCTCAGGGTGTTCTGGGCTACACTCCGACACGACTTGTACCGCTTTTGGGGGTCTGACTTTTACCAACCCCCTAGGCCCGCCATGCGATGCTCATAGACGAACGGACCGGACTATACGGATATTGTCACTGACAGGCTCAGTAGGGTGTCAGGATGAGTTCGCTCATCGACGTCACTTTTGGTCAATACCTGGTAGCCCGTTACGTATGGCTAATACCTCTCACGAGCTAGTGGTTAAATCCACAGCCAAAGTATTGACGAGTCTTTAGAGTCCCCCACAGATAGTTTCTCAAGTTTCGGGCGAAACGCTGTAGAGGCCGTATGGAGATATGGCAAGGTTCGATCAGATGCGTACGGTATTGCATGGATCATGATCGGACAGATAATACTAGCAGGCTTTGGTTTAAGCCGGATCCTAGTATTGTACGGTGTAGATTTTATCTCTTTGCATTTGTATTCAGTGGGAATACAAATGCGGGTATGTATATACAGTTGCGGGGTTTTCCTGTAATTTATTACGGGATCAGTTTTTTGAAGTTGCCAGTTTGCATTCCGTTTCGGCCAGTTTTCCTTTGTTCCTTTACGGCCGGAATTTTGTGATGGGAGGGGCTAATTTGCATATTTGCAAATTAGCATTGTGGAGGGGGTTTCTTGTAAATGGATGATTATGATGGTTCAAGCATCTTTTCTTTTTCCCTCATCATATCCTTTGCATTTATGGTGATTAGTTTTGAAAGGATTGATTTGGAAAATTGGTGTGACCAAAATTTCTCATTATCATACAATTTCTCCTCTTTCTTTATTCCATTGATTTTTTCTCCTTCTCATTCTTGAGGGCCGGCCACTTTTGTGTGAGGGAGTGAGTTCATTTTGGTTGTGGAGAAAAATGTTCATCTCATTTTTTTATCAAAGTTCAAAAGCTCCATTTCAAAGTTCCTTCTTCACCTCCAATATGGCAACTTCAATTACCTCAATGAGACAAAGCCTCTACACTAGCCTACAGCATTCTTGGACACGTCGACTCGCCAACTTCGTGCCCGAGTTGCCTCGGTCGAGAGGTGGGAG
Source organism: Agapanthus africanus (assembly GCA_030015575.1). Lineage (NCBI taxonomy): Eukaryota > Viridiplantae > Streptophyta > Magnoliopsida > Asparagales > Amaryllidaceae > Agapanthus > Agapanthus africanus. Next base: position 224,719,268 of record JASDDO010000012.1, read on the forward strand.
CCCGTAAAAGAACCCGGCGATGTGGTGCCATTTCCGACGAGGAGGGGAAGACCGGAGATTCCGCGAGGAGATAGGGACGGAGGCCGAAGACCGAAGGACACGGATCGCTCGGTATAGCTCTCTACCCCATTCTCGTATTTGCTAGCATTAGGTTAATGTCCCGATCCGAGTTTATAGTGCGCGGTAGTGCCGGTTTACAAGTTTTGTAAAAGTTTCGTTTCCGCATTACGGCGTCGGATTGACGGCCGGGGCGCTGCCGTGCACTTACACTGGTATCAGAGCCACGCCATTAACCTAGTCTAGCTTGTTCTAACGTGTTTACAAGTTCGATCGAACGGATTTTCAAAAAACCGTGTTTCCATGTCAAGTTTCTATCGAATTTTTACAGTGCTTTACAAATTATTTGGTACATTGTAAAAATACGTACAGGGTTTTTTATGCATTCTATGAAAATTTGGTAGGCTGAAGTTACTGTAGCGCGGCGGATCAGCGACCAAAACCATGTTTTGGCCGCGGATCCGCCGCCGAATTTTGGCTTCACTGCATCAAATTTTTACAGTGGCTCTCTGACATGGAAATAGGGATTCTGGTATATTCATTTTGGGCCCAGATGTTTTTGAGTGCTACAGTTGTGCTTGAGGCCCGCTTCGGGAAATTTAGTCGATCGAAAATTTTAAACATGTTAGTTCACAGTATTTACATTATATCTGCGACCGTGAATGTTACTTGATCGGTAAATCCTGTCTATCTACTATAGCCCTTTTAGATGGATTTGCGAACGTGACATTCACGTTGATGTTCTGTGTTGTGCTGTGATATTGCGGATTGGTCATGGGGGATACCCTGGATGTAATGGTAGTACAGTTTGGTTGTATATGTACATTTGATATTGCGGGGCGAGCGTCCGACATGTGGACTGCCGTTACTGCCTGTTTGTATATTATTCTTTTGGGGCACGACCGGGCTGAGGTCGATGTACCCGTTGTATGTATATTTTACTTTCTGTACTAGGATTACCCCGCGGTGGGGTGCACGGATAGCCGGGTTCTAGAGGGCAACGGGCCCGCATCTCATGGTGTTGAGACGGAGGGGGCTTTACTCTAGAATTGGCGGGCTATTCGCCGCACTCGTAGGGGGTATAGGTTGACCCAATGAGGGGTGCCCAAGTTACCGGATTCCGTAAAGTGCTGGGTGGTCCATTCACGTAGCTGAAGGGGGCTGCCTCGCTTCAGGTTTTGGCAGGTAACTTGCCGCGCCCGTAGGGGCCTAGGATTTCATTGCATAGGCTATCCACACGACCAGGGGAACGTCGGGTTTCAGTAGCGGCTCTATGAAACCCGGGGATCCCAGATATCTGTATTGTTCTGTGATGCTGGTTACATTTCTGTGATGTTACATTTTATCACGCCTTGAGTGAATATTATATATTGATATATATACTAGTAGATGCTGTATATGTTTTGCATCCGCGCCAGTCCAGTCCCCGCTCTGTCGTTAGTTAAGTAACCTAACGGGTGATGACGGGATCCAGTGGCAAATGCGGATGGCATATACGTACATCATTATTTTCGTTCTTTGTGGTGTGATCAATTGATGGGACTGCGTTGATTCGGATCAATGCAAGCTAAACAAACCTATTCTGATGTTGTTGGAACATTTTTCAAAAAGCTGTTATTGCAAGGGCGTTCTCTTTTGTTTTGCACAGAGGTATTCGGTTATGAATATCGAGCACCTCAGTCGACGATGCAAGGGCCGAGATCCCTTCATCGGGAGTGACCCCTTGGACAGAAGTTTGCGTCAGGGCAATAACTTCACTATAGTCGTTTACTTTTGCTTTGCATCGTGGTATTCAGTTGGAATATCCTGCACCTCAGTCCACGGGGAAAGATCCGAGATCCCTTCACCGGGAGTGACCTCTTTAGCAAAGGTTTTCGTCACTATATTTTTATAAAGCTATCCAGTTCCTTCAACGATATCAAGTTCATTACGTTAAAGGTTTTTCGCCAAAAACCATTCGTAGCCCTCCGTCGTTTCAGAAAGGTAGCACATAGTATTCATGCTATGTATGTTGGCCTTCGTCAAGGCATAGTGTATGGTAGCTATTTGTTACTTTTCTGCAGCATAGATAGATGCGTTGGTTTGGGACAGTCGTACTACTATTTTGGCCTTCGTCAAGGGTATGTACGGGTGGGTTCAAATTAACCTGGACAATGACGGATAGAACTTGACATGTGACTTATGATATGTTGGCCTTCGTCAAGGACATAAGAGCATGGGGCGAAAATCACATCGGGAGTTTCTAAAGAAACTGAAACTTTCCAGATATGCGCATACCTTCTGGAGTGTGATAACGTGAGCGGATTCCATCACGTTATCATGCGATGATAGTTGGATCCCGATTCCCACTGATGAGTTGGTTTACTCCTCGGGTGATCCTGACTAATTCTTCTTTCAGGTTTGGGGAAGAATTTGACGTTACAGTGGGAGGTTTCCTGATTAGATAAAGTGATAACCATTCTGATCTAGGTTAGAGTGCACGCTGAGTGTTTCTTTTCTCTCTCTCTTTGGCAGCGACCATGGCCCGACCCTTGACTATGACTCAGCGACCAAGTTAACCGAACCTTCTTAAAACACTTCCTTCGGATTGTCAGAGTTGCAAACCTCATTGCCACTCCTACTTTTACCCTTCTCCAGGACACCCCGTATTACTACGAACGTCCACTTCCATTGGACAAAACCATCGTATGGTTATATACGAACTCGAAGAAATTTATTCGAGGATGGATTCCGGTTCTGGAGAAAACTAATAGGACTATTCAGTTTTCTTTTCTTTTTACCTTCTCTCAGGTTGCGAGTACTCCTTGGTTTAGGAGATAGTACACCTATTACGCAAATTGGATAGTCTTCTTCCAAACCTTAGGCTGGTGTCGAACGGTGGGGAATGAAGAAAACCAATTAGCATAATGATGGTGTACAGAAGGTATTAAGTAAAGTCATATCAAGGGATTAGTAAGAGGGCAAAGTAAATTGCGACTGCTATTCACGACCAAACCAAGTATTTCATTACCACTCCCACTTCACCTTTGTATTTCTCCAGGACACTCCGTATCACTACGAAGATCCACAGTTATTTGGATACTCCATCGTATGGTTATATACGAACTCGAAAGGAACTTGTTCCAGTTCGGGGATGGATTCTGGTTCAGGAGAAATAGGAATAAGGTTTATTCATGTGTCTTTTATCTTTACCTTCTCTCGTGTTGCGAGTGCTCCTAGGATTAGGACAGTACACCCATTATTCTTATTGGATAGTCTTCTTCCAAACCATAGGCTGGTGTCGAACGGTAGGGAAGGAAGAAAACCATTTGGCCTAAAGGGGTGTGCAGAAGGTAACGACTAAAGACATATAAAGGGATTTGGAGAGGTGGCAAAGAAATATACGGTTACAGTTGTGAATCTGGATAATGGAAGAGGCATTACTAGGAATACCCGGATACCCCTACGAAACATTTCAATGTTTTAGTTTCACTGTGTACTGTTAAAAGAAAACTGATTTCCCTATTAGTCCTTACTCCAGGGTATGTATTTACCAGGTGTGATTCTCACATCTGTATGGTTTTACAGATGATGAGTGGGAGTAAGTTATTGGGAATTAGGTGATCATCCTCATTATATCGAAATTCGTTGTAATTGGTGATATTTGAGGAAATCACCTTGGCTGTTTGCCGGACGGCAAATATTTGGTTTTGAATATCCGCTGTTATGCACCAATTTCAAATTGATATATCTGTACGTCTATTTTTATAGAGTGAGATATAACTTTTTGAAATTATGTCCATCACATTTACCTATATCAGTGGATGGTTAGGTAAGGAGCATTAAACAGCGGTGTAATTCTTCTTAACCATAAGTACAGTTTTCAACCTACGACACACAGCGAATGAGTTATCAGACTCAAAGGACTTATACATAGTATTGTATGTTGTCCAGTGTCCATTAGGACAGAGGGGTTGGTACTCGTACTATATTCTGTTTACTTATGACTTCTCTAGTTCTTAGACAAGTGTTTCGTAGAAACACAAGGTCCAAGTTTTGAGAAGTTATAGGTATATGAATAAATTAGAGAACCAGAAGTTGCAAGTATCGGGATTCTTCAAGATGATCGAAGATGTAGATACTTGTGTATGGTATTCAGTTGATAGTAATGATTTTGAGAAACTTGTTTCTCTTTCAGGTTACTCATATCTGGATAGGATTCCTAAGTTGAGTAACGCTGATCGGCCTCCTTCCATTTGGTTGACATGCACCGACTCTTTTTCTAGTTTTTCTAGACTGGTTTTGGGAACCAAACTTTTTGACTGCATGATTGGAATCTGGTTCCAATTAAATCAGTGCCTCTGTTTCTATATTGGATATAGAACAGTTCATATCTTGACGATGTTAAGGTACGGGGAGTTGTCCGGCTTATGCTTAAAACCAAACTCTGGATAACTCAAGACACGTTTCTGTAATGGTTGTTTGTGGGTTGACCCAGGCTATGACGAGGGTTGATTTTCTACCATCTGGAAGATCAATAGTGATATTGTTCTTGACTCGCCACAGTTTTAATAAAAATGGAATTTTTTTCAGAAAACAGTAGTGGGAGTATGGTAGAACTGGAAGTGATTCCAGAACCGCAAACGATTACTGAAAATTTGATAAGAACCTAAAGATTCAATCTGATTTGACATTCTATTGGCCACTCCGCAGACATGATGGGTAACCTCAGCCACCCGAGAGGTACTCCGGTAGCCTCAAGGACGGTGACAGGGAGGTTCTTGTTTGTTAGTGTATATGCCCTAGGGGACATTATTGTATCATACTAGTTTGTATATTACTTAATGGAAGCTTTGGATATTCACATGTATATAACAGTCTTGCTAAACATGGTAGTATGCTACTTGGTTTGTCTATCTTAATATGTGAGTATACGTATTGATAGAGCTCTTAGGATCTTGCTTGACTACCAGCGTTGTGATGGCAGTCACACTAGTGGAGGGCTGGGTAGTCTACAAGCACATCCTTATTCAGGTCCCTAGTCGTTGGATTATCGAGACAGGGCATCGATACTCCGGAGTAGACTAGTGTGTACGCTTCTCATCCCAGTTGGGGAGATGGTCTGTCCCACAGCCGTCAGTACGTCGTACTGGAGATAGTATGCAGGTGGTCGTTAGGTTACGGGTACACCGGACAGGACTCACAGGGAACTGTTGGTTGGTTTTATACCAGTCGTCAGTGAACAGTTCCCAGGTGACATGAGTACAGCATAGTCCGCAGACTTGACACTGCTATTTCGCCTCGAGTGTGTCCCACTGTTCTTAGATTGCTACCCTACCACGGCTCAAAGGAGTCGTGCAAACAGGTACCAGTTGGGTGCAGTCCCGAGCACTTGGAGGCAGTAGCGGTTAGACAGGATTCGTCTCTCCCGGTATTGGGGGTTGATATCACGCTGTGTCAGAGAGCCATTACGCAAAGTCCCTGGCCAGGGCAAGCGAGATTTGCTGGTAGGTTCCAGTAGTTTCTTAGGGTGTAATGGGCTTCACTCCGACACGACTTATACCGCTATTAGGGGACTGACGCTTGCCGCCCCCTAGGCCCGATATGCGATAGTCTTAGACGAACAGACCGGACTGTACGGAGATTGTCACATCAGACTCAGTAGGAGTTCGGATGGGTTTCCTCATCGGCCTTCTTATCGACATCTACCTGGGGACCGTTACGTACAGCTAGTGCCGCTTGCGGTCTGTGGTTAAACCCACTGCCAGCGTAGTAGTCGAGTCTCTAGAGTCCCACACAGAGAGTTTCCCTACTCCAGGCGAAACGATATAGAGGTCGTATGGTTTTACGACAAGGGTTCGGACGCATACGTGCGTTTATGTACGTACGACTTTCGGACAGTTTTTACTAGTCGGCTTTGGTTTAAGCCAGTTACTAGTATCCGGTTATTGGATTTATACAGTCTAAAGTTTTTCCGTGTTTTCACGGATAGGAGGGGCGTTCTCGTAATTGCGCGAGAAGCTTCTAGAAGATGGTGACTAATGAGGTTAAGGTGGCATATACATTAAATGAGACTAGTGAGTCATATGGATGATTCATCCATGTCATTAATGCATCATAAATGCTTAATGACTCATGGAGATGAATCACCATTAGATATTTATCAAGCATGGTTGTAAATGATTTTCTTTTCTTTTCTTGAAAAACAATAATGCTTAATATATATTATGATAACTCATTTTCTCATTTCATTATTATTCTCACCTTCTCTCTCCTCAAGCTTCCTCTCTTCAAACCCTAATCCTCCCCTCTCATGTGTTGAGTACAAGGATTAGTTTGACTACTTAATCCATAACCCTCACTCTATATCATCTAGGTACTTTGATTAGCACTTAAAGAAACCTAGTTGCCTCAAGTTTAGAGGCAAAGCTTGGAGTAAAGCTCTCGTGGTGGATCGTCTACTACTTGGAGAAGGCCGAGGTGGAGGTGGAGTTCGTAAAGACGAAGGACACGGTTCTTTAGGTATAATCACTTCACATAGTAGTTTAGAACTTCTATGATAGTTGTTAGTTATCGTTTAGCTTCGATTCATGCAGTTAGTCGATGTTTAAGCAAAGAACAAGATCATTTTTCATATTTCCGACTTCCCGCAAGTCGTGGGGTGTTGTACATCGACTTACAGTGGTATCAGAGCCTCGCTAAACAATAATTAACTCATTAGCAAAGTCGTAAGAATTTCGAACGCAAAAAGGAACCGGAAACATCGTCGATTATCACGCTTGCTGTCGAATTTTAAACTGGCTCTAAAAATTTTTCAGGGTGCTTCGGAATAACAAGCAGGAAAAACTAGTGCTACTGAAGAAATTTGGACCCCTAACTCGGCCATCTCACCGCGGAACCGCGGCGGATCCATGCGATCCGCGGCGGATCCGTGGCCGAGTCGGCCCAACTTTATTCAGTAACTCCTAGGTGTTAACAGTGATGTTTCTAGGATGTTTATTTTTCTGCTCAAGTCTCAGGTGCACAGAGAAGTATTGGAGTAGAATCTAAAAACGTTTGTTCGATCGAAATTTTACGATGTTTGCTAATTTGATTATATCTGTGTTTGTATAATGTGTTCGTAAACCTCCCCTAACTGCTAGTATGTCGGTTGGCAGGGGGTTGCATATTTCTGTAATGGTTTTTACTGTTTGTGGATGTGAACTGTATTGGACTGTTGTGATGATTAGCCGGGGTTTTGTGATGGGTTATTATTTTAATTCATTCGATGTAACTGTAATATGTTGTAATATTATTTTGCGGGGCACATCCAGGTTGCGGTTGTAGCCACCGTTGTATTATTTCATTTTTACTGTTTTTGCTCCTAGGATAGACCCAAGGTGGGGTACACAAACTACCGGGTACTTTGAAGTGTTTAGTGGCCTACTCACTTTGTTGAGGGAGACCGCTTCACTTCGGGTATTTGACGAGTAGTTTGCCGTACCCGTAAGGGTCTAGGGTGGGGTAATGGCTATTCATCACAACTGTGTAATCCGTCTTTTGTTGCAGGCTCTAAACAAACACGGATTGCTTGCAAATCCAATAAAGTTCATATGAGATCTGGAATGCCTATTATTGCGTCTGACGAATGTACAATATCTATATATGATAGCTATTTAGACGTCACTTATGTTTTACACCCGCACTAGCCCAGCCCCCGCTCTGCCGTTAGTTAAGTAACCTAACGGGTGATGACGGGACCCCGTGGCAAATGCGGATGGCATAAGAGGACGTTGTATTTTCGTTGTTTTCTGCAATGATGGGACGCATTATTTGTAATGCAAAGAAAATAAACCAAAAGTTTAATCGTTGGAACAATTTATAAGAAACCACTCGGTTAATTTTGAAACAGATATTTTTTTAATGCGGAGCTTTAACCACTCCTTTTAAAAGCTATCAGGTTCCTTCGGTTATATCAAGTTCATTACGTTCACGGTTTCGCCAAAACCATTCATAGCCCTCCGTCATTTCATTTGGGTATTCAGTAGTATTCAAGCTATGCATTTTGGCCAAAGTCAAGGCATAGTGTTTGGTAGCTGCTGGGTTTTCATTTGTTGCATAAGATAGATGAGTTGGTTTGGGACAGTCGTATTATCATTTGACCAAAGTCAGGGGTATATACGGATGGGTTCAAATTGACAAGATAATGACGGGTAGAACTTGACATGTGACTTATGACATTTTGACCAAAGCCAAGGTCATAAGAGCATGGGGCAAAAACTTATATCGGGAATTTCTAAAGAAACTGAAATTTGCAAAGAGATGCATACCATTTGGAGTTTGATGAATGTTGATAGCATTCCTTCAACATTATCATACGATGATATTTGGATCCCGATCCTACTGTGAGTATATGCTACTCATCAGGATATTCGTCACTTAACGATCAATGCTATAAACCAAGTAGGTGTCAAGAAAGGTGTCAGCGGGGTTACGCCCCCAGAGAAAAGAGGTTATTTAATTAAGGAACTTCGCGAAAGAGTTGGAAAACCTCCCTCGAAGTACCGACACCAGCCTGGCTGAACGGTTAAGCAAGTATTGTACAGTGAGAATAGTCATGGCTAATTCTTCTTTTATGGTTTGAGGAAGGATTCGAGAAACAGTGGGAGTCATCCAGTTTAGATAAATTAAAAACCACTCTAAACTTGGAAGAGCATCATGCTACTCTCTCTCCTAATTGCAGCGACCCTGAAAATGACTGGACTTAAGTTACTTTTAGAGAAAAATATACTGACAGGGCCAAACTATAAAGATTGGCTGCGGAATGTCAAAATGGCTTTGACCTATGACAAATTGGGGTACGTCCTCACCGCTACGGCACCTTCTGTCCCTGGTCCCAAATCCAGTAATGCAGATAAGCAAATCCGCAAAACCTGGGATTTCGATTGCGCGAAAGCCAAGTGCATCGTGCTTGCCTCGATGAACAATGAACATCAGAGGAGGCACGAGGATATGGAACTAGATGCCATATTTCTCCATACAAAGGAACTTTATGGAGAGCAATCTCGTATAGCAAGATACGATACCTCTAAGAACTTGTTTCGAGCGAGGTTGGCTGTCGGGTCATCGGTAGGAGAACATGTCCTAAAGATGATCGGCTATATAGAAGAGCTCGGAGACCTTGGGACGACCTTGGATAATGAGCTCTATACAGACATTATTCTCCAGTCCCTTCCTCCCACCTACGCCCAGTTTATCCTAAACTTCAATATTCAAAGAAAAGAAGTTGAACTTCCGGAACTCCTGAACATGTTAAGGAGTGCAGAGGGCACCTTGCAGAAGGCAAGGGAAACACCCGCTATGTTTGTTGGCGGTGCTTCTTCTTCCGGGTCTAAGGCTAGGGCCAAAGGAAGGAAAAAGAAGGCCGCCCCCAGACCTAGAGGAGGTGTAAGTAAGGTGGGAAGGAAGGGAAAGAAAAAGTTTGCGGTACCGGTAGTGGGCCAGGATGAGTGCTTCCATTGTCACAGGAAAGGGCACTGGAAGAAGGATTGCAAGGCGTGGAACGCCAAGAACCAGGAACCGAAGCAAGCTGTGGCTTCGACTTCAGGTGTGTTTGTAATTGAGAATTGTCTGTCAATCAACTCTACTTCCTGGGTATTGGATACCGGATCAGGATCTCATATTTGCAATTCATTGCAGGCACTGAGAAACCGTAGAGTGCTGAAGGAAGGTGATATGACCCTGATGGTTGCTAACGGAGCTAGCGTGGGAGCTGTGTCCGTAGGGGATTATCACCTGGGATTGACGAGTGGACACATTTTGGTTTTACATAACTGTTTTTGTGTACCCAGCTTAACGTGTAATATCATATCTGTTTCCTTGTTATCAAATAAAGGTTATGATTTCACGTTTGGAAGTGGTGTTGTTAACATCCACCTTAATCATAGTTTGATTGGGTCCGGTACACTGGAAAACGGTATATATGTGTTAAACCAACTCCAAATTTTCAATGTCCAGAACACACTAAAAAGAAAGTCTCCAGATTTAAATAAAGCTTTCTTATGGCATTGTAAACTGGGTCACATCAATGAGAGAAGGTTGACTAAGTTGCATAGAGAAGGATATTTGGACTCGTTCGCAAATCATGTAGGGTTGCTGGGCACGCGCACAAGGGTCTACGAGGCATCAACCATGCCCGATTAAAAAATTAGCCGTGCCGAACAACCCGAAGCAGGATCTTTAAACTAGAGATTAGGCGAAAACTAACATGCTAAATATTTTAACACTAAGTGAGAGGGATTACAACCTTTGTAGATCCGGTCCTTCACTTCATAAGCTCAGTGTTGTGGTCCCTTCGTTGCGATCATCGGGGTCCGGACTCTCGAGAGTTTCCACGAAGAAAAAGATGCAACCTTTGCTTCCGATCTTCGATACAAAGATGATCTACCTTGAAGTTTCGTTAACACAAGCTAACACTCCTGAAATGATGTGAACACCCTCATCTAAATGGCAAGGGAAGATGAGGATGATGAAGTAGGATTTTTGCTCTCTTTATTTATCTTTTTCTCATATTTATTCATCACTTGAAAAAAGCTAGTAAGCTTTTTCCATGAAGAAAGAAGAAGGAAGAAGATGAAGAATAATGATAGAATTCCTTTTGTGATGAATAGTAATCAAGAATATATGATTGATTATCAAACCATGGTCAAGGATGAGAGGCTAAACCAATGTAGAGAATAAACTAGAGTTAGGGTTTGGTTAGATCAAAGCATGAGTCATAACAAAATATCTTTATCATGACAAAATAGAATCCTTCTAGAATGAACAAGAAGGTGCTAACCCTAATCAAACCCTAATCCCTTTATATCATCCTTAAACATGTTTTATAATAAATCATATCATGTCACAATAATATATATCACATATATATTATATATTTGCAACAAAAGAAAATAATACAATTAACATATATCGCATATATATCAATGTATTAATCCGGTGAGAAAAAGAATCTTTTAGTGAGCTAATATTAGTTAATGTAATTTAATATATCATATATATTATTATACATTAAATTATCGAATCAACACTTGATCCGACAATCCGGCTATATCGCATATAACCGATTAATATTTATCCGTTCCGATTCATCGAATCAACACTTGATCCGATTACCCGGCTGATATCAAATATCGCGAGAATAGAATACGGTATCTCATATCGTATTATCCTCGGTCCCGCACATATCACATATGTGCTCCTACTCCGTTTTGCCTGAGCCAAGAAACCTCTGTGTAGGACTCTAAAGAATCGTCAATACGCCGGCAGTAGGTGATGATCATATCAAACACCTACAAGCTGCAAGAGGTCAGCTAAACGTAACAGCTACCCAGGTATTGAGCGCTCAGAAGATCAACAAGCAAGCCTGTAACTTCTCCTGTGAATCCAAACAGTAACACTCCCGTACAGTCCGGTCTCGCCGTCTGATATATTGCATATCTCGCCTAGGGGTGGTAAACGTCAGACCCCAGTAGCTTGATAAGTCGTGTCGATATGAGGTCTATAACAGTTCGAGAAACTACTGATAACACTTACCAGTAAATCTCAGCAACCCTGGCCAGGGATTTCCGGTTATAGCCAATCGAACACAGCACAACATCAACTCCCTATACCGGGAGAGACGAATCCCCTCCTATCGCTCATTGCCTCCATGTGATTCGGGACTGTACCCAAAAGACACCTTTTTGCACGCCCTCTTGGACGTGGTATGATTGAAATCAAAGCACAGTGGGAATCACACAAGACTCTATGACGATCTCGGGTCAACAGACTACTCTGTACCAGTGTCACCGGAGAACTGCCATCTGACGTGAGGTATAATACCATCTGGGAGTTCTCGGCGAGTCCGTCCAGTGTACCCAGTCTCCACTGAGCACCCGTACACTATCCTTGATGTCAAACACCGATGGATATGGGATCATCCATCGCCCATCATATGGGTCAAGATGCGTATACGCTAGTCTACTCTGGTGTATCGATGCCCTATCTCGATACACCCTCGACTAGGAACAGTTATAGGATGTACTCGTCGACTACCGTGGCCCCACTAGTATGATCTCATCATAGTCCCAGTAGTCGAGTACATATCCTAAGGGCTTTATCAACATGTAATATAAAGACAATGTGAGTACATGTTAAGATAAAGTACAACCAGATAGCGTACTATCATGTCGAGCAAGAAAGTCCTCCCTATATATGTACAAGCATCCATTACAATATACATCGTATGTACAGTAATGGCCTCTAGGGCATACATATAACTAATCCCACTTGCACTAGGGCCATCTGTTGTGGTATCACATACCCAACAATTAGCTGCGGTTGAAGTATCTCATACTCAACCATCCCATAAAAGTCTCTACTGGGAAAAAGGCCTTTGTGAGTGGATCCGCGTTGTTGTCCTCTGTATCTACTCTTCTAACCTCGATCTACCTGGAGATCAACCATCTCTATGATCAGGTGATACTGCCTAAGAATTATATCTGGATTTCTGATGGGACGTTAGTTCCTTGGCTAAAGCCACAAATCCATTGTCACACAATGGTAGGAACGAAGTTCATCTCATGAACTTATATATATCCAGACTGCCTCTTTGGTAGCATCCTTGGTAACGATGTATCTTGCCTTTAATCGTCTAGTATGTCACGGTATCTAGCTTGGAACTCTTCCAACATACCGTCCCTCCACTGAGAGTAAAGACAATGCCTGCGACTGACATTCAGTCGTCCTTATCATCCTGGAATCTTTCCAGTGATTCTCCTCAGGATCGATTGATACCATCTCACTACAACTAGTGAGAATCCTAATATCCAATTAGAACTATCTCATAGATCCAAAACCCAGGATTTAGGAGGTATCATTTTGATCCTATATGGAGAATCCTTGTGATAAGCGGAGATTAACCGAGCGTAGTATAGGAAACTCCTTCCCTATCAAGAGTATGTCATCCACATACTCTACGAGGATCACCACCATACTCTCTACTACCTTTTTGTATATACAAGGTTCATCTACCATTTTGATGAAGTCAAACTCTTTGACTACCACATCAAAACAGATGTTCCAACTCCGCGATGCCTGTTTTATTATATATAAACATCTTGCACGCGTTTCCGCTGCTCCCACTGTCTACGAAGCCCTCTGGCTGTGTACTTATAGACGTTCTCTTCTAAAACATCATTTAGAAAAGGAGTCATGACACCCAACCACCAGATATTGTAGTCATGGTATGTAGCCGTGGCAAGTAGGATCTGGATGGACTTAAGCATAGCTTTGAAAGTCTCAACTTTTCCATGTACACCAAGTAATCTTCTCAAGATATACTTGCTCCTGATGGGGATTTAACCCTTCAGATAAAGCAACCAAAGTCCATACTTTGTCGGTGTATAAGGATTCCATCTTAGATCGCTAAGCATCCAGCCATTCTTACAGAGTCCTACTCCTGATGGCCTGCTCGAAACTAGTTGGGTCATCATCTCATGATGCAATCCTCTCTCCCACTGTCATAAAGAAACCGAAGTATCTCTCAGGTGGGTGAGGAACCCTGCTAGATCGGCGGAGAGGCTGAGGTTCGTTGGAAACTATTGAATCCTTTGGTTCTACCAAATCATCAGCTGCAGTTTGTATAGCTGGAACCATTCCAGTTCTACATAACAGACCTTGCCTCGATCTTGTCCGGATTTTGCTTTTAGACATAGGCCGGACAACCCCAAATCTTAACAAACTTAAGATATGGGCTCTTCCCTTTCCATATCACATATGAAGTGGTAGGCAACTGATCTGATTTGAACCCTATTCAATAGGTATGCAACTTCACAAGTGCATAACTCCCAAAAGGAAATAGGAAACTCAGTAGTACTCATCATAGAGCACACCATATCACATAGGGTGCTTATTGCTCCGCCCCGATACACCGACGTGCTGTGGTGTATTCGAAGGAGTAATGCTGAGAGAGAATCTCATTCTCCTTTAGAATAGTCCAGGAATTCCGTGCTTAAGTATTCTCCTCCTTGATCACATCAAAGGACATAATACTTATACCCGTTGTTGGTTCTCTACTTCTAACTTATATTCTTTGAATATCTCAAAAGGTTCGGACTTGTGTTTCAACAGGAACATATGTCTGAATCTTGAGAGATCATCAGAGAATGTAATGAAGTACAAAAAACCGGTCTTGGCATGTGTAGACAGGGGACTTTCATACATCAGCATGTATCAGATCCCAAGAGTTCACTAACTCTTTCTCTGTTTCCAATAAACAGAGCTATGGTTATCTTATCTTTGTGACATGACCGACAAGTTTCACAAGATGTAAATTCAAACTAATTTAAATATGCATCTATATGCAACTTCAGCCAGTCGGGTCGCATTGATATGACCTAGTCTACAATACCTCAAGAAGGATTTATTCATTTCTGAACTCTTCCTCTTGTGTGTTGTTCTATACGTTAAGAACTGTAGTTTGATTTAGAACGACAATGCTTTTAAATAACGTGCCTGAACCGATCAACTCTTGATATAGGAAATGTTCAAAACATTATCCAACAATACAAAATTATATCCTTTCTTTACTAATAAAGAGACTGATATGATTTTGTATATCAGGTTCGGTATCTAATAACATTTGTTCAGAATCAATGTATTCTGGTAATACAGGGTGACAGTGACCAACAGACTTGGCTGCAACACTTGCACCGTTTTCTGTCTCATGAAACTTATCACCCGTTCTCAGTACTCTACCTATCTGTAGCCCATGTAACAGATTACATATGCGGGATCCTGATCCGGTATCACATACCCAGGACGTAAAGGATACTGAGAAACAGTTCTCTGTAATGAACACACCCGAAGAAGATGCATCAGCATGCACTTTCTTCGTTTGGGCGGCACGGGAAATCTGGTATTCCCCAATTTCCTGCTCTATCTTATAACAATTATAAGTTGGAGCGGGACCAACGTTCCCCAGCTCAGTATAACAAGCGGGTTTGGTCAATATATCCGTATTATTATCTTGATTAAGGCGTGATATGGTCGCTACCTGGAGAGAGAGAGAAGAAAACACTCAGCGTATGCTCTTGCAAGATTAGATTGGTTATCTAATATATCTAATCAGGATGTCTCGCACTGTTTTAATCAAATCTTCATTCAAACCCTAAAAGGAAAGACTAGCCGGGATTAATTACACGCTACAAGTTCGCCAATCTTTCAGCCAGGCCAGTGTCGGTACTTTGAGGGAGGTCCCCCGTGCTTTCGCACGAACCTAATTAAAGTAAATCTCGTTTTCCCAGAGGCGTAACCCCGTGGACACCTTTCTAGACACCTACTTGATCGGCTAATTGTAATGTGTAAAACTCTCCCAGGAGTAACTCTTACTCACAGCGGGTATCGGGATCCAACTATCTCATAGAAGGTATGCAATCTCATTGCAAATTTCAACACTTGAAATTCCCAATAATATTTTACCCCAAGCGATCTATGACCTTGACAAGGTCAACAAACCATAGACCGCAAGTCAAGTTCAACCCGTCATTTCCTGATTGAATTAAACCCACCTGCACGACCCTTGACAAGGTCAACAAAGTCGCACGACTACCCTAATCCAATCGCATCATATGCTTATACAGATAAGCAGTAATCAGCTACCGCACACTACGCCTTGACAAGGTCAACAAACGCAGCACGGATACTAACTATTACTTATCTGAAATGACGGAGGGCTACGACAGGTTTTTAAGAAAACCCTTTGCGTAATGAACTTGATATCGTTGTAGAATCGAGTGATTTTAAATGGAGTGTTTTTGAGGCCTTTCTAGTTTTGCTAAAGGGGTCACTCCCGGTGAAGGGATCGTCGGCCCTTTCCTCATCGAATAAGGTGCAGGATATATCATATATACCACTGTGCAAAGCAGAAACTATAGAAGCAATCAAAAGACAAACCGAGTTTGTAGCATCTTCCAGTTATTGCTAAAGGAGTCACTCCCGGTGAAGGGATCTCGGTCCTTTCCTTATCGAATAAGGTGCAGGATGTTCTACAAGGAACACCGCGATGCAAAGCAAGAACTGTAGCTACCAGTTTTTAAACAAGTTTCTACAACATCTTAGGTTTCTTTTAGTTTCATTAATCTCATTAATGAAGTCCCATTTTAATTATGCTTCGCAAGCATCACATTTGAAACGAAATCTACAATATAACATATATCTCATATATATAAAAAAATATTAAACATTCGTCTCAGGCAGTAATATGATCTCATCACAGAACATTGCAGCAGAAGAACATATATGAAATATTGGATATATTAGGACGTCCGTGTTTTCAATACGAGCCTGTATAAAACACGGATTCCACGGTCGCGATGAATAGCCAAACCCACATCCCTAGACCCCTACGAGAGCGGCAAGTAACACTGCCAATTCTAGGGTTAGGAGACCCGGTCTCGACTCCTCGAGATGGTCTCCCACTGGACCCTAGAACCCAGTTACTTGTGCTCCCCTCCTTGGGTCTACCTAATGCGGAAAAGTAAATAATATACAACGGTGACATCTTCCGCAACCTGGAAGTGCCCCAATAAAAGAATATTACATACAAATGAATTTTACATGAATGAAAAAGAAAAAACTCTCATCTCACATAAAACCCCCGGCTATTCAAAACGCGACGATCCAATATAACATATCACAGCAACACATAATATCACATATCATCAACGTACGCAAGTATGCGTATCCCGATTGTCGTTGATGTATAGAAACGAAGCCGGCGATACACCACATACTACGCTTACGGTCACAGAAAAGAAAGTGTAAAGCTACAACAGTTGAAATCCGCAACCTCCTTAGACATCGTATGCCTAACCAAATGAATTCCTTAGACATCACATGCCTAACAATTATAAACCCCGCATTTTAGTCTCATTATCGAAAACTCTTTTCAATATCAAGTCGGGCAATTCAACAAGATTCCCGACGTCCTGATCGAATGCTCGTCGCAAACTTTAGTAGACGGCCGCACCCCCAGATGCCGTCGACGAAGTGCACTAAGGCGGAACACCGCTGCCGCGAGCACCCGAACGGATGCTTTCGGCGACGGGGTTCTCCTACAGTCACTTGGTCGGGGCTATGGGGCATGGCTGTCTATTAAGTTTACCCGGCGAGTATCCGCGTACGCTACGTGATTGCGACAGACTTTTGATCACATCAAAATTCCGTGGCAACCGATCATCTGAGACTAAACTGCTATGTTTATAATATTCAAATCAGTTATCTCATAACTTCCTGTGGATTCCAAATATTGTATCATATTCCAGATAAATAGACAGAGTTAAACTTTCCGATCGAATCATCAAACACCCAAGATTCCCCCAATATATCTCAACACTTGAAATCGGTTTAAAAACATCCATCACGTGCCACAGTACCAATGGTCCAGCCGTAGAAGGGTCAAGCCAACGCCTCACATGTGGCACACCGTACTGCCCCAAACCCTAAGGTTCAAAAGGCAGTTCAAGACGGTCACATAATCGAGTTAAGGTTTGTTGTCATCTAGAGGGTCCACCGCGTTACTTGCAAGACTTAGAACGTTCTTAAACACGAGAAAAAATCCAACTTTTGAAAAAATTTCCGACAGGGGAAAAAATGAGTTATTGATATCCGTTCAAAATTTTTAACAGTTTCTAAAAGTTATCCGGACAAAACACTAAGACGCAGTTAAAGTTCCCGATCGAATCATCGAATCCCCAATACAACCCAGAAAATTCAACAGTTGAATAAATATTAAAAATTCCCAGAAAGTACAGCACTAAAAGATAAGAATTACTGTGCAAAATTGAAACAGTGAAGTGACTAACTTGCCGCGGAACCGCCGCACATGCCATGCTTGTGCCGCGGTTCCGCCGCACTTTGGTGGAATCAGAAGCACGTGCTTCACAGTAACTCTTGTATTTCCCTGCAGATTTTTTTGAGCATTTTTAATATGAAAAAAATCACAGTTTTGAAAAATTTCCAGAAACTAGGGTATATCGGGTTTTCCGGGTTCGATCGGACTTTAAACTTCGTCTAGACTTCGCATAAAGCTCTAGCTTGGCTCTGATACCACTGTAGGGTTGCTGGGCACGCGCACAAGGGTCTACGAGGCATCAACCATGCCCGATTAGAAAATTAGCCGTGCCGAACAACCCGAAGCCGGATCTTTAAACTAGAGATTAGGCGAAAACTAACATGCTAAATATTTTAACACTAAGTGAGAGGGATTACAACCTTTGTAGATCCGGTCCTTCACTTCATAAGCTCCGTGTTGTGGTCCCTTCGTTGCGATCATCGGGGTCCGGACTCTCGAGAGGTTCCACGAAGAAAAAGATGCAACCTTTGCTTCCGATCTTCGATACAAAGATGATCTACCTTGAAGTTTCGTTAACACAAGCTAACACTCCTGAAATGATGTGAACACCCTCATCTAAATGGCAAGGGAAGATGAGGATGATGAAGTAGGATTTTTGCTCTCTTTATTTATCTTTTTCTCATATTTATTCATCACTTGGAAAAAGCTAGTAAGCTTTTTCCATGAAGAAAGAAGAAGGAAGAAGATGAAGAATAATGATAGAATTCCTTTTGTGATGAATAGTAATCAAGAATATATGATTGATTATCAAACCATGGTCAAGGATGAGAGGCTAAACCAATGTAGAGAATAAACTAGAGTTAGGGTTTGGTTAGGTCAAAGCATGAGTCATAACAAAATATCTTTATCATGACAAAATAGAATCCTTCTAGAATGAACAAGAAGGTGCTAACCGTAATCAAACCCTAATCCCTTTATATCATCCTTAAACATGTTTTATAATAAATCATATCATGTCACAATAATATATATCACATATATATTATATATTTGCAACAAAAGAAAATAATACAATTAACATATATCGCATATATATCAATGTATTAATCCGGTGAGAAAAAGAATCTTTTAGTGAGCTAATATTAGTTAATGTAATTTAATATATCATATATATTATTATACATTAAATTATCGAATCAACACTTGATCCGACAATCCGGCTATATCGCATATAACCGACTAATATTTATCCGTACCGATTCATCGAATCAACACTTGATCCGATGACCCGGCTGATATCAAATATCGCGAGAATAGAATACGGTATCTCATATCGTATTATCCTCGGTCCCGCACATATCACATATGTGCTCCTACTCCGTTTTGCCTGAGCCAAGAAACCTCTGTGTAGGACTCTAAAGAATCGTCAATACGCCGGCAGTAGGTGATGATCATATCAAACACCCACAAGCTGCAAGCGGTCAGCTAAACGTAACAGCTACCCAGGTATTGAGCGCTCAGAAGATCAACAAGCAAGCCTGTAACTTCTCCTGTGAATCCAAACAGTAACACTCCCGTACAGTCCGGTCTCGTCGTCTGATATGTTGCATATCTCGCCTAGGGGTGGTAAACGTCAGACCCCAGTAGCTTGATAAGTCGTGTCGATATGAGGTCTATAACAGTTCGAGATACTACTGATAACACTTACCAGTAAATCTCAGCAACCCTGGCCAGGGATTTCCGGTTATAGCCAATCGAACACAGCACAACATCAACTCCCTATACCGGGAGAGACGAATCCCCTCCTATCGCTCATTGCCTCCATGTGATTCGGGACTGTACCCAAAAGCCACCTTTTTGCACGCCCTCTTGGACGTGGTATGATGGAAATCAAAGCACAGTGGGAATCACACAAGACTCTATGACGATCTCGGGTCAACAGACTACTCTGTACCAGTGTCACCGGAGAACTGCCATCTGACGTGAGGTATAATACCATCTGGGAGTTCTCGGCGAGTCCGTCCAGTGTACCCAGTCTCCACTGAGCACCCGTACACCATCCTTGATATCAAACACCGATGGATATGGGATCATCCATCGCCCATCATATGGGTCAAGATGCGTATACGCTAGTCTACTCTGGTGTATCGATGCCCTATCTCGATACACCCTCGACTAGGAACAGTTATAGGATGTACTCGTCGACTACCGTAGCCCCACTAGTATGATCTCATCATAGTCCTAGTAGTCGAGTACATATCCTAAGGGCTTTATCAACATGTAATATAAAGACAATGTGAGTACATGTTAAGATAAAGTACAACCAGATAGCGTACTATCATGTCGAGCAAGAAAGTCCTCCCTATATATGTCCAAGCATCCATTACAATATACATCGTATGTACAGTAATGGCCTCTAGGGCATACATATAACTAACATATCAAACTTATGACACTTGTCAATCTTGTCTCAAAGGAAAGATGTCAAAGACTCCATTTACTGGACATGGAGTAAGAGCGAGCGAGCTCTTAGGACTCATACATAGCGATGTATGTGGTCCAATGTCTACACATGCAAGAGGTGGTTTTTCCTATGTCATTACTTTCACGGATGATTACTCAAGGTACGGATTCATTTATCTGATGAAACATAAATCCGAGGCTTTTGAGAAATTCCAAGAGTATAAGAATGAAGTAGAAAACCAAACCGGCAAAAGTATCAAGACACTAAGATCTGATCGAGGTGGTGAATACTTGAGTGCCGAGTTCCTAGGTTACCTAAAAGAGAAAGGAATTCTCTCTCAGCTTACTCCTCCATACACTCCACAGCATAATGGTGTATCGGAGAGACGGAATCGAACCCTATTGGATATGGTACGATCCATGATGAGTAATGCTGAATTACCGCGATCTTTTTGGGGTTATGCGCTAGATTCAGCGGCATATCTTCTGAACAGGGCTCCTACCAAGACTGTGCCTACCACCCCATATCAGATGTGGAGTGGGAAGAAACCCCATCTTCAGCATATGAAGATTTGGGGATGTCCAGCTTTTGTTAAAAAGCAGCATGTGGACAAGCTCAAGGCACGATCAGTAAAATGTAAGTTTGTGGGATATCCAAAGAACTCCAAGGGATATTATTTCTATTACGCAGAGGAACAAAAGGTTTTTGTTTATCGTAATGCCCATTTTCTGGAACAGCAGTTTTTAGAAAAGGAAATAAGTGGGAGCGAAATAGAACTGGAAAAAATTCCAGAACCACAAACTAATACTGAAAGTTTGGTAGAACAAGTAGTTCAAGAAGAACAGGGCATTCCCGCACCCCTTCGCCGGAGTAGTAGGCCGTCTCATCCGCCTGAGAGATACTACGGTTTTCTCATAGATGGGGATAGAGAGGATTGCATCATAGATGATGATGAACCTACTGGCTTCCAGCAGGCCATCCAGAGCGGCGACTCTGTACGATGGCTAGATGCAATGCGGACCGAAATGGAGTCCATGTACACCAACAAAGTATGGACTTTGGACTTTGCTCCAGATGGGGTAAAACCCATAGGATGCAAATGGATCTTCAAGAAAAAGATTGGTGTAGATGGACAGGTGGAAACCTATAAGGCTAGACTTGTTGCAAAGGGTTTTCGTCAAAGACCTGGTTTGGACTATGAAGAAACTTTTTCTCCAGTGGCTATGCTCAAATCCATTCGGGTCCTTCTTGCTATTGCTGCCTTCCATGATTATGAAATCTGGCAGATGGACGTAAAGACGGCTTTTCTGAATGGAAATTTAGAAGAGTGCGTCTATATGGATCAGCCAGAGGGTTTCAATCAGAGTGGGAGCAGCGGGAAAGTATGCAAGTTGCTTAAATCCATTTAGGGATTAAAGCAAGCATCGCGGAGTTGGAACATCTGTTTTGATGAAACGGTCAAAGAATATGACTTTATCAAAAATCCAGATGAACCATGCATATATAGTAAAGTTGTAGCCAGAAGTGTCGTATTCCTCGTCTTGTACGTGGATGACATTCTATTGATAGGAAATGACATTCCTATGCTACAATCTGTCAAAGGATTCTTGTCACACAGGTTCTCCATGAAAGACCTGGGTGATGCCTCTTACATTCTGGGGATCCGGATCTATCGTGATAGATCCAAGAGGATGTTGGGACTTTCGCAGTCCAGGTATATCGACATTGTACTGAAAAGATTCAGTATGGAAGATTCTAAGCGCGGTAATCTACCGGCTTGTCACGGAATCACCCTCTCCAAAGAGATGTCTCCCAAGACTGATTTGGAAAGGGAACGCATGTCTATTATACCCTACGCTTCTGCGGTAGGCTCTATAATGTATGTGATGTTGTGCACCAGACCAGATGTAGCTTACGCACTGAGCGTAGTAAGCCGGTATCATTCAGACCCAGGGGAGAAGCACTGGATAGCAGTAAAGAACATTCTCAAGTACCTGAGGAGGACTAAGGAGATGTTCTTGGTTTACGGCGGAAAAGACCTCAGGATGGAGGCCTATGCTGATTCCGGCTTCCAGAGTGATAAGGACGATTCCAAGTCCATGTCGGGTTATGTCTTTACCCTCAATGGAGGGGCGGTGTGCTGGAAGAGCTCCAAGCTGGACACCGTTGCTGACTCGACGATGGAAGCGGAGTATATAGCTGCTTGCGATGCCGCAAAAGAAGCAGTCTGGATGAAGAAGTTCCTAACAGAACTTCAGGTGGTTCCTACCATTGTTGATCCAATACCTATGTATTGCGACAACAACGGAGCTATAGCTTTAGCGAAGGAACCAAGGTCCCATCAGAAGTCCAGACACATCTTAAGGCGGTATCACTTGATCAGGGAGATCATTGATCGTCGGGAGATCGAGGTTCAGAGAGTTGCTACTGAAGAGAACATTGCTGAACCATTCACAAAGGCCCTACCTCAGATTCAGTTCGAGAGGCTACTCGAGATCATCGGTCTTCGATATGCCAGTACATGGCCCTAGTGCAAGTGGGAGATTGTTAGTGTATATGCCCTAGGGGCCATTATTGTATCATACTAGTTTGTATATTACTTAATGGAAGCTTGGGATATTCACATGTATATAACAGTCTTGCTAAACATGGTAGTATGCTACTTGGTTTGTCTATCTTAATATGTGAGTATACGTATTGATAGAGCTCTTTAGATCTTGCTTGACTACCAGCGTTGTGATGGCAGTCACACTAGTGGGGGGCTGGGTAGTCTACAAGCACATCCTTATTCAGGTCCCTAGTCGTTGGATTATCGAGACAGGGCATCGATACTCCGGAGTAGACTAGTGTGTATGCTTCTCATCCCAGTTGGGGAGATGGTCTGTCCCACAGCCGTCAGTACGTCGTACTGGAGATAGTATGCAGGTGCTCGTTAGGTTACGGGTACACCGGACAGGACTCACAGGGAACTGTTGGTTGGTTTTATACCAGTCGTCAGTGAACAGTTCCCAGGTGACATGAGTACAGCATAGTCCGCAGACTTGACACTGCTACTTTGCCTCGAGTGTGTCCCACTGTTCTTAGATTGCTACCCTACCACGGCTCAAAGGAGTCGTGGAAACAGGTAGCAGTTGGGTGCAGTCCCGAGCACTTGGAGGTAGTAGCGGTTAGACAGGATTCGTCTCTCCCGGTATTGGGGGTTGATATCGCGCTGTGTCAGAGAGCCATTACGCAAAGTCCCTGGCCAGGGCAAGCGAGATTTGCTGGTAGGTTCCAGTAGTTTCTCAGGGTGTAATGGGCTTCACTCCGACACGACTTATACTGCTTTTAGGGGACTGACGCTTGCCGCCCCCTAGGCCCGATATGCGATAGTCTTAGACGAACAGACCGGACTGTACGGAGATTGTCACATCAGACTCAGTAGGAGTTCGGATGGGTTTCCTCATCGGCCTTCTTATCGACATCAACCTGGGGACCGTTACGTACAGCTAGTGCCGCTTGCGGTCTGTGGTTAAACCCACTGCCAGCGTAGTAGTCGAATCTCTAGAGTCCCACACAGAGAGTTTCCCTACTCCAGGCAAAACGATATAGAGGTCGTATGGTTTTACGACAAGGGTTCGGACGCATACGTGCGTTTACGCACGTACGACTTTCGGACAGTTTTTACTAGTCGGCTTTGGTTTAAGCCAGTTACTAGTATCCGGTTATTGGATTTATACAGTCTAAAGTTTTTCCGTGTTTTCACGGATAGGAGGGGCGTTCTCATAATTGCGCGAGAAGCTTCTAGAAGATGGTGACTAAGGAGGTTAAGGTGGCATATACATTAAATGAGATTAGTGAGTCATATGGATGATTCATCCATGTCATTAATGCATCATAAATGCTTAATGACTCATGGAGAAGAATCACCATTAGATATTTATCAGGCATGGTTGTAAATGATTTTCTTTTCTTTTCTTGAAAAACAATAATGCTTGATATATATTATGATAACTCATTTTCTCATTTCATTATTATTCTCACATTCTCTCTCCTCAAGCTTCCTCTCTTCAAACCCTAATCCTCCCCTCTCATGTGTTGAGTACAAGGATTAGTTAGACTACTTAATCCATAACCCTCACTCTATATCATCTAGGTACTTTGATTAGCACTTAAAGAAACCTAGTTGCCTCAAGTTTAGAGGCAAAGCTTGGAGTAAAGCTCTCGTGGTGGATCGTCTACTACTTGGAGAAGGCCGAGGAGGAGGTGGAGTTCGTAAAGACGAAGGGCACGGTTCTTTAGGTATAATCACTTCACATAGTAGTTTAGAACTTCTATGATAGTTGTTAGTTATCGTTTAGCTTCGATTCATACGGTTAGTCGATGTTTAAGCAAAGAACAAGATCGTTTTTTATATTTCCGCCTCCCCGCAAGTCGTGGGGTGTTGTACATCGACTTACATTGTTTACCCAGACTTGACACTACTGTTGTTCCAGACTATGAGACCCGGCAGGAGGATGAGTATAGCGTCGTTCTGAACTGGCATCAGAAGTGTACGTGTATATGACTCTGCCAGAGTGTTGTCGTAGTCAGTGGGAGCAGCAGAAACATGGTGGACAAGTGGCTTATTGTAAGTCCATGCTACCTCTCCCGGTACTTTCGGGCATGCGGAATTTGATAAAAAACGATTTTCTTAGAGGTGGTAACATGGACTTAAAACCCGGATCTTTGTTAAACATCTAACTAACAACCTAACTACGAGTTGCTAACTACTCGGTTAGGGGGTTATACCTTTCTTTTTCTCGAACTCCTTCATCTTCAAGCTTCGATGGTCGTCCGATTCGGCTTCTCCCCGTCGTCTCCTTGCGCCAAAGATAGATCCACCTGAAAGCCTCAACCTTTGGCTCCTTCTTCGAACTTTAAAGAAACTAGTTCATTCGGTTTGCTAAACCTTGTGAACTAGAGTGAGTAGAGAAGAGTTTGTATGGGATTTTATCTATGGTTCTTGGTTCTCAACTCATGAGATAAGTGAACCATAGAGTCAAAAGAGGGAGAGCAAGAGGAGGAAGATGAGAGCTCAAGAACAAGAGAGAGAATGAGCATGAAAGAATGAGAGAAGACTTTTCTCATTTGGCTCTCATAATCCAAAACAATCATAACACATCATATCAATCAAGTATTATATGATGGTTTAAGCAACCATAGCCATATCATTTCATGCACTCATTTTGCACAAAAGAGCAAGCAAGCAAAAGTCTTTGCCATGAAATGATAGCTATAGTTATCATGATGGTCAACTAGTCAAGCCTAGTCAACCGGTCAACAAAGTCAACAAGTCAACAAGTCAACAAAGTCAACAACTCAACAACCATGTCACCATAATACCTAATTAATATAATTGTTAATCACATATCATATTCTCATTAGGGTTGAGCAAAAAGTCAATAGTCAACTGTCAACGGTCAACAACCCTAATGAGAATCCTCCGCCTCTGTCTCTCCGTCAACTGTGCATACACACCCGCATCCGCGTTCCGAGGAACACGAATACAAACTGGATAAATCCAATCCCAAAAGGTACACTAGGATCTGGCTTAAACCAAAGCCCGCTAGTGTAAACTGTCCGGACACTGTACGTGCACAAGTGCACGGATGTGACCGAACCCTGTCGCAAGACCATGCGACCTGTCGCAAAACAATGCGACCTCTACTCTTTTGCCTAAAGGCGAATAGCTTTCTGTGTGGGACTCTAAAGACTCGACACTACGCTGGCAGTGGGTTTAACCACAGACCGCAAGCGGCACTAGCTGTGCGTAACGGTCCCCAGGTAGATGCCGACAAGAAGACTGACGAGGCGAAACCCATATGAACTCCTACTGAGCCTGAATGTGACAATCTCGGTACAGTCCGGTCTGTTCGTCTGATACATCGCATGGCGGGCCTAGGGGGCAGTAAACGTCAGTCCCCCAATAGCGGTACAAGTCGTGTCGGAGTGAAGCCCAAAACACCCTGAGATAACACTGGAAGCCTACCAGTATATCTCGTTTGCCCTGGCCAGGGACTACTCGTGTAATGGCTCTCCTAGACACAGCGCGATGTCAACCCCCAATACCGGGAGAGGCGAATCATGTCTAACCGTCACTGCCTCCAAGTGCTTCGGGACTGCACCCAACTACCACCTGTTTGCACGACTCCTTTGAGCCGTGGTAGGGTAGTAATCAAAGTACAGTGGGAACACACTCGAGGCGAAGTGACAGTGTCAAGTCAGCGGACTAAGCTGTACTCATGTCACCTGGGAACTGATAACTGACAATAGGTATAATACCAACTAGTCAGTTCCCGACGAGTCCTGTCCAGTGTACTCGTAACCCAACGAGCACCCGCATACTCTCTCAAGTACGACGTACTGATGGCTGTAGGACAGACCATCTCCCACACTGGGATGAGAAGCGCACACGCTAGTCTACTCCGGAGTATCGATGCCCTGTCTCGATAGTCCTGCGACCAGGGACCTGCATAAGGATGTGCTTATAGATTACCCAGCCCCACTAGTGTGACTGCCATCACAACGCTGGTAATCAAGCAAAGATCCTAAGAGCTCCAATAATGTGTATAAGCGATATACTAAAATAAACACATGTACACATTGAAGTAGAAACATACCAAGTAGCATACTACTATTTTGAGCAAGATTGTTTATACAAGGTGAATATCCCAAGCTTCCATTAAGTAATATACAAACTAGTATGATACAGTAATGGCCTCTAGGGCATATACACTAACAATCTCCCACTTGTACTAAGGCCATGTACTGGCGTATCGAAGACCTATCATCTCGATCAGCCGCTCGAACTGAGTCTGGGGCAGGGCCTTGGTGAATGGATCTGCAGTGTTATCTTCTGAAGCGACTCTCCGAACCTCGATCTCCTGGCGATCTACGATCTCCCTGATCAGGTGATACTGCCTCAAGATGTGTCTGGATCTCTGATGGGACCTGGGTTCCTTCGCTAAAGCTATAGCCCCGTTGTTGTCGCAATACAGAGGTATTGGATCAACAATGGACGGAACCACCTGAAGTTCTTTCAAGAACTTCCTTATCCAGACAGCTTCTTTTGCGGCATCAGATGCAGCGATGTATTCCGCTTCCATTGTCGAGTCTGCAACGGCTTCCTGTTTGGAACTCTTCCAACACACCGCCCCTCCATTGAGGGTAAAGACAAAACCCGACATGGACTTGGAATCATCCTTGTCACTCTGGAAGCTGGAGTCAGCAAAGGCCTCGATCTGGAGGTATTTTCCGCCATACACCAAGAACATCTTCTTAGTCCTTCTCAGGTACTTGAGAATGTTCTTTACCGCTATCCAGTGTTTCTCCCCAGGGTTTGACTGATACCGGCTTACCACACTCAGTGCATAAGCTACATCCGGTCTGGTACACAACATCGCATACATTATAGAGCCTACCGCAGAAGCGTAGGGTATAATAGACATGCGATCCCTCTCCAAATCAGTCTTGGGAGACATCTCTTTAGAGAGGGTGATCCCGTGACAAGCCGGTAGGTTACCGTGCTTGGAATCTTCCATACTGAATCTTTTCAGTATGGTATCGATGTACATGGACTGTGAAAGTCCTAAAATCCTCTTGGATCTATCACGATGGATCCGGATCCCCAGGATGTATGAGGCATCACCCAGGTCTTTCATGGAGAACCTGTGTGACAAGAACCCCTTACCAGATTGTAGCATAGGAATGTCATTTCCTATTAAGAGAATGTCATCCACGTATAAAACGAGGAATACTACAGTTCTCGCTACAAATCTACTATAGATGCATGGTTCATCTGGATTTTTGATAAAGCCAAATTCCTTGACCGTCTCATCAAAACAGATGTTCCAACTCCGCGATGCCTGCTTTAGTCCATAAATGGACTTAAGCAACTTGCACACCTTTCCGCTGCTCCCACTCTGAATGAAACCCTCTGGCTGGTCCATATAGACACACTCCTCTAAATTTCCATTTAGAAAAGCTGTCTTTACGTCCATCTGCCAAATCTCATAATCGTGGAAGGCAGCAATGGAAAGAAGGATCCGAATGGATTTCAGCATAGCTACTGGAGAAAAGGTCTCATCATAGTCCAAACCAGGTCTTTAACGAAACCCTTTGCAACCAGTCTATCTTTATAGGTCTCAACCTGTCCATCTACACCAATCTTCCTTTTGAAGATCCACTTGCATCCTACGGGTTTTACCCCGTCTGAAGCAACGTCCAACGTCCATACTTTGTTGGTGTACATGGACTCCATTTCGGTCCGCATTGCATCCAGCCATTTTACCGAGTCGACGCTCTGAACGGCTTGCTGGAAGCTAGTAGGCTCATCATAATCTATGATGCAATCCTCTCTATCCCCGTCTATGAGAAAACCGTAGTATCTCTCGGGCGGATGAGACTGCCTACTACTTCTGCGGAGCAGCGTAGGAATGTCTTGTTCTTTTGAACCCTCTGGTTCCACTAAGCTTTCAGTAATAGTCTGTGGTTCTGGAATTTCTTCCAGTTCTACTGCGCTCCCACTTATTTCCTTTTCTAAGAACTGGTGTTCTAGAAAGTGGGCATTACGAGAAACAAGGACTTTTTGTTCCTCTGCGTGGTAGAAAAGATACCCCCTGGTGTTCTTTGGGTATCCCACAAACTTGCACAGTACTGAGCGTGCCTCGAGCTTGTCCGCATGCTGCTTTTTAACAAAAGCCGGACATCCCCAGATCTTCAGATATTGAAGATAGGGTTTCTTCCCACTCCACACTTCATATGGTGTGGTAGGCACAGTCTTAGTCGGAACTCGGTTCAAAAGGTATGCAGCTGATTCTAGCGCATACCCCCAGAATGATCGCGGTAACTCAGTGTTACTCATCATGGACCGAACCATATCCAATAGGGTTCGGTTCCGTCTCTCCGATACACCGTTATGTTGCGGAGTGTATGGAGGAGTAAGCTGAGAGAGAATTCCGTTCTCTTTTAAATAGTCCAGGAACTCGGCACTCAAGTATTCTCCACCTCGATCCGATCTTAGAATCTTGATACTTTTGCCGGTTTGTTTTTCTACTTCATTCTTATATTCCTGGAACTTTCCAAAGGCTTCGGACTTATGTTTCATTAAGAAGACATAACCGTACCTTGAAAAGTCATCCGTTAAAGTAATGAAGTAAGAATAACCGCTTCGCACATGTGTAGACATTAGACCGCACACGTCGCTGTGTACGAGTCCCAAGAGCTCGCTCGCTCTTACTCCGTGTCCAGTAAACGGAGTCTTTGTCATCTTTCCTTTGAGACAGGATTGACAAGTGGCATACGATTGATATTCGAACGGATACAAATATCCTTCTGTATGTAACTTCGTCAACCTTCTCTCATTGATGTGACCCAGTCTACAATGCCATAAGAAAGTCTGATTTATTTCCGGAGACTTTCTTTTGTGTGTATTCTGGACATTGAAAATCTGTGGTTGGTTTAATACGTATATACCATTGCTCAATGTACCTGACCCAATCAAAACTTGATTAAGGTGAATGTTTACAACATTACTTACAAACGCAAATTCATAACCTTCTTTAGAAACTAAAGATACAGAAATGATATTACAAGTTGCGTTTTGTACAAAAAAGCAATTACGCAAAACCAAAACATGTCCATCTGACATTCCCAGGTGATAGTCCCCCACGGCTTTAGCATCCATGCTAGCTCCGTTCGCAACTCTGAGGGTCATGTCACCTGCTTTCAAAACACTACGGTTTCTCAACGCCTGCAAAGAATTACAGATATGAGATCCTGATCCGGTATCCAATACCCAGGAAGTAGAGTTTATTGAAAGACAGTTTTCAATAACATACACACCTGAAGCTGAAGCTGCAACCTGCTTCAATTCCTGTGTCCTGGCTTTCCAAGCCCTGCAATCATTCTTCCAGTGACCTTTCTTATGACAATAGAAGCATTCTTCCTTATCCACAAGCTTCCCCGCTATCTTTGTTGCTTTAGCTTTTCCCTTCGTATCCACTTTACTAACACCGCCTCTTGGTTTGGCGGGGGCTTTCTTCTTCTTTCCCTTGGCTTTCGCCTTGGACCTAGAAGAAGATGATCCTCCTACAAACAAAGTGGATGTTTCCCTACCTTTCTGTAGGGTGCCCTCTGCGCTCCTCAGCATGTTGAGGAGCTCTGAAAGTTCAACTTCTTTTTCTTGTAAGTTGAAGTTCAGTATAAACTGGGCGTAAGTGGAACGAAGGGACTGGAGAACTAAGTCTGTATAGAGCTCACTCTCCAATGTGGTCCCTAGGTCCGCGAGCTCCTTAATGTAGCTGATCATCTTAAGCACGTGTTCTGCTACTGATGATCCGACGGCCATCCTTGCCGAAAATAATTTTTTCGACGCTTCATATCTCGCGATACGAGATTGCTCTCCATACAGTTCTTTTGTATGAAGAAATATGGATTCCAAGTCCATATTCTCGTGCCTCCTCTGATGTTCATTGTCCATCGAGGCAAGTACGAGGCACTTGGCCTTCGCGCTATCAATCTCCCAAGTCTTACGGATTTCCTTATCCGCGACGCTGGAAGTGGGACCAGGGATAGGGGGAGCTTTGGTGGTAAGAAGATACCCCAGCTTGTCGTAAGTGATTGCCATTTTGACATTCCTGAGCCAATCTTTGTAGTTTGGCCCTGTCAGTATGTTTTTATCTAGAAGTAACTTAAGTCCGGTCATTTCGATTGGTCGCTGCAATTAGGAGAGAGAAGAAGAAACACTTAGCATGATGTTCTTGCAAGTTTAGAGTGGTTTTTAGTTTGTCTAAACAGGATGGCTCCCACTGTTTCTCAAATCCCTCCTCAAACCAAAAAGGAAGAATTAGTCAGGATCAACCTCACCGTACAATACTTGCTTAACCGTTCGGCCAGGCTGGTGTCGGTACTTCGAGGGAGGTTTTCCAATGCTTTCGCGAAGTTCCTTAATTTAAGAACCTCTTTTCCCTAGGGGCGTAGCCCCGCTAACACCTTTCTAGACACCTACTAGGTTTATAGCATTGATCGTTAAGTGAGAAATTTCCCGAGGAGTAGCATATACTCACAGTAGGATCGGGATCCAAATATCATCGCGTGACGAAACTGAAGGAATCCTAGCAGAATCATCACGCTCCAAATGGTATGCAATACTAGCAAGTTTCAGTTCTTTTGAAACTCCCGATGTGGATTTTTGCCCCATGCTCTTATGACCTTGGCGTGAGGTCAAAATGTCATAAGTCACATGTTAAGTTCTTCCCATCATTATCCAGGTTAATTTGAATCCACCCGTACCTACCCTTGACGTAGGCCAAAATGGTAGTACGGCTGTCCCAAACCAACGCATTCTATCTATGCAACAGATAAATATCCGGCATCTACCTATCACTATGCCTTGGCGTGAGGTCAAAATACATAGCTTGAATACTACCGAATATTTAACTGAAATGATGGAGGGCTACGAATGGTTTTGGCAAAACCGTGAACGTAGTGAACTTGATTTAGTCGATGGAACGAGATAGCTTTTAAATGGAGTGGCTCAAACTCCGCATTTTAAAAGTTTGTTTTGAAAAGAACCGAGTGGTTTTTCGAAAGTGTTCCAACGACTTTTACTTGGTTTATTTTCTTGCATTAGTTCTTTTAATGCGTGATATTCTTGCATTAGTTCTTTTAATGCGTCCCATCATTTAGTCCTACCATTGCAGAAAACAACCAAAATATGACGTACGCTTATGCCATTCGCATTCGCCACGGGGCCCCGTCATTACCCGTTAGGTTACTTAACTAACGACAGAGCGGGGGCTGGGCTAGCGCGGCTGTAAAACATAAGCAACGCCTAAATAATATCATATATACATATATTGCAATGATAGACATTTCAGATCACAGATGAACACATTGGATATACTAGGAACCTGCAATTCGTACGAGCCTGTAACGAAAAACAGATTACACGGTCGCGGTGAATAGCCAATACCCCACCCAAGACCCATACGGGTGCGGCAAACTACCCGCCAAGTACCCGAAGCGAAGCAACCTCCCTCATCCCCGTGAGTAGGCCACTCGGCACTTCGGCATACCCGGTAGTTTGTGCACCCCCTCCATGGGTCTATCCTAGGAGCAAAAACAGTAAAAAGAAATTATACAATGACGGCTACAACCCCGACCCGGTTGTGCGGCCATACAAATAATTATTACATCAATTTACAAATTTACATGAATTGAAAGAAAAGAAAACTCTCGTCTCACAACCCCCGGCTATTCACCCGCGACAATCCAATGAATTCATATACACATTCCAGCAACATTACAGATCACAGATTTGTATAACCCCAACTAATCGACATATAGCAATTAGTAGACGTTCAATACAAATATCACATTACAGAAAAACCCGTCAGCTAAAGTCTTTTAGAAGTTCGATAAAAAATACGGATTTTTAGGCCCCAAACACAAAATTTTCGTTCTGGAAAATCTGGGCAGAAAACACATATTCCAAAAATCCCAAAATACCCCTATGAGCAAACTGCAAAGAAGAAACCCCATGACCGAGTCAACTCGGCCGCGGTTCTGCGGCGGGAGCAAGCTCCCGCCGCGGAAACGCGGCGCTTTGATCGAGTTAGGGTGTAAAATTTTTGCAGTCTCTTCAGAAAACCCTGAGTCGATTTTTGGTGTATTTCAAAAAAGTTTTCCAACACTTTTAAAATCAACAGTAAGTTCGAATTTCGGGGTTCATTTCTGGACTTTTCTTTGATCGATCTTCTAGCTACTTTGCTAACATGTTAGATAGAGTTTAACTAGGCTCCGATACCACTGTAAGTCCATGCTACCTCTCCCGGTACTTTCGGGCATGCGGAATTTGATAAAAAACGATTTTCTTAGAGGTGGTAACATGGACTTAAAACCCGGATCTTTGTTAAACATCTAACTAACAACCTAACTACGAGTTGCTAACTACTCGGTTAGGGGGTTATACCTTTCTTTTTCTCGAACTCCTTCGTCTTCAAGCTTCGATGGTCGTCCGAATCGGCTTCTCCCCGTCGTCTCCTTGCGCCGAAGATAGATCCACCTGAAAGCCTCAACCTTTGGCTCCTTCTTCGAACTTTGAAGAAACTAGTTCACTCGGTTTGCTAAACCTTGTGAACTAGAGTGAGTAGAGAAGAGTTTGTATGGGATTTTATCTATGGTTCTTGGTTCTCAACTCATGAGACAAGTGAACCATAGAGTCAAGAGAGGGAGAGCAAGAGGAGGAAGATGAGAGCTCAAGAACAAGAGAGAGAATGAGCATGAAAGAATGAGAGAAGACTTTTCTCATTTGGCTCTCATAATCCAAAACAATCATAACACATCATATCAATCAAGTATTATGTGATGGTTTAAGCAACCATAGCCATATCATTTCATGCACTCATTTTGCACAAAAGAGCAAGCAAGCAAAAGTCTTTGCCATGAAATGATAGCTATAGTTATCATGATGGTCAACTAGTCAAGCCTAGTCAACCGGTCAACAAAGTCAACAAGTCAACAAAGTCAACAACTCAACAACCATGTCACCATAATACCTAATTAATATACTTGTTAATCACATATCATATTCTCATTAGGGTTGAGCAAAAAGTCAATAGTCAACTGTCAACGGTCAACAACCCTAATGAGAATCCTCCGCCTCTGTCTCTCCGTCAACTGTGCATACACACCCGCATCCGCGTTCCGAGGAACACGAATACAAACTGGATAAATCCAATCCCAAAAGGTACACTAGGATCTGGCTTAAACCAAAGCCCGCTAGTGTAAACTGTCCGGACACTGTACGTGCACAAATGCACAGATGTGACCGAACCCTGTCGCAAGACCATGCGACCTGTCGCAAAACCATGCGACCTCTACTCTTTAGCCTAAAGGCGAATAGCTTTCTGTGTGGGACTCTAAAGACTCGACACTACGCTGGCAGTGGGTTTAACCACAGACCGCAAGCGGCACTAGCTGTGCGTAACGGTCCCCAGGTAGATGCCGACAAGAAGACTGACGAGGTGAAACCCATCTGAACTCCTACTGAGCCTGAATGTGACAATCTCGGTACAGTCCGGTCTGTTCGTCTGATACATCGCATGGCGGGCCTAGGGGGCGGTAAACGTCAGTCCCGCAATAGCGGTACAAGTCGTGTCGGAGTGAAGCCCAAAACACCCTGAGATAACACTGGAAGCCTACCAGTATATCTCGTTTGCCGTGGCCAGGGACTACTCGTGTAATGGCTCTCCTAGACACAGCGCGATGTCAACCCCCAATACCGGGAGAGACGAATCCTGTCTAACCATCACTGCCTCCAAGTGCTTCGGGACTGCACCCAACTACCACCTGTTTGCACGACTCCTTTGAGCCGTGGTAGGGTAGTAATCAAAGTACAGTGGGAACACACTCGAGGCGAAGTGACAGTGTCAAGTCAGCGGACTAAGCTGTACTCATGTCACCTGGGAACTGATAACTGACAATAGGTATAATACCAACTAGTCAGTTCCCGACGAGTCCTGTCCAGTGTACTCGTAACCCAACGAGCACCCGCATACTCTCTCAAGTACGACGTACTGATGGCTGTAGGACAGACCATCTCCCACACTGGGATGAGAAGCGCACACGCTAGTCTACTCCGAAGTATCGATGCCCTGTCTCGATAGTCCTGCGACCAGGGACCTGCATAAGGATGTGCTTATAGATTACCCAGCCCCACTAGTGTGACTGCCATCACAACGCTGGTAATCAAGCAAAGATCCTAAGAGCTCCACTAATGTGTATAGGCGATATACTAAAATAAACACATGTACACATTGAAGTAGAAACAAACCAAGTAGCATACTACTATTTTAAGCAAGATTGTTTATACAAGGTGAATATCCCAAGCTTCCATTAAGTAATATACAAACTAGTATGATACAGTAATGGCCTCTAGGGCATATACACTAACACTTATGTCTATTTATAGACTAAAGCAGATATAGCGGAGATAGATCATCTATTTCTGATGTAACAGTCATAAGTTTGACTTCATCTGAATAGGGGATGGATCTGTTAAGAAGGTAGTAGGGTGTGATGTCCTGGTACTTGGATGACACACACAGAGTAGGAAGTGAAATTCCTATACTACAATCGGTTATACTTTGGTTGTCACGAAGTGGTTTCTCCATAAAGGTCTTGGATATTATATCAGACATTCTGGTCACTAGATCTATGGTTTTAGATCTAGATTTGGGAATTTTCCCAATCAGGGTACTTAGACAGCATTCTAAGAGTATTTAGAATGGACGACTCTTGGCACGGTAGTATAACTGCAGGTAATGGAGTCACCCCTCTCTAAAGCTGTCTTATAGACTAAAGGGGAGAGGGATGTACATGATTGGCATATCACTTGCTTAGGCAATTGAGTCAATCATGAGATGTCAAGTACCACGCCAGATGTTGTTTTTGCAGTAGATGCAATAAGTTGATATTGATCCAATCCTGGAGAAACATTCGGAAGCAGTTTTAGAATATAAGTGGATGTTCTAGGGATTTGATAACGGCAGCCTCCTTTAGGAGACGGTTATCATTCCAGGCTTCCAAGGTGACCTGGATAATAGAGTGGCTATCAGAGTTATAGTTTTCCCTCTGACGAGGGGCAGTAGTTTGGACAGGAGGTCCAAGCGGATACTGAGGGAGGCATGGCGCAGGATACTGATTAAGTTCAGTTGACGATACAGTCTAAGAAGTTTGGATTTGGAGTTCATTTATGAATTAGGTCCCATCAGATATCCAGACATATTCTAAGACAGGTATTGCTCATTTCGGGAGATGGCTTTCTCCGCGAACTTGAGATAAGGAGAGACATAGAAAGAAACATCACAGCGGATCCACTCACTGAGGCTATTCCTCGAACGCAATAGTTTCGCAAACGAGCTCTGTGAGACTGACTAGTAGAGGAGTTGGGTGTTCGGTATCACACGGGCTGTGAGTATGCGACATCGCAATAATTAGCCTTGAGTGCAAGTAGGAGATTGTTGGAGATAGTGCCCTCAGAGTCAATTATTGGATCACAGACACGTGATTGCAATGATTGAGGGAGGACCTATACCGGTAGGACAGTCTTACTCAAGATGATAGTATGCTATCTGGTTTATCTTTATCATCGTGTACAGTTTTAGGTGACCTTACAGGTCGCTATTATACGTTGATAGAGCCCCTAGGATTCTTGCTTGACTGCCAGCAGTATGAGGGCGATCATATACGTGGGAGCTGGGGTCTATAAGCACATCCTTAAAAGGTCCCTAGTCGTGGGAGTTTCGAGACAGGGCATCGATACTCCAGAGTAGACTAGTGTATACAGTCAAGACCCCGACGAGGGGCGGTGGCCGGTCTCACAAGCCACTGGTGTCAGTTGGTTCACCTAAGATGTATACAGGTGCTCATTGGGTTATGAGTACACCGGACAGGACTCGCCGGGAACATGCTAGTTGGTCTTATACCCGACGTCAGATAGCAGTTCCCTGGTGACATATGTACAGGTTAGTTCATCGACCTGAGATCGTCATTTATCTCGTTTGAGTTTCCACTGTACTTTGATTACTACCCTACCACGCTCAAAGGAGTTGTGCAAACAGGTTTTAGTTGGGTACAGTCCCGAGCCACATGGAGGCAGTGTGCGGATCTGCAGGGGTTCGTCTCTCCCGGTATTGGGGGTGAGGTCGCGCTGTGTCTAGGAGAGCCATTACACGAAGTCCTTGGCCAAGGCAGGAGATTTACTGGTAGGTATTCCAGTAATATCTCAGGGTGTTCTGGGCTACACTCCGACACGACTTGTACCGCTTTTGGGGTCTGACTTTTACCAACCCCCTAGGCCCGCCATGCGATGCTCATAGACGAACGGACCGGACTGTACGGATATTGTCACTGACAGGCTCAGTAGGTATCAGAATGAGTTCGCTCATCGACGTCCCTTTTGGTCAATACCTGGCACCCCGTTACGTATGGCTAATACCTCTGACGAGCTAGTGGTTAAATCCATAGCCAAAGTATTGACGAGTCTTTAGAGTCCCCCACAGAAAGTTTCTCATGTTTCAGGCGAAACGCTGTAGAGGCCGTATGGAGATATGGCAGGGTTAGATCAGATGCGTGCGGTATTGCACGGATCATGATCGGACGGATAATACTAGCAGGCTTTGGTTTAAGCCGGATCCTAGTATTGTACAGTGTAGATTTTGTCTCTTTGCATTTGTATTCAGTGGGAATACAAATGCGGGTATGTATATACAGTCGCGGGGTTTTCCTATAATTTATTACGGGATCAGTTTTTTGAAGTTGCCAGTTTGCATTCCGTTTCGGCCAGTTTTCCTTTGTTCCTTCACGGCCGGATTTTTGTGATGGGAGGGGCTAATTTGCATATTTGCAAATTAGCATTGTGGAGGGGGTTTCTTGTAAATGGATGATTATGATGGTTCAAGCATCTTTTCTTTTTCCCTCATCATATCCTTTGCATTTATGGTGATTAGTTTTGAAAGGATTGATTTGGAAAATTGGTGTGACCAAATTTCTCATTATCATACAATTTCTCCTCTTGCTTTATTCCATTGATTTTTCCTCCTTCTCATTCTTGAGGGCCGGCCACTTTTGTGTGAGGGAGTGAGTTCATTTTGGTTGTGGAGAAAAATGTTCATCTCATTTTTGTATCAAAGTTCAAAAGCTCCATTTCAAAGTTCCTTCTTCACCTCCATTATGGCAACTTCAATTACCTCAATGAGACAAAGCATCTACACAAGCCTACAGCATTCTTGGACACGTCGACTCGCCAACTTCGTGCCCGAGTTGCCTCGGTCGAGAGGTGGGAGCCCGTAAAAGAACCCGGCGATGTGGTGCCCTTTCCGACGAGGAGGTGCAGACCGGAGATTCTGCGAGGAGATCGGGACGGAGGCCGAAGACCGAAGGACACGGATCGCTCGGTATAGCTCTCTACCCCATTCTCGTATTTGCTAGCATTAAGTTAATGGCCCGATCTGGGTTTATAGTGCGCGGTAGTGCCGGTTTACAAGTTTTGTAAAAGTTTCGTTTCCGCATTCCGGCGTCGGATTGACGGCTGGGGCGCTACCGTGCACTTACAGGATTTACGTACGAGCTATATATTGATGATAGATCCGCACTCTTGACTTGAAGATGTCATATTATAGATATTGTATCGTATGCGATACTATTGAGGCGGGATCACCGACTATTATATATATATATATATATATATATATATGTATGTATGTATGTATGTATCGACTCAGACGTTAGGCGGTTTCCTTACCTTTCGTTTAGCCTGTTAGTTCAGCCATATAGTTTAGTGTAGTTGATAGACTAGATTCGATTCCTACATATTTCAAAAACTAACGAATTGTGGGTATTTTAAAAGACAGGCCAAGGGATTCTACTGATATTTCAAAGGATGTATCTTTTCTTAAAAACACCGTAGCCCTTATTTTTCAAAACACCACGATTCGTGTTATTTCAAATGGCACTACTGTATAACTTATATTATATTAAATGCAGAATAGTTATCATTATGTTTATCATTCAGCTCCCGCACATTATTGCTGTTCGCTTCGCATCGCATGCTTATATTGTGATTTCATATACCATTATTGATATCATGTTGTCAGGACACTAGCACCATTACCGATGATGCATATGTTCCACGTACACTTGCCGGCTCACACACATCATCATCGGTAATTGCCATGTCACGTACACTTTAGAGAATACTATTTCATTAACATAGCTTGTTAGCTGATAGTTTAGACATGATATTAGTGTACTTGCCTTATATGCCAGTTTAGACATTGCAGTTATTATTTGCTACTTCATGCATATTATTATTCACTGTTATGCAGTATTATGGAGTTTTATGCCTATATTCACTGTTTACGTCCTATTGATGATTGGATTTCGGATTTTCTTGAGATTTCCTGGATTTGGGAGAAAACCGCAAGAATTTAATAAAAGCTTAGTATCATCATTTTAAAATGAAAAGTGCGGTTTTCTCATGATGTTTGAGTCGTCCACCATGATGTTTTATCGGTTATAAGATGGATTTCGAGACCCGATTCGAGGAGTTGGATGAACCGTCTGTGGGTACATGGTGGACCCGGTAAGGTACCTCGGGGTAAGAAGATCGAGTAGTAGACGATGAGCCCGGCAGAGGAAGACTGCCTACCGGTGATTTTATCTGACGCGTCGGATATCCGGAGGATACCGTCGTGGTCGTATGATTGATGTTAGGGGCCGATCCGGACTGACGGCGCCCTAGATAGTGAGATTTGAGACACTGGGATTTTGAGATATTGAGATTTGATGATACAGGCCAGTCCGGGTAGCCGGAGCCTGAGATATTGGGATTTATGTTTTGTGTAGATGCTAGACACTGTTTATGTTGATTTCCTTGATGATACCTCGTTTTAAATATACAGAAATCTCACTAAGTTATGAAAGCAGTTTCTTTATTTACTTGTATTCTTTTTTCATGCATTCATACCTCATTCATATGATATGTTGCTACCTGGGGCACTAACACGAGCACATGTGATTACACTTATGTATAGATGTTTACCCTTGCCACTTTTTCATGCTTCAGATTTTATCATTTGAGGATTATATATTGATTGTATGACCTAGGATTGCGTCAAACATGCGATTTCTACTCGTAGATGTTTTCTACTCACGAGTTGGCAACTCACCCCCGTTGTGCCACAGTTCCTTGCAGGTTTTGCCGTACAGGTTTTTTGCGGCTTTGCTAGCACACTATTCTTTCCGGGTGATTGCTTTGGCAGGTGGGTTCTTTGCATCAGGACCACCATTGTTTATTTTTATTTCAGTTGTATCTAGAAACTCCATCAACCGGATTGTATATTTGAGAGAGATAGAAAACCAGACCTGTTATTCTTTCGACCTTAGAGTCGCGCGTTGTATTATTATGTTTTTCATGTTGTTTTGAGTTTCTTTTGAGTTTTGATCCTCGCCCTTGGCGTTGTATATTATATTGCTTGCGTGGTTGTGACCGTCGATTGACGAAGAGCTAGCTCCAGCTTGGGGATGCCTTTTTATTGATTTCGTATACTATTCATGTTGTATCCCGTTTGGGGGCCAGTATTTACACAGGAGACTCTGCCGAAATTTTCAGAAAATACTTGATGTTTTTAAAACGCATAATTCGGCTTATGCTATTAAAAATACTTGCATTAAGTTGGTTTTTCCTTCACTCTACTGCTTCTTTGGTTTTTATTTCTGGGTTTTGGCTTACTTAGATTACGTACGCCTCGAGACGTTTCGTAATTTAAGTGCTAGTCATGTTCCGTACCTTTCGGGTCGTGACAGGGTATTAGACCCGAACTTTCGTCGCGTAGGTTGACCTTTGTTGATGGAGTATGTGACTTAAGGAGAGTGATGTACTGTGTGTAGGTTCCGCGGCATACTTACGATACACTACTCCGCTTAAGAAGCCTTAGGATGTACATTTCCTTGCACAACATTATATTCATTCCTATGATCTATCCTCATCGATATTGGTTTATGGTTTTTGCTGCCACGATTACACGGGCAGAGAGAGCTATGGCTAGATTTGCGTCAGCATGAGCTCGTCACGGATGAGGACTGACCAGGGCATGATTCCAGAGACATACGATTGCATAGAGGCGTCGTTTTATTGTGTTTTCGCGCCATGAGCGTTTGATGGATCGCTTTTACGAGATTTCTCGGATGTGCAGATCAGTACCAGAGGATTGGGCCACTACCAGAGGCCAGTCAGAATGTGATGACCGTCAATGCACCGATTGTTCTTGTTGATTGAGACACTGTTCGGCGTGCAGACGAATGAGCCAGTTGTTGCTGCGAATGATGAGATATCGCCCCAGATGTTTGGAACTATTGCCGCACGAGTTATACGTAGAGATATTATAGAAGATCGCTAGTCACCCAAGGAGGAATGACTAGGACATGTGATTCGTTGCCTACCCCGATGCGAGGTCATCAGATTGATTGATTCCAGCTAGAGACGACTTCACGCAGGTACGTTGAGAGTCGATAGAAGACGATCGAATGTCAGAAACCCATTTTTCCAAGTTTAAAGTATTCAGAGAAACATGCAAGTAATTCCGTGGACCCTCTAGAAGAATGAAACCCTAACTCGATATAATGACCATGAGAACGCTATGAAACCTTAGGGTTTGCATCAGTTCAGCGATGTCATTAATGAGGCTTAGGTTTGCCCTTCTACGGCTGGTCCATAGGTACTGTGGCATGTACTAGAATACTATTAAACTGTACTCAAGATGTTGAGCTCTTGGGGGAAATTATGGAACTTTGACGAATCGATCGAAAAGTTCGACGTCGTTCGGATATCATGTGATGGGATACATTGCTTGGGAGACTCGTATAGCCGTTGGAGCGCAGTCCATGCAGCCACGAAGAGACGAGTCAGAATCAGTCGACATTAGAGAAAAGTAGAGTATGAGGTCCATACGAGATCTTGATGAAATGATTTTCCACTCCGCTGACATCAGAGATGTGATACGCATGCAGAGGCGTTGAATATTGATATATCTTCCAGAAGGAGTCGCGATGAGTATGCAGCCGTTTCGGAACAAGAAACAGAATTAGTAAAGGATGATAACTTTCGGGCAGTTCGGAAAAAACGAGATTGGGAGAGACTTCGACAGAACCTTTCTGGAGTACTATACGAGAAGACTTGGACCCAGGAGCGGTCATATTGCGCACACCCAGTAGGCCAGAGTCCAGCATCGTCGACGAGACATGTTATGAGTGACCATGACAGTTGCCCAGAGATCTTTAGAGGATGTGCCAGAGCGGGACTGTTTCCGCCATTCTTTGATTTTGGTATTTTGGGCGATTTATTTGCATGATTGAGATTTTATGCACCACAGTTGCACTTGACTTCGATTTGATATCATTCGAGATGCTGATTTTGATTTCATGCCTATGGTATGCATATGATTTGACTTGTGTTTTCAGCATAGTTTTCATGCACTTTTGGCATTTTGATTCGATTTTGTGCACGCTGATGCGCATGCTTGTGAGATTATGTACCACGGTATACCTAATTTGGATTTGGATTTGAGATATGTTGTATACCGTCGATTTCGATTGTGATACTCGATGTTTTTTTTCGTGCACCTTGTGCACTTGATTGGATTCTTGCGCATATTTGACGCGCGTGGATTGGATTTTGTGTATGTTCGGCGCTTGATATTGGATTTCGTGCATGTTGGATGCACTTGATTAGATTTTATTCGTGCATGATGGATGCACTTGATTTGGACTTTCGCACATGTTGGGCGCATGATATGAGATGCTATTTTGGTGCACACCAGATGCACTAAATCGAGATTCTTCGTGCATATCAGATGCACCTGATATTGCTGTCAGGCATACCCGTTGCCCTTGACAGGTGTTTCGTGCACACCCGTTGCACTTAGATTTTGTTTCTGTGTGCATTTATGGCACATTCATGGATTTCGATTTCCATGCGCACCAGACGCACGTAGCATTCTTATATACATTTTGGGATTGGTTTTCTATGAGTAGTACATTTTTATGATATTTGCTATTTGGTATAGTAGCTGAGTAGGACTGGTCCGAGGACAGTACCTGAACATATTTTTGCATGCATCGATAGTTATCGAAGAGAATTCCAAAAAGAGCTATAGTCTCAGTATTTACCTACGTGCCCGAGATGACACGAAACATTTTACAAAAGGAAACCCTTCTAAATTATTTTCAAAACGGCGGGACGTGTATGTTAAACAAGGATATATATATATATATAGTTATTTCTATAATAAACGTCCGCCACTGTGCCGTGTTAAGCGCATCGCACGGCAACTTAAAAAAGTTTGGCATGCATTTCCTTCAGATGTTTACATGTATAGTTTTGACGTATATCATGTTAGTTTTCGTTTTGGACTTGACATTGGTGTCTTCACCATAACTCCGATGATTGCGGTATACTTGACGGAGTTTTGATTTTGATTTTGATTTTGATTTTCGGTTTACATACTCGATTTCATACGCATGCATTGTGCTACGATGTGCTTTATGTATTTATAATTTCGGGACCCCGACGACTTGGTCTTTTTACTGAAATGTTTTAGTATTTGAGGAGTTTGAATTTAAATTCGGAGACCGAATTTCTTTAAGGGGGGAAGACTGT
Organism: Agapanthus africanus; assembly: GCA_030015575.1. Classification (NCBI taxonomy): domain Eukaryota; kingdom Viridiplantae; phylum Streptophyta; class Magnoliopsida; order Asparagales; family Amaryllidaceae; genus Agapanthus; species Agapanthus africanus. The sequence goes on from JASDDO010000012.1 coordinate 224,762,885, forward strand.
AACATTTCAGAAAAATAAAATATTATTTTTGGGAATTTTTATAATTAAATAATAAATATAATGAATATTTTAATAGTGCGGTATAATTAAATACCGATAAATAGGAAAATATTTGCAAAATTTTAGAAATTTCTGAAAAAAGGGTGTTGTATATGATTTAAGCAAATTATGAATTTTTATGATTAATTATATTCTATTTTAATGCTAATCGCGATTAAATATCGCTAATCTCACATTAATCCGATTTTGTGCACATGACATGAACCATGTCATTTTTACACTATGTTACATTTTCTTTCATGGTTTCTTTCCCTTTATTCATGCATGGTTTTGTTTTTAAAAAGAAATGATAAACAAAAGAATAGAAAAGAAAAGAAAATGTTAAAGAATTGGGTATGGGCATGAGAGAGGGGGTGAGGGGTCAAACTTGAGCATGGCTATTCTCCTCCTTCATTCTTCTTTTCACCATTCTCCTTCCTCTCAAGCCCATAGCAGCCCCCTCTCCTCCACCACCTTCACCACCCCACTTCATCATCAAAATCAACTCAAAAGTCCATCCCCACTTCATTAAAAACATGCACAAGCCCACTAGCTACACTTTGGACCAAAAAATCAAGGATTTTGGACACTTGGGGCAACTCAAGAAAATTCTTGAATTACCAATTGAGGTAATTCTGAACCATTAGTGTAGTATTTGGTCTACTTTAGCTTCCATGAATGTTTAGAGGTGAGTAGGCGATATTTAGTGAGGTTTGGAAATTCTAAGTTTAGGGTTAGGGTTTGAATTGAATTGTGAAGCGTAATTAAGGTTGGTAGTAACCTTAACCCCCTTTATTGGACCCAAAACCTGAGACTTAACCCCAAATACGAATTTTGAAATTCTGCCGATACGGGAAATTGTGGAAATTGTGATGGTTTTTGGATATCTGCTAACACCCGGAGACCTAGAAAATTAATTAGCAAACACAGGGAGATGTGCAAGTGATATAGAGCATACCCTAAAGACCCAAGACCCAACTACCCACACCAGGACGCAAATAATATCATTCTGGCCGCAAATTATAGCCAGACCTTGGAGTTCTGGTGTCATTCTTGCTTCATGGCTCTATTACCTGTAAACTAGACGCTTTACATATGCAAAATTTGCCAATTTAATCTAGGGTAAAATCTGGGACCATTTTCATAAGTTGTTGCATTATTTTACGACTTCATTTTAAAATGGATTTTTAGTAATTGGGTTTTAACTCGATGGTTTGATGTTTGTACATCGACATCGAGGGTTTGTTTGGTTATTCTTGTGTGCGTAGGCTATAGGTTTTGACCTATGCGTGATACGCGTGCCGATTTGGTTTTCGTATGTCGTTTCGATTTCGAATTTGGACTTTAATGCGATATGATGTGTTATGATATGTAGGTACCCCCACGAGGACTTTGAGACGACAAGCAAGCGCGTAGCGACATCGGCCTCGGCAAGCGAAGAGCAGGTGAGTAGATATATATATACGGGGGAAGTCGGGTGGATGGCGTATAGCACCCCCCAGTTCGTAGTATAGAATATAATATTCGTTATATATATGATGTGTGTGTGTGTGTATTGCGAGATTATTAGTCGATCAAGATGGTTTATAGGTGTACATGTTATGGTTTAGTGTAATTAGGAGTAGCTTGTTTAGCTTTCTAGTCGCGAAACCCTAGCGTAAGATTACACCCACACGCACACACATACATGCATTCATTTTATACTTGTGTGTATATGGGGATATGTATATATATACACACATAGGTATGGGACTGTGTGTGTGTATACACGTATACGTATACTTAGATTATGAGGATAGTATATGATACTTGGAGATGAGTCGATGAGTTTGGGCTTGAGGCCATGAGATCGGTGATGTGACATGGTTCGTATTTGAGATACGACATGATGTTTAACGGGTCTTTAGGCGTGGTATTTTCATACACACGCATATATATTATGTAGATGGTATCAGTATTGTACTAGACGTAGATCATGATATATGACGATAAGGATACCAGATAAATGATGAGATGGATGTGATAATTGACCCGTACCCAGATTTGGGATGCCGTACGATAGATTTACCGTACGAGCTATATTGATGATAGATCCGCACTCTTGACTCGAGAATATTATATTATATAGTGTATCGTATGGGATACTATTAAGGCGGGATCACCGACTATTATATATATATATATATATATATATATATATATATATATATATATATATATATATATCGACTCAGACTTAGGTGATTTTCCTTACCCCTTTTCGATCAGTCTGTTAGTTTAGTCCATTAGTTTACTTGTAGATGTTAGACTAGACTCGGATCATACCTTTTTCAAAACTAATGAATCGTGAGTATTTTAAAAACAGGCCAACGGATTCTACGGATATTTCAAAGGACGTATCTTTTCTTAAAAACACCGTAGCTCTATTTTCTAAACACCACGATTCATGTTATTTCAAACGGCAAATTGTATGACCCATACATTTTAATATAAATTATTTATTGTTGTGTTTATTATTCAGCTCCCACATATTCTTGTTGTTCGCATCGCATTGCATGCGTATATTGTGTTTTCATATGCTATTATTGAAATCATGCTGTCAGGACACCAGCACCATTACCGATGATGCGTATGTTTCACGTACACTTGCTTGCCGGCTCACACACATATTCATCGGTAATTGCCATGTCACGTACACATTAGAAAATACTAGTCATTAGTACAAATTGTTAGCTGATAGTTTCGGCATGGTATTAGTGTACTTGCTATTATTGCTACTTTAGACATTGCATTTATTACTGTGATTGTCATGCATATTTGTATATTGATTGTCATGCACATTTATATATTCATTGTCATGCATTATTATTAGGGCCAGTCCGGATTGTCGGAGCCCAATACTTTTAATTCGTTGTCTATTTATTCTTTGATTCCGGATTTTTTCCATGAGATTTATGGATTTGGAGAAACCGCAAGATTTTATAAACTTATAATCATTTTAAAATGAAAGTTGCGGTTTTCTCATGATATGATTTGAGAGGAGTCCACCATGAGTTTTCTCGGCTCTTGAGCGATATGATACACCCGATTCGAGGAGGAGGAGGAACCGTCTGTGGGTGCATGGTGGACCCGGTGCAGTATCCCGGGACGAGAAGGTCGCAGATGATGGCGTTGAGCCCAGCAGGGGAACACTACCAACCGGTGATTTCATTGTGACTCGTTGGATATCTGGAGGATACCGATCAGAGTTTGGGCAAGTCCGGATAGCCGGAGCCCAGGGGCCAGTCCGGATAGCCGGAGTCCCAGATATTGAGATATTGAGATTTTGTGTCGATACTAGACACTGATTTATGTTGATTTCATTGATGATATTTCATTTTATATACAGACATCTCCTTGAGATAAGAAAACAATTTCTCATTAATATGTATTCTGTTTTCATGCATTCATACCTCATATTATGACATGTTACTACCTGAGGCACTGACACGAGCACTTGGTATTACACTTATGTATAGATGTTTACCCTTGCCACCTTATCATACTTTAGACCATATCATATTGAGGTTATATATATATTATGATCGTATTGACCTAGGATTGAGTCATATATGCGATTTCTATTCTATGATATTTTCTACTCACGAGTTGGCAACTCACCCCCGTTGTGCTACAGTTTCTTGCAGGTTTTGCCGTACAGGTTTTCCTTGGCGGCTTTTCTGGCACAATACTTCATTTCGGGTGATTGCTTTGTTAGGTGGGTTCACTCGCATCGTGACCACTATTGTACCTTTATTTATATTTTGTTGTATCTAGAAACTCAATCAACCAGACTGTATTATTTATTTGACTTAGAGATCAGTTGTATATTATTTCGGCCTTAAAATTGCGCGTTGTATTATTATGGTTTTCATGATGATTTGAGTTTCCTTTTTGAGTTTTGATCCTCGCCCTTTGGCGTTGTATATTATATTGCTTGCGTGGTTGTGACCGTCAATTGACGAAGAGATAGCTCCCGTTTTGGGATGCCTTTATATATACTATGCATGTTGTACCCGTTTGGGGCCAGTATTTACAAAGGAAACTCTGCCGAAATTTTCAGAAAAGACTTGATGTTTTTAAAACGCATATTCGGCTTATTTTAACAAAACAGTTTCTTTAAAAATGGTTTAGATTTCTGGGATTTTGGCTTACTTGAATTAGATAGGGTCCTATAGATTTCATATGATTCAGGTGCCAGTCACGTGCCATTTCGGGTCGTGAAACATATACATTGTTATGAAATATAAGCAAGTTTAATAAACACAAGTATATAAACAATCATTGTTGTGATATCATGATCATGAATAGTATATCAATATCAAGATATAATTCAAACTCAAAGTATGAGATATTGATATACTAAATATATATACATGGTATATAAGAAGCAAGATATGGATCACATGTATATACATATTCATATTATGAATTACCAAAACAATGAATGGGAATAATATTTCAATATCAAGATCTATAGCACAAGTAAAGTATAAGATATTAAAATATTACTCGATATATATAAGATAAAGGATATGCAAACTAAACAACAAGTGTATACAAGTTTAGTATCGAAAGGATAAGCAAAATAAGTATGTGACACTAAACGAACTATTTATATTTAAGGTATCATCAAAAACCAAAGCGAGAATGGATAAACCATCTCATCAAAAACCATAAGCTAACAAACCACTTAACCGATGACAATTGGTCGGTTGCAGGACTTTTCAAAGATTTTCTTATGACTTTTAAAATAGCAACCGAATGGTTTTCTGTTAGTTATAACCCCACTTCTCATATTATTGTCTCTAAATTGTATAGTATAGCTCAATGATTTGATAATCATAGTGCTAATTAGATACTTCACAATGTGATACTTGCTATGTTAGCTAAGATTTCTAAATATGACTCTGAAATTCTAATTATTTATAGTTCGTGTTCGGTAATGGACCTTAAGATTAAATTAGAAGGTACAGAGGTTCTTTTACATAAGTTCCATGGATGCATGGGGCATACTTTAGATGTTGATGATTATATTACAACTGTTAAATATACATTAAATGAAGTGTTTGATTTATATGTTGCACCATTTTCTACTAATAGAACTAGAGTATCAGTCACAACCAATTCACGTACTTTAATTCCAGCCTTTGCAATTATACAACAGTCAAAAAGGGCAAGAGACTCTGTGGCCTCATCATCGACATCTTTAAATGAATTAACTATATATTTACAAACTGAGTTAGATGTAGATTTTACTATAACTGAGATTGATATTTTAGCATGGTAGAAAAGGTACGGACATTTGTATTTAGTACTTTCTAATGTTGCTCGTGATTTTGTCACGACCCGAAAGAGCACGTGACTGGCACTCGAACCATATGAAGCCTATAGGACTCCATCTGATCCAAGTAAGCCAAAAGCCCAGAAATCTAAAACCATTTTGAAGAATAAATAAAGAAAACTGGTTTAAAGAAGTGAAGAAATACAGGTTTGAAATCAAGGTTTCTAAATAACTAAGCCGAAGGTATGTTTTGAAAACAATAAGTCTTTTCTAAAAATTTCGACAGAGTTTCTCTTGTAAAACTGGCCCCGAATGGGGTACAACATGAATAACAATATATAAAATGATAAAGGCATCCCCAAGCGGGAGCTAGCTCTTCGTCAATCGACGGTCACAACCACGCAATGATATGATAATATACAACGCCAAATGGCGAGGATCAAAATCAAAAGAAAGCTCAAAAGTAGCAAGAAAACCGCAATACTACTAAGCGCGACTCTAAGGTCGAATAATACAACACTGTCTCTGAGTCTGAAAGAATATACAAGTTTTGGTTGATGGACATTTCTAGATACAACAAATAAATAAGTACAAAGGTGATTCCTGATACGAAAGAATCCACCTACCAAAGTAAATCACCCGCAAGAAGGAAATGTGCCAGAAATGCCGCAATAGAACCTGTACGGCAACACCTGCAAGAACTGTGGCACAACGGGGGTGAGTTGCCAACTCGTGAATAGAAACATCTACAAGGATAAATCGAATGCAAGACATAATCCTAAGTCAACGATCAGTAAAATAATCCACAAGAGTACATCAGTGTAAGGTATGTCTGCATGAAGTATCAATGAAGAAATATCAATAATATCAATACACATATATTAGCGTCCCATACCACTAATATTGGTGTAAGATAAGTGTAAATCCAGTCTGTATATGAACCAAGTCTGTATATATGTGGAACCCGTCCACCTGTCACCCACTGACAGCAAGCATCATGTACGCAATGTGAGGATATAAATAAAATCATGGAAAACCCATCATGAAACCCGTGCCAAGCATCGACACGTAAATCCTCATCCATATGGGGCTCCGTCTGCGGATATCGGCCCTCGGCCCCGGCAGTATGAGTCAACCCATGTCCATCTCTGGGCTCCGTCTGCGGATATCGGCCCGTCGGCCCCAGCAGTATGCCCATCTCTCGGCTCCAGGCGGTATCCCCCGGATATCCGCCGAGCTCAGGTAAAATCACCGGTAGGTACTCGCCCGCCTCCAGGCTCAATCGGCATAACCCATCGATCATCTTGCCGAGGGGAACCATACCGGGCCCACCACGAACCCGCAAACGGTACATCACCTCCTCGAATCGGGTTTCAAGCACACGTCTCAGCACCGAGAAAACGCGTGGTGGACGCACCGAAATATCATATCACGAGGTACCGGGTTTTCATAAAGTGCCTCTTTTCTTAAATAACCCCACGGTCCTCAAAAACCAGAAATCACATGAAAATCCAACATCCAGCAGTAAATCCAATGCGATGTACTATGCAATCAATCCATGATATATATACGACATGTAAAGAGAGTAATCATATCGGAAATCATGCAACATGGAATAGGAATGCGCATATGTCAAAGGAAGCATCATATTACGAATGTAATAGTACTACTGTGTAGTGACATGGCAATTATCGATGATGAAGTGTGTGAGCCGGCAAATAGTGTACGTGAAACATACGCATCATCGATAATGGTGCTGGTGTCCTAACAGCATGATAATAGCATAATAATGAACATATGCCAGCAATGCGAATAGTATGAATATGCGGAAATCTAGTAATCAACAGCACAGTGAAGTATCTACTATGCAACTACACCTAAGTATCCTGTCAATCAGGAGGGGTAGGTGTGGAAACCACCTAAAACTGAGTCTAAGTGTATATGTAGATATATAGTCGGTGATCCCGCCTCAATGTCATATCGTAAGATATCCTCTAGCTATGAGTGCGGATCTATCATCAATATCAGCTCGTACGGTAAATCATCGTACGGCATTCCCAAAAGCTGGGTAGGGGTCAACATCTCACTGTCTCATCACATAACAAATATCACCATCATCAGATCATATAGTCTGGACGTACTACTCTATCTTTAGTACAAACGGTAACATCGGTAAAGTATGCATGCGGGGGTAAACACACATCCCAAGCCCGCAAGAATCACAAGTCATACCCCACATATGAATCGCATCAAATCACCGATCCCAGGGCACCAAGCCCACAATATCGACTCATCTCCAAAGTCGTCACATATCATCAATCACAGTGTAAGTACATGTGAAAAGCAAGGGTATGTGTATAGGGTAATTCTATCCTAGGGTTCGCGACTATGAACTACACTAGTCACTTCTAACCCTACCTTATCCAAAATACACCTAATATCACAATACCATATAATAAGCTATCTACGGACTGCGGGGGTGCTATACGTCATCCACCCGACTTTCCCCCGTAGATATAATCTACTCACCTTGCATCACCAATTGCGGACATCACCATGCATTTGCTTGTCGTCCGAAGTCTTCATGGGTACCTACACATCAAAATATCGTATATGCGCATTAAAACCAAATCCAATCTAAAACGGCGCATAAACTCCAAAACGATACGATAAGGGGCCTATAGGTGAGAACCTATGGCACGCCTTCAAAACCATCCATACTCCTCTATATCGTCGTATAAACGACAATAGTCGAGGCAAAACACATTCCACCATTTCAGAATCCAAAAATACGGAATACGGAAACACGAATCCAAAACGACAACATAGGATACATGTCCCAGATTTCACCCTAGACAGAATCTGTCAAAACTAGAAGTACCCAGGGCCAAGAATTGATGAAATGGGGCCATGCACGCAAAACGAGGAGATTCCTCTCTGGTCTGGCCGCAAATTGCGGCCAGAAAGGAGGTTTTGGCGGCCGGGAAGAAGAGACAGGGGCTAGGGTTTTGGGTGTTGCCTCTATGTTGCCTGCACATCTCAATTTCCACTCAATATTATTTTAGGGTTCTCGGGGTGTTAGCAGATTTCAATTACAGTGGCAGATTCCAGGTTTTTCCCCCGATATAGTTTTCTAAAATCCGCATTATGGGTTTAAACTTCAGGTTTGGGGTTCTAATTCAAACACTAGGGTGTTGGTAAGATCAATACTGAGCCCAATTTCATAATGCAACACCAATTCACTCAAACCCTAACTAGGTTTCTCTCAAATTCATAATATCACGCAATATCGATAAAATCTTGACATGGGGTTATAGGAAAGGCTATAATTAAGCAAATGGTTCAGAAAATACCTCATTTGGCAACTCAAGAATTTTCTTGAGTTGCCCTCTAGTGGCCAAATCCATGCTTCTTTAGCTCCATGTGTAGATCTAAGGATTTTGGACATTTTTAATGAAAGGAGATTGGGGTTTTGGTGTGTTTTTAGAGATGATTCATGGCTTGAGGAGGGGAGGGAAATGGAGAAAGGGGCGGCAGCAGCAAAGCAAAGGGAGAGGGAGAGAAATGATGAAAATGGCTAAGGGTTTGGTCAAATGGTTCAACCCTCTCTCTCACCTACCCTCATCATTACACTTTTTCTTTTTCTTTTCCCTTTTTCTTTTAAAAACCCAACCCTTCTCACACCAATAGTAACCCAAATGAAAACCATGGCTAGAAAAATACACAAGTGTAGAAAAAGTGATATGTGCAAGTTTTGCACAAAATTGCCAAAAAACCCAATTAGCGATTTTAATCGCGATTAGCACTAAACTAGTGTCAAACGAATCACAAAAACTTAAAAATGTCATAATTCACTAATTTATCCTATTTTAGAATTTTCCGTAATTTTTCTCCATTTAATTGCATTTAAAAATAGATTTAATATTAAAATAATCAATAAAATAATATTAAATTATAAAAATTCCCAAAATTAATATTTTATATTTTTGAAAATGTTACAATCTACCCCCCTTAAAGAAATTCGGTCCCCGAATTTAAATTTAAAACCCCACTACTAAAACAATCTCAGTAATAATCCAATTTGTCGGGGCTCCGAAAATATCAACACAAAGAACGTCACAGCGCAATGCATGCGCAAGGGTACTGAGCAGATAACTCAAAAACAAAACTCCGTCAAGCATCCCGCAATCATCGGAGTCGATATAAAAACACAATGTCAAATCCAATACAAAACCGAAATGATATGGATCGAAACTACACATGTAGACATCCAATCTATACACATAAAAAGCTGATGTAAAACATGCAAAAGTATATCCAGGTATCGTCTACTGACTAGTCCTGCTCAGCATGAAAGCAAAAACCCAACATCATAAAAGGTACTGCTCCAAAGGGAATAAATCTCAAAAATGTACATAACACAATCCTGTCCGTCTGGTGCGCACGGAAATCAAAAATCCAATATGTGCTAAACAGGTGCACAAAACAACATCTAGGTGCAACGGGTGTGCACGAAACCTCTGTCATGGGCAACGTATGTGCCTGACAGCCAAGGTCCGGTGCATCTAACATGCACGAAGAAATCTCGATTTAGTGCATCGGGTGCGCACCAAAATCGTATCTAAAAACATGCGCCCAACACGCGCGAAAATCCAAATCTGTGCATCCATCGTGCACGAATGAAAATCTACACCCTGCGCACTCAACATGCACGGAGTGCAAAACCAACCATCAAAATCCGGGCCAAAATCAACGATAAAATGCGTCTCAAACCAAAATCAGGTGTACCTCAAAGGAAAATCTCACAATCGTGTGCATCAGCGTGCACGAATCAAAGCATAACACTAAAATGCATGAAAACTCTGCGCGAAATATATAAATATCCAGTGGGTGCATGAAACCAATATCATGAAACTCGGTCACCAAAACTAAATCATGCAAACAGAGCACCCAAAATACCGAAATCCAAAATGGCAAATACGTGATAATCGAATCACAAAATCACAAATCACAAATACCGTCTTCGGTAGTTTCTCCTTCAAAGTCGAGAAGGAGTCAGTGCAATCCACTGCTAGCAGCGCAGGACATCTACCTGCCTCTTGCTCACGATCTGGCGTTCTCTGACTCTCTGGGTTCTTATCTTCTTTGCGGATTACCAATCTCACAATCAATCGGCTCATCGGCCCTGTCAGGTGTGCTAACGGGGACGATTCCATTCTGGCACTTCTCTGGTCACCTCTCGGGCAAACCTCACGACCACTCGTAAGGCAGCATATCACTGGCGTCGACCTCTGGCTCTCTGAACGCACGTCACACATCCGATCCTGGGTGCAACATCATGGCAGCTATGTCCTGGAAGGAATCCTGCTCAAGGTCTCTTCCAATCATGCCTATGCCGATCTGTACAGAGGCTAGCTCTCCTGCATAACCTCTTCTCGCTCAAAGGGCATCTGTGTCCTCAGCACAATATTTCTCCAGAAACGGGTCACATCGCAACGTCTCTGTAAGCATCTCAGGTCTCTAGTCTCGACGGAAAGCAATGACAGCTCGTCAGGGTCTCACACGAACCTCTTGTTCCAACTGTCTCTATCGTCGTCCACTATGACGTCACGCCAAGCTACTATGCACTGCACCGTCTCGGCCACGGTCAATCTGAAGTCTCTCACACGGACTCGAAATCTCGTACTCTGTAGCTTCATCACTCTGTAGCAGATGTCAGGCCGAACTGGTCCTCGGGAACACGTCTCAACCATCGGAGGAATACTCATCACTCGTCCATCCTTGATCAATTCGCAACGCATCTGGGTAGGTTCCTTTATCCGAACCTGGCCAACTACCTCGTCGACAATGCCGAACCCTGGTCTGCTGGGTGTGCACAAAATGACCACTCTGGGTCTAAGTCTTTCTCATATCGTACTCCAGGAAGGTCCTGCCGAGATTCCTTTCTCAAATCTCAATCCTGCCGAAGTGCCCGGAAGTCATCATCCAATGCTGAAGCTCACGCTTATTCCGGAACGGCTGCATACTTATCGCGCTTCTTTCTGGAAGATATATCCATATACCACGCCTCGGGGTGCGTATCACATCTCTAATGTCAGCGGAGTGGAACATCATCTCGTCGAAACCTCGTACGAACTCTTTTCTTCACTCTGCTAAAATGTCGACTGATTCGGACTCGTCTCATCATGGCTACACAACTGCGCTCCGACGGCTATCCTCGCATCTGGAGTCTCCCAAGCAGTGTCCCATCACGATATCCGAAAGATGTCGAACCATCCGATCGACTCGTCAGATCCTCATAATCCCCCAAGAACTCACATCTCGGGTACAGTTTAATAGTATCGAGTACATGCCACAGCGTCGGTGGTCCAGCCGTAGAAGGGCAAACCCAAGCCTCACTAATGGCGCCGCGGAACCGCCGTAAACCCTAAGGTTCAAAGGCTGTCACACGGTCATTAAGTCGAGTTAGGGTTTCATTCTTCTAGAGGGTCCATAGAATCACCTGCATGTCTTTCCGTATACTTTAAACTTGGAAAATAGGCTCCTGACATTCGATCGTCTCAATCGACTCTCAACGAACCTGCGTGAAGTCGTCTCTAGCTGGAAACAATCAATCTGATATCCACGCATCGGGGTAAGCGAACTCACCACACGTCCTAGTCATTCATCCTCGGTGACTAGCGACTCGCTATCATCTCTCTAAGTACATGCTCATGCTGCAGTAGCTCCAATCATCTGGGCGATATTTCATCATTTGCAGCAACAACTGGCTCATACACCTGTACGTCGAACAATGCCTCAATCCTCCAGGAAAGGCAACACAATGGCGGTCGTCTCTGAATCAGCCTGCTCTAGATCTGAGTAAGACTCTCCACACTGGAAATCTTCAACTCAACTGGGCTCGCTCTGGCGCAAAATCGGACGAATCACCTTCGTCTCTCAAATCGAGTAGACTAGCTATCATCTGTCGCATATCTGCCTGAAAGCTCCGGCAATCTCAGCCCGTAAGCTTCGGAAAGCGATATCCTGTCAATCTCAGCAACAGCTGGTCCATCTGTCTGCACGGTAGCCGACATCACAATCCCTGAGGTATACTGTACATCAACAGTCCTCTCTCAACTGGCAGCTCTAACAAAGGCACGATCATCCGGTGCAAACCAAGCACTCGCCTCCACTAGAGGTCACGAACACCAACACTAACTCGAGACGTTCCCATGTCACCAGAAAACACAAAGGTCGGCCCTCGTACCAAACGAGCTCACATCGGCCGTAACCCTAGCAGCAGCCCAAACTGCGCTCAAACATGGCGACAGGGATCTCAATCGAGTATCAAAAGAGAGCACATCAAAGGCAAGAAAGGAAACAACAGATCCAAAGGGGATACATGATCATAGGAAGGAACAACATCAATGGAGGTATGATCATGAAACTAATAGAATCGGGGATCTCAAATGGATGAATAATCCAGGATATGAAAAGAATCACTAATCTCAAAACAAATGTCCATCCTAAGGTTCCTTAAGCGGAGTGGCGTGTCGTAAGTATGCCGCGGAACATACCAACGGTACGTCACTCTACTTTAGTCACCTAATCCATCAACCAAGGGTCATCCTAAAACGACGAAAGTTCGGGTTTACACCCCCTCAACCAAGTCTAAGTTCCGTAAGGTCAAGCCTAAGTTCCGTATGTAAACAACTCCTTAGGCTCCACATAGTCAAACTTAAACTTGAACCAAGGTCAACCTAGCGCTCTGATACCAACTTTGTCACGACCCGAAAGAGCACGTGACTGGCACTCGAACCATATGAAGCCTATAGGACTCCATCTGATCCAAGTAAGCCAAAAGCCCAGAAATCTAAAACCATTTTGAAGAATAAATAAAGAAAACTGGTTTAAAGAAGTGAAGAAATACAGGTTTGAAATCAAGGTTTCTAAATAACTAAGCCGAAGGTATGTTTTGAAAACAATAAGTCTTTTCTAAAAATTTCGGCAGAGTTTCTCTTGTAAAACTGGCCCCGAATGGGGTACAACATGAATAACAATATATAAAATGATAAAGGCATCCCCAAGCGGGAGCTAGCTCTTCGTCAATCGACGGTCACAACCACGCAATGATATGATAATATACAACGCCAAATGGCGAGGATCAAAATCAAAAGAAAGCTCAAAAGTAGCAAGAAAACCGCAATACTACTAAGCGCGACTCTAAGGTCGAATAATACAACACTGTCTCTGAGTCTGAAAGAATATACAAGTTTTGGTTGATGGACATTTCTAGATACAACAAATAAATAAGTACAAAGGTGATTCCTGATACGAAAGAATCCACCTACCAAAGTAAATCACCCGCAAGAAGGAAATGTGCCAGAAATGCCGCAATAGAACCTGTACGGCAACACCTACAAGAACTGTGGCACAACGGGGGTGAGTTGCCAACTCGTGAATAGAAACATCTACAAGGATAAATCGAATGCAAGACATAATCCTAAGTCAACGATCAGTAAAATAATCCACAAGAGTACATCAGTGTAAGGTATGTCTGCATGAAGTATCAATGAAGAAATATCAATAATATCAATACACATATATTAGCGTCCCATACCACTAATATTGGTGTAAGATAAGTGTAAATCCAGTCTGTATATGAACCAAGTCTGTATATATGTGGAACCCGTCCACCTGTCACCCACTGACAGCAAGCATCATGTACGCAATGTGAGGATATAAATAAAATCATGGAAAACCCATCATGAAACCCGTGCCAAGCATCGACACGTAAATCCTCATCCATATGGGGCTCCGTCTGCGGATATCGGCCCTCGGCCCTGGCAGTATGAGTCAACCCATGTCCATCTCTGGGCTCCGTCTGCGGATATCGGCCCGTCGGCCCCAGCAGTATGCCCATCTCTCGGCTCCAGGCGGTATCCCCCGGATATCCGCCGAGCTCAGGTAAAATCACCGGTAGGTACTCGCCCGCCTCCAGGCTCAATCGGCATAACCCATCGATCATCTTGCCGAGGGGAACCATACCGGGCCCACCACGAACCCGCAAACGGTACATCACCTCCTCGAATCGGGTTTCAAGCACACGTCTCAGCACCGAGAAAACGCGTGGTGGACGCACCGAAATATCATATCACGAGGTACCGGGTTTTCATAAAGTGCCTCTTTTCTTAAATAACCCCACGGTCCTCAAAAACCAGAAATCACATGAAAATCCAACATCCAGCAGTAAATCCAATGCGATGTACTATGCAATCAATCCATGATATATATACGACATGTAAAGAGAGTAATCATATCGGAAATCATGCAACATGGAATAGGAATGCGCATATGTCAAAGGAAGCATCATATTACGAATGTAATAGTACTACTGTGTAGTGACATGGCAATTATCGATGATGAAGTGTGTGAGCCGGCAAATAGTGTACGTGAAACATACGCATCATCGATAATGGTGCTGGTGTCCTAACAGCATGATAATAGCATAATAATGAACATATGCCAGCAATGCGAATAGTATGAATATGCGGAAATCTAGTAATCAACAGCACAGTGAAGTATCTACTATGCAACTACACCTAAGTATCCTGTCAATCAGGAGGGGTAGGTGTGGAAACCACCTAAAACTGAGTCTAAGTGTATATGTAGATATATAGTCGGTGATCCCGCCTCAATGTCATATCGTAAGATATCCTCTAGCTATGAGTGCGGATCTATCATCAATATCAGCTCGTACGGTAAATCATCGTACGGCATTCCCAAAAGCTGGGTAGGGGTCAACATCTCACTGTCTCATCACATAACAAATATCACCATCATCAGATCATATAGTCTGGACGTACTACTCTATCTTTAGTACAAACGGTAACATCGGTAAAGTATGCATGCGGGGGTAAACACACATCCCAAGCCCGCAAGAATCACAAGTCATACCCCACATATGAATCACATCAAATCACCGATCCCAGGGCACCAAGCCCACAATATCGACTCATCTCCAAAGTCGTCACATATCATCAATCACAGTGTAAGTACATGTGAAAAGTAAGGGTATGTGTATAGGGTAATTCTATCCTAGGGTTCGCGACTATGAACTACACTAGTCACTTCTAACCCTACCTTATCCAAAATACACCTAATATCACAATACCATATAATAAGCTATCTACGGACTGCGGGGGTGCTATACGTCATCCACCCGACTTTCCCCCGTAGATATAATCTACTCACCTTGCATCACCAATTGCGGACATCACCATGCATTTGCTTGTCGTCCGAAGTCTTCATGGGTACCTACACATCAAAATATCGTATATGCGCATTAAAACCAAATCCAATCTAAAACGGCGCATAAACTCCAAAACGATACGATAAGGGGCCTATAGGTGAGAACCTATGGCACGCCTTCAAAACCATCCATACTCCTCTATATCGTCGTATAAACGACAATAGTCGAGGCAAAACACATTCCACCATTTCAGAATCCAAAAATACGGAATACGGAAACACGAATCCAAAACGACAACATAGGATACATGTCCCAGATTTCACCCTAGACAGAATCTGTCAAAACTAGAAGTACCCAGGGCCAAGAATTGATGAAATGGGGCCATGCACGCAAAACGAGGAGATTCCTCTCTGGTCTGGCCGCAAATTGCGGCCAGAAAGGAGGTTTTGGCGGCCGGGAAGAAGAGACAGGGGCTAGGGTTTTGGGTGTTGCCTCTATGTTGCCTGCACATCTCAATTTCCACTCAATATTATTTTAGGGTTCTCGGGGTGTTAGCAGATTTCAATTACAGTGGCAGATTCCAGGTTTTTCCCCCGATATAGTTTTCTAAAATCCGCATTATGGGTTTAAACTTCAGGTTTGGGGTTCTAATTCAAACACTAGGGTGTTGGTAAGATCAATACTGAGCCCAATTTCATAATGCAACACCAATTCACTCAAACCCTAACTAGGTTTCTCTCAAATTCATAATATCACGCAATATCGATAAAATCTTGACATGGGGTTATAGGAAAGGCTATAATTAAGCAAATGGTTCAGAAAATACCTCATTTGGCAACTCAAGAATTTTCTTGAGTTGCCCTCTAGTGGCCAAATCCATGCTTCTTTAGCTCCATGTGTAGATCTAAGGATTTTGGACATTTTTAATGAAAGGAGATTGGGGTTTTGGTGTGTTTTTAGAGATGATTCATGGCTTGAGGAGGGGAGGGAAATGGAGAAAGGGGCGGCAGCAGCAAAGCAAAGGGAGAGGGAGAGAAATGATGAAAATGGCTAAGGGTTTGGTCAAATGGTTCAACCCTCTCTCTCATCTACCCTCATCATTACACTTTTTCTTTTTCTTTTCCGTTTTTCTTTTAAAAACCCAACCCTTCTCACACCAATAGTAACCCAAATGAAAACCATGGCTAGAAAAATACACAAGTGTAGAAAAAGTGATATGTGCAAGTTTTGCACAAAATTGCCAAAAAACCCAATTAGCGATTTTAATCGCGATTAGCACTAAACTAGTGTCAAACGAATCACAAAAACTTAAAAATGTCATAATTCACTAATTTATCCTATTTTAGAATTTTCCGTAATTTTTCTCCATTTAATTGCATTTAAAAATAGATTTAATATTAAAATAATCAATAAAATAATATTAAATTATAAAAATTCCCAAAATTAATATTTTATATTTTTGAAAATGTTACAGATTTACTAACAATCCCAGTGTCTACAGTAGCATCAGAATGTTCTTTTACTACAGGTGACAGTATATTAAGCAAGAAGAGATACAGTTTGACGTACGACACTATGGAGTGCATAATTTGCTCGTAAGATTGGGAAGTAACGGCATGCAAGAAAAAAAATCAAACCAGTTTGGATTCGAATTATCTACCATAGTAGCTTAAAGGATCAGAAGATTATTCAGAGAACAAAGAACAGAATAAGCACTACGTAAACCTAATTCTCTCTCATTGAGTTCAATATTGAGAGGGATACGTAAGCAGCCCGTGTGGGTTCGGTCTCTAATTAAAAAAAATTAATTGTATTATATAATTTGAATTTGATTTATATTAATGAAAATTATAGTTTATGTTCCATTTATTTTAGTCTATTTTTTTTAGTCGGGTTTTTAATTAAAAAATTAAAATCAAGCGAGTAACTCGCTTCGTCTTAACTTCTGAAACGTCCAGGCGAGGCGGGTGGGTTTGGGTTTTGGGCTCTGGCGATTCGCCTCATCTCGCCTCTCTTTCCAGCAAGGTGAATTCAACTCATCTCGTCCTGACATACGAGTCGGGTGAATCGTAAGGCAGGCTGGCCCAGGTCATTTCATTTGCCAGGCCTACTATGAAACGACAGCAACAAGAGAATGAGGAAAGTAAAATATACTTTATTAAATAATTTCAATTACCACTGTTAAGTGGTTAAGAATACACCCTTTAATTTTACTTCGCTCTTTCAACCTTAACAACATTACACTACGGTAAATTACAAACTTATATAATGAAATTTGAAATTTGTATACACGTTAGCACATGTGCACAGCGAGACAAACACGGTGGCAGATCGGTAATAATTTAAAAAAAGGCATCTCCACATGTGCCGGTACTACTAGAATTTACCAAACTGCCAACCCCACCGCCAGTAATAAAAGAATAGCAATGAAGAGAAACAGATCTCGTTACCTCATCCTTCACCAAATACAGCAGCAATGGAGCTCCGATCGCCGCCCGCGCACCTTAGCCTCCTGCTCGTCCTCCTGCTAGCCTGCGCTGCCGCGTCCCCTGCGGGAGCCAACAAGTACACCGTGGGCGACTCGAAGGCGTGGAACCCCAACGTGAACTACACCGTGTGGGTGAACAAGCATAAGCCTTTCTACGTCGGCGATTGGCTCGGTCGGTATATTTATCATACGTTTTGCACCCCCGAACCCCCCATTAGATCTACAATTTTTATTTTGGTTTTTGAAACTTTGTTAAGCTCTTATAAACAAAGCGAGTGTTGATGTCTCAGCAAATCCGAAAACACCATCCAATGCTCAGATCTACATTTTTTCACTAACCCCCTGAATAATTTTGCAGTTTTCTACTACACGAACGGGATGGCCGACGTCGTGCAGGTCGACGAGGCGGCGTACAACAAATGTGACGCGTCGCATCCGATCGCGAATTATAGTAAAGGCCGCAGCTTTGCTTTCGAACTCAACCAGACGAAGAGGTACTACTTCATTTGTAGTTTTGGATACTGTTACCAAGGGATGAAGCTGACTGTCAAAGCGCAGCCGCTGCCGCCGCCGTCTCCGCCGCCGAAGCCGTCAGCCGCCGCCGTCAGGTCGCCGCTGGTTGCTGTAGCGTTTGGGTTTGCTGCTTTCTTGATTTTCTAAGGTTAGGGTTTTGGGCAGGGGGCGGGGGTTGATTTGTTTTGGGTTCCACGATTGAAAGTTTCGGGGTTTTTGTTTTATTCGATTTGGGATTTGAGATTTGGAGAAATCTTTGTAATTTTTTTTTAGGTGTGATTTTATGTGTGGACCACATAAGAGGATGGGTTTTAGGTTGTAACGAGGCACGAAAATTTGGGAGAGATCTGAGATTGGATTGCGAAAATTTGGAAGCTTTCGTATTGAGTGAATTGAGTATGTTGGATCTCGATGCAGGTTTTAATAAGGTGCGCTGCGCATTGATTGGGCTATTTGAACAAGGCTAATATAAATTTCATAAAACTTCTTTATTACTTCTCTACCTTACTTAGATAAGTATTTTTTACTGTATGGTTCTTCTAAAATTGGCTAATTACTAACCCCGAATACTTGATATCGCTGTTGCCACAGCATTTAGGCTGTGGCCACAGCCTCATAAATGAGATAAATCTCATACGTGCTGTTTTACCCTCCTCCTCCTTTTAATCTTAACATTAATGGACCCGCTTATAATTATTATATGCATTTGCACTCTTCCTTCTCTTCTTGTATTACGTCTTTTTTATAGAGAGTTCATTTATTTTCCGGAAAATAAATTTCCTACCCATTATGGCATCCCAAAAATAATTTTTCTACCGCAATTTGTCTACCCAAAAGTATATCCAATAGAAAAACACTATGGGCATACCTATTTGATACTATCATTTAGATGTTGCGGGTCATACCATTTTGTTTCTTGAATAAATTTTTTGGTAAACAATTTGCGGGTAGAAAAAGTATTCATTTTATCCAAGAGATGGCACTACTTTTTAGAAAATGTGGTGTCAAACTGCGCTTCATGTGGCCTCCATATTGATATCTCTTATTTTCTTGATACGATGAAAGTGGGATACCAATATGGGTATGAAAAGAATTTTTGTTTTTCCCCTCTCCATGCATAATGGAAAATAATTTTCCTATCCACTTTGCATCCCACGCTCATGCTACCCAAGAAGAGATGTCACTACTTTTTATTGGATATAGGAGCTCTCAAGGCAATTATTGTAATTGATGGAGGACATATACGAGAGAACAATCTTACTCGAGATAATAGATGCCATCATCTTTATTTATATCATTTATGTGAATACGTTTTATTCGTTATCACGTATCGCTAATAGATAATGATAAAGCTCGTAATATCTTTGTTTGACTGCTAGGATTATGATAGGGATCATACTAGTGTGGTCTGAGTAGTTTATAAGCACATCCTTAAAAATCCCTAGTCGAGAGAGTATCGAGACTGGGTATCGATACTCCAAATTAGACTAGTGTATACGTTTCTTGATCCCATCCGTGGCGATGGTTGATCCTATAACCATTGGTGTTTGACACCAAAGATTATATGCAGGTGCTCATTAAATGAATGAGTTACACTGGACGGACTCATCTGAGAACTCCTAGATAGTATTGTACCTATCGTCATATAGCAGTTCTCCTGCGACATGAGTACATGGTAGTCTGTAGATCTAAGATCGTCTTAGTGTCTTGTGTGTATTCCCACTATACTTAGATTACCATCCTACCACGGCTCTACTGAGTTGTGCAAACATGTTTTAGTTGAGTGCAATCCAGAAGCAATGGAGGCAATGAGTGATCGAAAAAATAGGGAGTCGAGATCGTGTTGTGCTAGATCGACTATAATCATAAGTCCTTGGCCAAGATAATTGAGATTTACTGTTAAGTGTTATTAGTAGTTTCTCAGGTGGTTATGAGTTTATGATCGACACGACTTATTGGGTTATTAGGAGTCTGACGGTTTCCACCTTCCAGACTATACGACACTCTTAGACAAAGAGACCGGACTATACGGTGATTGTCACTGATAGACTTTGCAAGGTTCGGATGAGTTTGCTCGTTGACCTTCTTTCGATCAATACCTGGGTAGCTGTTACATGCAGCTAGTACCGCTGACGTGCTTGTGGGCTATGGATATGATCCTAACCTACTGCTAGCGTAATATTGAATCTTTAGAGTCTCACACAGAGGTTTCCCAACAAAGGCAAAACGATGTAGAGCACGTATAGGGATACGTGCAAGAGTTCGATTAAACACGTGTATGTGATATACATATTTTAATCGAGTGTTCAATGATATTAGCCATTATATATATGATATAACTGGAATACTAAATCAAGTGTTGATTTTGTTGGATATGTATGTATGCTCTAAAGGCCTTTATTGTATAGGATGTTAGAGGTGTTAGGAATATGTATGCATGTTCATCACAGAAAACTACAAATTAATACCGCTCATTCAGTATCTATTTTGTTATATATCGGTACTATTAACCAGTGTCTGCTCAGTAAATACAGATTACAGGTGTTCGTGATAAAATACTAGAAACACATTCAAAATCACGGATATAACGTTTGGGAGCTGACACTGCAAACAGAACAGAAAACCGATCAATATCCAAAAAGTTCTTTTGCATGCAACAATGTGTACACAACTTTGGTCCAACACAATACAAGTGAACACTAGACTATGATGGGGGCTGCCTTGGCACAAAATGAGCACAAATGAGTGTGATGTGCATTAAATGCTAAAAAACGTGATGTGATTTAAAGTATCAAGTCCCCTAAAAAACTACTGAGTATAACCTGAGCTGATATGAAGAAAACAAATAACACCAGTGGACTTGTTGAGTGCACTAGACTTCTCCACACCAAAACGAGCCCCTGAGCTCGAACCAAGACCGGCGAGATTCCCTCCAAAACCGGCACCGCCGGGTCCCCTTTGCCCAAATCACTTCATATTTTGTATGGTCACTCATTGTTGTCCCATCATCCTGTTTTTATTATTTGTTTATTTTTATTTTGAGCCTATAAATACCAGACCTATGGGCAAGTTAGAGGACACAACTATTTTTGTGAGAGAAAAGTTTGTAAACATTGTAACTAGTGATCTTGTAACTTTTAGTGTGAATTCCTTGCCTTTCTCTAGTCTTGCAACCTCATTCTTGAGCTTGCAAGATTAGATTTTGGTATTTGAATTCACTTATTTGTACTTGGAACCATTGCAATCAAAGCTTCATTTATATCAAAGTTGATTCTTGTATCTCTTCGCTTTTTGCATTTTCGTCTTTGGTGTTATTTCAAATTATGATGTGTGAGTAGTTTGTTCATGGGCTATGGTGAGATAGGTTGTGGAATGGCTTTACTTCCAACCCTTCCCATTTTGATTCTTGCATTTTACACTTTATTTCTTAATTATGCAATTTTATTATGTTTTGCTTGATAGGATATATTGTTTTGAATGGTTGCAAATCAATCTTTAACATATATCATATTTCTTCTTTGCATTTTATTGTTGCCATATTATGATTTGAAGTCGAAAGGAATACGAAATTAAGTTAAGTGTTGCAAGCTAGCTAGATAGGATATATAGTATACAAATATATGTTCTATACTTGCTAACTTCACTTAACTAATTCCATATTCTTTTCATTCTAAAAATGGATCTTGAATCAAAACGGAGAGTTGGTGGTAAAAGTCGTATTTCATCCATACTAAACCTTAGCCTAAGTTTTCCCTAAACAAACCTAAACCGTTCTTCATTTAATTATCGTAAAAACGTGACAAACTCCTATTCCAACCCTTTGTTTTATAACTCAAATTGATGTCGTGATATCGACTCCCTGTGGTTCGACCCGTGCTTGCCGGCTCGCTTCAACGCGTCGTGCATTTGCGGTATTTTTAAAACTCGAGACTCGCGTCGTGCACTATTTTCATCAAACAAAACTGTCACGACCCGAAGGTATGGAACGTGACTGGCACTTAAATTACGAAACATCTCAAGGCGTACGTAATCAAAATAAGCCAAAGCCCAGAAATCTAAACGATTTAAAGAAATAGAGTGAAAGAAAATTTATTTGAAGAAAGCGATTTTAACCAAATAAGTCGCATTAAACATTTAAAAGAAACATCATAATTTCCCGAAAATTTCGGCAGTTTCTTCTTTGTAAATATTGGCCCCAAAACGGGTACAACACATGAAAATACATATAAATAATGAATAAGGTATCCCCAAGAGAGAGCTAGCTCTTCGCCAATAGCGGAATCATAACGACATGCAAAATGTATATCGAAAGTGCACAATAAGCATCTGAAAGCAAGAAATGAGAAACACCACGTCGGCTCAAATGAGCATCGATACCAACATCACAAATACAAGTCCCATGAGTCTCATCGTCTAGTCAAATATACAAGGATAAATGAAGTATACTAGATACAATAAAATACATGATGGGATTACATATCTTCGCAACCTACCTACGAGCAATGCCGCAAGTCCAAGCACAAGGAACAAAATGAGGAAGTGCGCCCGCCGCTACTGTGCTGACGGGTCAGACCTGCAAGATATTGTGGCATAACGGGGGTGAGTTACCAACTCGTGAGTAGTAAGTAACATCTAATAAGACTATCGTAAGCATGTACGCAAATGCGTCTCAACCTACGCATATCGATAGAATACGATGTACTAACATGAATGCATAATCAAAATGAAACCTGAAAAAATCTGGTATGAGAAAATCTTTGTTCTTATCTTAGAAAAACCTCTGTGTAATAACTAAAGTATCATCAATGAAATCAACAGAAAATCCGTGTCAAGTATTGACACAAAATATATATCCCAATTTCTCAATTTCTCAATATCTCAATGTCTCAATGTCTCAATATCTCAATATCTCGGGCTCCGTCAGTCCGGATCGACACATATTATCAAATCTCACGACAACATCGGTATCCTCCGGATATCCGCCGCGTCACAAATAACCGGTCGGTAGTTGTTGGGTTGCAGCAGCGCCCCGGCACTCTATCTGAGGCCAAATGCGGAACAAAAAACTTTTTACGAACTGGCGCTAACCGCATCCTAAAATCCTGGATCGTTCCATTAACCGTAATCTAGTATACTGTAAAGGGGGTTTAGAGATTATACCGATCGACCTGAGTCCTTCGGTCTTTAACCTCTGCCCCTAGCTTGTTGCGGATGCACCGACGAAGCTCGCTCTCGGATCTTGCTCGATCTACGATCTCCTCCTCGCTGAAAACTGCTCCACATCATCGAATATTTATACGGGATCCCACCTCAGAACCGAGGTAACTCGGATACGAAGTTTGCTAGCTGACGTGTCCAAGGTTGATGTAGAGGAAGTGTAGAACACTTGGTCTCAAATCATCCAAGTGATCGGATGATGGGTTAATCGAAGTTGCCTTTGGAGAAGTGAGGAGAAATGAGCAATTGGAAATGGCTTAGGAATTTTTGTGCATATGAAAAATGAATCAAATCCTCACACACAAAAATGGGGCTGTCAAAGATGGGCTCGGCCATGGCAATGAAGAAATGGTGGTGGTCGTGAGCACAAGCATAAGAGTGGTGATCATAAGGAAAAATGCCACAACCATATCTATACAAATATTCATAGCAATAAATGCTACAAGATGGCTCACAAAACACTCAATCAATCAAGAAACCTTGTGCTTGCTGCTGGAGACCCAGCACCACAGAAAAGCCCCCTATTTTGTAAAAGCCACTTTTAACAAAAAGACCCCCTCAAAGGAAAATTCACCCAAGAACAAAAGAATACTAATTTGGCTAAATCAAGAATGCAAACTGGCAACTTCAAAAAGCGATCCCGTAAACAAATTATAGGATAACTCCACAATTGTATATACATACCCGTATTTGTATTCCGACCGAATACAAATGCAATGAGACAAAATCTACACAGTATAATACTAGGATCCGGCTTAAACCAAAGCCCGCTAGTATTATCCGTCCGAACCATAACATATGCACAAGCGCACGTGTACGTTCGAACCCTGCCATAAAACCATACGGCCTCTTGTCACGACCCGAAAGTACGGAACATGACCGACGCTTAAACTACGAAACGTCTCGAGGCGTACGTAATCTAAGTAAACCGAAAACCCAGAAATCCAAACCAAGAAAAGTAGTAGAGTGAAGGAAAACCATTTTAAATCAAATAGTTTGCAACCTATTCCGAAATATGCATTTTTAAAATCACAGGTCTTTTCTAAAAATTTCGGCAGAGTTTCTTTTGAAAAAACAGACCCCAAACGGGTACAAAACCTGATAAAGCATATATAATGAATAAAGGCATCCCCAAGCGGGAGCTAGCTCTTTGTCAATCGACGGTCACAACCACGCAAACAATAATATACAACGCCGAAAGGTGAGGATCACAACAGAAAGAAAACTCAAAACAGCATGAAATCCATAGAAATACAACGCGCGACTCTAAGGTCGAAGAATAAACATCATTGGTCTCTATCTGAAATAAATACATGTTTGGTTGATGGAGCTTCTAGATACAACAGAATAATAATATACAAAGTATAATGATGGTCACGATGCAAGTGAACCCATCTACTAGCAAATCATCCGGAAATGGAAGTAGTGCCAGCAAAGCCGTAATGAAACCTGTACGGCAAAACCTGCAAGAAATTGTGGCACAACGGGTGTGAGTTGCCAACTCGTGAATAGAATACATCTACGAGCAGAAATCGCATGTATGACGCAATCCTAGGTCATACGATCAATATCTATATAATCCTCAAAATGACCAGTCTGGAGCATGAAAAGGTGGCAAGGGTAAATATCTAACCCAAGCGTAATCCCATGTGCTCGTGTCAGTGCCTCAGGTAGCAATATATCATATGGATGAGGTATGAATGGATGAAAACAGAATACATGACAATGAAGAAAACTGCTTCCATAACTTAGTGAGATTTCTGTATATTTAAAATGAGGTATCATCGATGAAATCAACATAAACAGTGTCTAGCATCGACACAAAACATAAATCCCAATATCTCAATATCTCAGTGTCGCAATCTCACTATCTAGGGCGCCGTCAGTCCAGACCGGCCCCTACCATCAATCTCAAGACCACGACGGTATCCTCCGGATATCCGACGCGTCAGATAAAATCACCGGTAGGTAGTCTTCCCCTGCCAGGCTCAACGCCATCATCTGTGACCTTCTCGCCCTGGGGTACCATACCGGGTCCACTATGTACCCGAGACGGTTCATCCAACTCCTCGAATCGGGTCTCGAAATCCATCAGCAAACTCATGGTGGACGACTCATACATCATAGGAAAACCGCACTTTTCATTTTTAAAAGAGAGAGAGAAGAAATTTATATATGTTCTTGCGGTTTCCCCCCCAAATCCAGGAAATCTCATGAAAATCCGAATCCAAATCATCAATAGCATGTAAACAGTGAATATAGGCATAATAATCCATGAATGCGGCATAACAGTGAATAACAATATGCATGAAGTAGCAAATAATAACTATAATGTCTAAACTGGCATATAAGGCAAGTACACTAATATCATGTCGAAACTATTAGCTAACAAGCTATGTCCATGAAATAGTATTCTCTAAAGTGTACGTGACATGGCAATTACCGATAATGATGTGTGTGAGCCGGCAAGTAAGTGTACGTGGAACATACGCATCATCGGTAATGGTGCTGGTGTCCTAACAACATGATATCAATAACGGTATATGAATCACAAAATAAGTATGCGATGCGGAGCGAACAACAATAATGTGCGGGAGCTGAATACTAGACACAAGATAACTAATCTGCATTAATATAAGTATAAATCATACAGTAGTGCCTTTTGAAATAATACGAATCGCGGTGTTTTGAAAATAAGGGCTACAGTGTTTTTAAGAAATGATGCGTTCTTTGAAATATCCGTAGAATTCCTTGACCTGTCTTTTATAATACCCACGATTCGTTAGTTTTTGAAATAGGTAGAAATCGAATCTAGCCTAACAACTACACTAAACTATAGGGCTGAGCTAACATGCTAACTGAAGGTAAGAAAACCGCCTAACTTCTGAGTCGACACACACACACACACACACACACACACACACACACACACATATATATATATATATATATATATATATATATATATATATATATATTGTAACGTTTTGAAAATCGTTTCGGTGAAATTTCGGAAAATCGGCAAAATAAGGGGGTTTTCTGTAAAAAGTCAAAATACAAATATTTTTATTATAAAATTAAATATACATATTCTAGCTATGTAATTGCTATTAATTGGTGTTTATTGAGCCACTGGTGAAATTTCAAATTTTCTGAATTTTTTTCCGAAATTAATTATTTTAATATTATTTAAGCCGTCACTAATACATTTAATTAGGGAAAATTACAAATTGAAATGAGTTGAAACAAATTTTGTGCATCATAACACATTAAATAAAAATTTATCATATGGTTTTTGAAATGAAATGGTTTGCCAAAACGGTTTAGAAAAATATCGAAGAAAAAAAGGCTTTTTCGGTGAAATTAGTGTTAATGGGAATTGGGGTAATACATTTATCTTTTTCCCTAACCCACACACCCACACCTCACCCTCTCTCCCTCTCTCCAATCACCTCTTTTTTCAAAAGAAAAGAAAAGGAAAGAATAGAAAATGAAAGAAACAAAAGTGGACTTTGACTAGATGTTACGTTCTCCACCTCACTCTCTCTCCTCCCTCACCCATTCCCTCTTCCCCTTGGCTGAAACCTGCAGCAACAACAGCCCTCTCATTTCTTCTTCTCTTTTCTCTTCAAAATTCCATCAAAAAATCATCCAAAATGCTTCAAAAATTCCACAAAATCAAAATCTAATCCCTACCCATTTTTACTTGACCATTCTAGTATGGATCTAGGGAACAAGATGGCAATTTGAGGGGCTAGATTTCAAGTTGGATCAATGAGTTGTGAGGTATAAAAATCTTGACCTTTTTGTTGAATTGTTGATTAATGCTTGTGTTAGCTTAATTAAGTGTTAATTAGGTTTTATATAGGTTCAAATTGCATGATTGGAAAATTCAAGAATATGGTTTGAAGCTAATTTGGGTTTAACCATCACTATTAGGATAATCAAGTGTAGATTATCATCTTGTGGAATTGTAAAACCCAACCTAATTGTTAGTTTGCAATGGTTAGGTTGATATTGTTATAATTAAGCTATATTGCTAACTAGGTTTTAGAAATTTAATTAAAATATGGGATTAAAAATCTAATTAGGTTTTTCATGACTTCATTAACATTATTAAGTGTAGTTTAACACTTTAGTTCATGGAAATCCAACCTAAATTGTGGTTTGTGCATTTTGCTATAAATTTGTTAAAATTTAGGTATTTTGTAAACTAGAATTTTAGGGTTTTTGGAATTTAACGAGATTAAATTATGGGAGTTGTTTTTATGACTTATTTAAGATATTTAGTGAATATTGTGGCCACTAGATTCGTTTATACATCGAGTTTTGTACTAAAACGGTGATTTGTGCTTGCTAGATTTTCGGAAAAAATGACTTTTTAAGTGAAATTGGGGTTTTTGTGAATTTTAAGCTATTTTATATTATAATTAGTGCTTGTAATTGTACAAATGAGTGTGTTGGGAGTTTTCTCGATGGTTTGGCGTTTGTACGCCGACGTCGAGGGTTTTTTGGTCGATTTGTGAAAGCAACCATAGGTTTTGACCTATGTGGGATTCATGTATCGTTTTGGTCATGAGTTGGATTTTAATGCGATATGGTGCGTTATGATATGTAGGTACCCCATGTGGACTTCGAGACGACAAGCAAGCGCGTGGCGACATCGGCACCGGCGAGCGAGGACTAGGTGAGTAGATTCATATCTACGGGAAGAAGTCGGGTGGATGGCGTATAGCACCCCCACAGTCGTGGTGATGTATACGAATACGTATACACACATTTATTGATTATATTTTGTTGAGTTTATTGATGATAGATATGGATGGTTTAGTATCGCGAAACTCTAGAGTAGTGGTCGCACCATACATGCACTCACCCACCCATACTTGCATACATTCTTCTTCCATTTGTGTTTACGGGAATATATATAGTTATGTGTTCACATGGGTATGGGACTATGTTTTCACATACGGATTTGAGGATGATACTTGGGATTGAGATGAGTCGATGAGATTTGTGTTGAGGTTGTGATATCGGTGATATGGCAGGATTCATTCTTGAGGTACGTCCTGGTGTTATAGCGGATCTTAGGGCGGCGATACGGGTGAATAGTGTTATAAATAAAATGGTCGACATGTGATCGTGATATGAGGCATGATATGCTAGGATATTGATATTAGGCCGTATCGGGCGATGTATACCCCTTGATGATGATATGTGCTGACGATATCGGTTTGTACGAGATTGTCGATCAGTAGTCAGATCATGAGTATATTGAGGATATTAGTATTGTACTAGACATAGGTCAGTACCCTAGACTATGATCTTGGATAAAGAGGATACCAGAGGAATAGTGTGAGGAATATGATATTGACCCGTACCCAGATTTCGGGATGCCGTACGACGGATTTACGTACGAGCTATATCTTGATGATTGATCCGCACTCTTGACTTGGGATGTCTGATTATAGATATGGTATCAGATATGATATTATTGAGGCGGGATCACCGACTAATATATATACAGGTATGTATATGTATCGACTCAGATGTTAGGCGGTTTCCTTACCTGTAGTCTAGCTAGTAGCTTAGCCCTTTAGTTTAGTTAGTCGTTAGATTAGATTCGGTTCCTACCTATTTCAAAGCTTACGAATCGTGCGTATTTTAAAAGACAAGTCAAGGGATTCTACGGATATTTCAAAAAAAACGTATCTTTTCTTAAAAACACCGTAGCCCCTATTTTCAAAACCCCACGATTCGTGTTATTTCAAAAGGCACCATTGTAGGACTTATATTAGGTTAATGCAGATTAGTTATCGTTGCGTCTAGTATTCAGCTCCCGCTCATTATTGTTGTTCGTGTTGGAGATAGTGCCCTCAGAGTCAATTATTAGGTCACAGGTACGTGATTGCAACGATTGATGGAGGACCTATCCCGGTAAGACAGTCTTACTCGAGATGATAGTATGCTATCTGGTTCATCTTTATCATCGTGTACTGTTTTTGGTGACCTGACAAGTTGCTATTACACGTTGATAGAGCCCCTAGGATTCTTTCTTGACCACCAGCAGTATGAGGGCGATCATATAAGTGGGAGCTGGGGTCTATAAGCATATCCTTAAATGGTCCCTAGTCGTGTGAGTTTTGAGACAGGGCATCGATACTCCAGAGTAGACTAGTGTGTACATTCGAGACCCCGACGAGGGGCGGTGGCCGGTCTCACAAGCCACTGGTGTCAGTTGGATCACCTAAGATGTATACAGGTGCTCATTGGGTTATGAGTACACCGGACAGGACTCGCCGGGAACATGCTAGTTGGTCATATACCAGACGTCAGATGGCAGTTCCCTGATGACATGTGTGCAGGTTAGTTCATCGACCTGGGGATCGTCATTTGTCTCGTGTGAGTTCCCACTGTACTTTGATTACTACCCTACCACGGCTCAAAGGAGTCGTGCAAACAGGTTTTAGTTGGGTGCAGTCCCGAGCCACATGGAGGCAGTGAGCGTATCTTCAGGGGTTTGTCTCTCCCGGTATTGGGGGTGAGGTCGCGCTGTGTCTAGGAGAGCCATTATACGAAGTCCTTGGCCAAGGCAGGAGATTTACTGGTAGGTATTCCAGTAGTATCTCAGGGTGTTCTGGGCTACACTCCGACACGACTTGTACCGCTTTTGGGGGTCTGACTTTTACCAACCCCCTAGGCCCGCCATGCGATACTCATAGACGAACGGACCGGACTGTACGGATATTGTCACTGACAGGCTCAGTAGGGTTGTCAGGCTGAGTTCGCTTACAGACGTCCCTTTTAGTCAATACCTGGTAGCCCGTTACGTATTGGCTTATACCTCTGACGTGCTAGTGGTTAAATCCACAACCAAGGTATTGACGAGTCTTTAGAGTCCCCCACATTCAGTTACTCAGCTTTCGTGCGAAAGGTTGTAGAGGCCGTATGGAGATATGGTAAGGTCCGATCAGATACGTGCGGTATCGCATGGATCAGGATCGGACAGTTTGTACTATAGGCCGTATGGATATATGGCAGGGTTCGATCAGATACGTGCGGTATTGCACGGATCAGGATCGAACGGATATTACTGGCCGGCTTTGGTTTAAGCCGGATCCTAGTATAGTACAGTGTAGATTTTGTCTCATTGCATTTGTATTTCGGTCGGAATACAAATGCGGGTGTGTATGCACAGTATCGAGGTTTTCCTGTAATTTATTACGGGACCAGTTTTATGGAGTTGCCAGTTTGCTTTTCGTTTCGGCCGATTTCCTTTGTATCGTTCATTGGCCGAAGTTTGGTGGAGGAAGGCTTATTTGCATTGTTGCAAATAAGTATTTGTGGAGGGTGTTTTTGCATATATTTGTATCATGATGGTTTCATGATGGAGCCCATCCTTTGACTCTTTCTTTTCCATCATGGTTTGACTTGTGGGGATATGATGAGAGTTATTAGGTTTTGGAGTGTTAGATTTGTTTTGTGATCATTCCTTATCATGATCACTTCACACTCTCCCTTGGATGATGGTTCCACCCACCCCTTGACTTTATTCTCTCTCTCCGTTTTCTTGCATGGCCGGCCACTAGTGAGGAGGGGGGGTCTTTTTCTTTTGGTGAGGGGAAAATGTTATTCTCATTCTTTGCATGCTACATTTTTTTCCCCACGTCTCTCCAAGTTCTTTTCTCCTCCACCATAAAAGCATCTCCATGAACCCCAAAAATGAGACTAGCTCACTAGATATTCTACAGCAAATCTTGGGCACGTCGACTAGCCAGCTTCGTGCCCGAGTTGCCTCGGCATTGAGGTGGGAGCCCGTAAAAGAAGTAGGCGATGTGGTGCACTTCCGGCGACGAAGAGGAGACGGGACATTCCGCAGGAGATCGGGACGACGACGAGAAGACCGGAGGACTTGGATCAGTCGGTATATCTCTCTTCCCCATCTTGTAGTTAGCTAGGACTAGTTAGTGGTTCGATCCGGGTATTAGTGCGCGGCGGTTTGCCAGTTCAAGTAAAATTAAAGTTTATCACCGCTTCCGCATTTGGCCGTCGGATTGACGGCCGGGGTGCCGCCGTGCACTTACAGTGGTATCAGAGCCTCGCCATTAACTTAGTCTAGCTTGCCTTAATGTGTTTTTCAGTTCCGATCGATCAAATGTTCCAAAACCCGTATTTCCTTCACGACAGTTTTCTGTTGAAATTTTTTGGTCTCCAAAAATTTTTCAGGTTGTATAAAATTAATGTACTGGAGACTACTAGGCTACTGTAGAAATTCGATAGGGTGAATCCACAGTGTAGGCGCGGAACCGCGGCCAAAACCCCCTTTGGGCCGCGGTTCCGCCGCACACTGTGGGGATCCCTGCACCAAATTTCTACAGTATCTTTCTGGAGTTAAAATTGGGGTTTTGGAATATTAATATTGGGCCCAGAATTTCTTGATGTGCTACAGTAGTGCTTGGGGCCCACTTGTTAAAATTTGATTGATCGGATATTTTAAACACATTATTTCACAGTATTTACATTATATCTGCGACCGTGAATGTCACTCGATCGGTAAATCCAGTCTAACTGCTATAGCCCGGTTAGACGGATTTGCGAACGTGACTTTCACGTTGATGTTCTGTTTTTGCTGTGATGTTGCGGATCGGTCGTGGGGGATAGCCTGGATGCAATGCTAGTACAGTTTTGTTGTATTATGTACATTTGATTTTGCGGGGCAAGTGTCCGACATGTGGACTGCCGTCACTGCCTGTTTGTATTATTATTTTGGGGCACGGCCAGGTTGCGGTCGATGTACCCGTTGTATGTATATTTTACTTTCTGTACTAGGATTACCCCGCGGAGGGGTGCACGGATAGCCGGGTTCTAGAGGGCAACAAGCCCGCATCTCATGGCATTGAGACGGAGGGGGCTTCACTCTAGAATTGGCGGGCTATTCGCCGCACTCGTAGGGGGTACAGGTTGACCCAGGAGGGGTGCCCAAGTTGCCGGATTCCGTGAAGTGCTGGGTGGTCCATTCACGGTGCTGAAGGGGGCTGCCTCGCTTCAGGTTTTGGTTGGTAACTTGCCGCGCCCGTAGGGTTCTAGGTTTTCATTGCACAGGCTATCCACACGACCAGGGGAACGTCGGGTTTCAGTAGTGGCTCTGTGAAACCCGAGGATCCCAGATATCTGTATTGTTTCTGTAATGCTGTTCATTCTCTGTGATGTTGCATTTTTTATCACGCCTTGAGCGAATATAATATATTGGTATATATATTAGTAGATGTCATATATGTTTTGCATCCGCGCTAGTCCAGTCCCCGCTCTGTCGTTAGTTAGCTAACCTAACGGGTAATGACGGGACCCAGTGGCGAATGCGGATGGCATATACGTACATCAGTATATTTTCGTTCTTTGTGGTGTGATCAATTGATGGGACTGCATTGATTCGGATCAATGCAAGTTTAAAAACAAACCTAATCTGATGTTGTTGGAACACTTTTCAAAAAGCTGTTATTGCAAGGACGTTCACTTTTGTTTTGCATCGTGGTATTCAGTTGGAATATCCTGCTCCTCAGTCGATGAGGCAAGGGCCGAGATCCCTTCACCGGGAGTGACCCCTTGGACAGAAGTTTGCGTCAGGGCATTAACTTCACTATAGCCGATTACTTTTGCTTTGCATCGCGGTATTCATTTGGAATATCCTGCACCCCATTCTACGGGGAAAGATCCGAGATCCCTTCACCGGGAGTGACCTCTTTAGCAACGGGTTTCGTCACTATATTTTCAAAAAGCTATCCGTTCCTTCGACGATATCAAGTTCTTTACGTTAAAGGTTTTCGCCAGAAACCATTCGTAGCCCTCCGTCGTTTCATATGGGTAGTCAATAGTATTCAAGCTGTGTATGTTGGCCAAAGTCAAGGCACAGTGTTTGGTAGCTGTTGGTTATTCATATGCAGCATAGATAGATGCGTTGGTTTGGGACAGTCGTACTGCCATTTTGGCCAAAGTCAAGGGTAGGTACGGGTGGATTCAAATTAACCTGGAGAATGACGGGTAGAACTTGACATGTGACTTATGATATGTTGGCCAAAGTCAAGGTCATAAGAGCATGGGGCAGAAATCACATCGGGAGTTTCAAAAGAACTGAAACTTGCCAGATATGCGCATACCTTCTGGAGTATGATACCGTGAGCGGATTCTGTCACGTTATCATGCGATGATAGTTGGATCCCGATTCCCACTGATGAGTTAGTTTACTCCTCGGGTGATCCCGACTAATTCTTCTTTTAGGTTTGGAGGAGAATTTGACGGTACAGTGGGAGGATTCCAGATTAGATAAATTGGTAACCATTCTGATCTAGGTTAGAGTGCATGCTGAGTGTTTCTTTTCTCTCTCTCTTTGGCAGCGACCATTGACCCGACCCTAAGGCTATGACTCAGTGACCAAGTTGACCGAACCTTCTTAAACACTAGCTTTTGGATTGTCAGAGTTGCGAACCTCATTGCCACTCCTACTTTTACCCTTTTATCCAGGACACCCCGTATTACTACGAACGTCCACTTCCATTGGACAAAATCATCGTATGGTTAGATACGAACTCGAAAGAATTTATTCGAGGATGGTTTCTGGTTCTGGAGGAAACGGATAGGATTATTCAGTTGTCTTTTATCTTCACCCTCTCTCATTGCGAGTGTTCCTAGAATTAGGACAGTACACCCATTATGCTTATTGGATAGTCTTCTTCCAAACCATTGGCTGGTGCCGACCGGTAGGGAATGAAGAAAACCAATTAGCATAACGATGGTGTGCGGAAGGTATTAAGTTAAGACAAAGCAAGGGATTAGTAAGGGGGCAAAGTAAATTGCAACAGATATTCACGAACAAACCAAGTATTCCTTCGCCAATCCTAAATCACCTTTGTATTTCTCCAGGACACTCCGTATCACTACGAAGATCCACAGTTTATTGGATACTCCATCGTATGGTTATATACGAACTCGAAAGGAACTTGTTCCAGTTCGGGGATGGATTCTGGTTCAGGAGAAATAGGAATAAGACTTATTCAGGTGTCTTTTATCTTCACCTTCTCTCGCATTACGAGTGCTCCTAGGATTAGGACATTACACCCATTATGCTTATTGGATAGTCTTCTTCCAAACTATAGGCTGGTGCCGAACGGTAGGGAAGGAAGAAAACCATTTGGCCTAAAGGGGTGCGCAGAAGGTAATGACTAAAGACATATGAAGCGATTTGGAGAGGTGGCAAAGAATTATACGGTTACAGTCGTGAATCTGGAAGAGGCATTACTAGGAATACCGGAATACCCCATCGGAACATTTCAATGTTTCAGTTTCACTGTGTAATGTTAAAAGAAAACTGATTTCCCGATTAGATACTTACTCCAGGGTATGTATTTACCAGGTTTGATTCTCACATCTGTATGGTTTTACAGATGATGAGTGAGAGTAAGTTATTGGGAATTGGGTGATCATCCTCATTATATCGGGATTCGTTGTAATCGGTGATATTTGAGGAAGTCACCTGGGTTGTTTGTCGGACGACAAATATTTGGTTTTGAATATCTGCTTTTATGCACCAATTTCAAATTGATATATCTGTACGTCTATTCTCATAGAGTGAGATATACCTTTTTGAAATTATGTCTGTGACATTTACCTATATCAGTGGATGGTTAGGTAAGGAGCATTAAACAGTGGTGTAATTCTTCTTAACCACAAGTACAGTTTTCAACCTACGACACACAGTGAATGAGTTATCAGACTCAAGGGACTTATACAGAGTATTGTATGTTGTCCACGGTCCATCAGGACAGAGGGGTTGGTCCTCGTACTATATTCGGTTTACTTATGACTTCTCTAGTTTTTAGACAAGTGTTTCGTGGAAACACAGGGTCCGAATTTTGAGAAGTTATAGGTATTTGAATAGAGTAGAGAACCAGGTATAGCAAGTATCGGGATTCTTCAAAGAGATCGAAGATGTAGATACTTGTGTATGGTGTTCAGTTGATAGTAATGACTAAGAGAACTTGCTTCTCTTTCAGGTTACTCATAATTGGAAGCATTCCTAAGTTGAGTAACGCTGATCGGCCTCCTTCCATTTAGTTGACATGCACTGGAGACAGTCGCATGATTTGGATCTGGTTCAGTTAAATCAGTGCCTCTGGTCCTATATGGGATATAGAACAGATCGTATCTTAACGTTGTTAAGGTACGGGGAGTTGTCCAGCTTATGATTAAAACCAGACTCTGGATAACTCAAGGCACGTTTCTGTAATGGCTGTTTGTGGGTTGACCCAGGCTATGACGAGGGTTGACTTTCTACCATCTGGATGAACAATAGCAATATTGTTCTAGACTCGCCACAGTTTTATTAAAAATGGTTTTTTTTTTCAGAAAACAGTAGTGGGAGTATGGTAGAACTGGAAGTGATTCCAGAACCACAAACGATTACTGAAGATTTGATAAGGAACCTAAAGATTCAATCTGGATTGACATTCCATTGGCCACTTCGCAGATAAGGTGGGTAACTTCAGGCACCCGAGAGGTACTACGGTAGCCTCAAGGACGGTGACAGGGAAGTTCTTGTTTACCCACAATTACCATTGTTGTTGTTCCAGGCTGCGAGACCCGGCGGGAGGATGAGTATAGCGTCGTTCTAAACTAGTTTTAGAAGTGTACGTCTATATGACTCTGCCAGAGGGTTGTCGTAGTCAGTGGGAGCTGCGGAAGCATTGGTGGACAGGTAGCTTATGTCTATTTATAGACTAAAGCAGATATAGCGGAGATAGATCATCTATTTCTGACGTGACAGTCATAGGTTTGACTTCATCAGAATAGGGGATGGATCTGTTGAGAAGGTAGTAGGGTGTGATGTCATGGTATTTGGATGACATACACAGAGTAGGAAAAGAAACTCCTATACTACGATCGGTTATACTTTGGTCGTCACACAGTATTTTCTCCATATGGGAAATGGATTTTGTATCAGACATACTGGTTACTAGATCTATGGTTTTAGATCTAGATTTGGGTGGTTTCCCAATCTGGGTACTTGGACAGCATTCTGAGAGTATTTAGAATGGACGACTCCATGCACGGTAGTGTACCTGCAGATGATGAAGTCACGCTCTCTAAATGTGTCTTATAGACTAAAGTAGGGAGGGATGTGCATGATTGGCAGATCACTTGCTTAGGCAATTGAGTCAATCATGAGATGACAAGTACCACACCAGATGTTGTTCTTGCACTAGATGCAATAAGTTGACATTAATCCAATCCTGGAGAAACGGTCAGAAGCAGTTTTAGAACATAAGTGGATGTTCTAGGGATATGATAACGACAGCCTCATTCGGGAGACAATTATCATTCCAGGCTTCCAAGGTGACATGGACGACAAGGAGGTTGTCAGAGTTATAGTTTTCCTTCTGACGAAGGGCAGTATTTTGGACAGGTGGTCCAAGGCAATACTGAAGGTGGCATGGTGCAGGATACTGATTATGTTCAGTTGACGATACAGTCTAAGAAGTTTGGATTTGGAGTTCATTTATGAGCTAGGTCCCATCAGATATCCAGACACATTCTAAGACAGGAATTGCTCATTTCGGGAGATGGGTTTCTCCGCGAACTTGAGATATAGAGAGACATAGAAAGAAACAACAAGGCGGATCCACTCACTAAGGCCATTCCTCGAACGCAATAGTTTCGCAAACGAGCTTTGTGAGACTGACTAGTAGAGGAGTTGGGTGTTCGGTATCACACGGGCTGTGAGTATGCGACATCGCAATAATTAGCCTTGAGTGCAAGTGGGAGATTGTTGGAGATAGTGCCCTCAGAGTCAATTATTAGGTCACAGGTACGTGATTGCAACGATTGATGGAGGACCTATCCCGGTAGGACAGTCTTACTCGAGATGATAGTATGCTATCTGGTTCACCTTTATCATCGTGTACTGTTTTTGGTGACCTGACAAGTTGCTATTACACGTTGATAGAGCCCCTAGGATTCTTGCTTGACCACCAGCAGTATGAGGGCGATCATATAAGTAGGAGCGGGGGTCTATAAGCATATCCTTAAATGGTCCCTAGTCGTGTGAGTTTCGAGACATGGCATCGATACTCCAGAGTAGACTAGTGTGTACATTCGAGACCCCGACGAGGGGCGGTGGCCGGTCGCACAAGCCACTGGTGTCAGTTGGATCACCTAAGATGTATACAGGTGCTCATTGGGTTATGAGTACACCGGACAGGACTCGCCGGGAACATGCTAGTTGGTCATATACCAGACGTCAGATGGTAGTTCCCTGGTGACATATGTGCAGGTTAGTTCATCGACCTGGGGATCGTCATTTGTCTCGTGTGAGTTCCCACTGTACTTTGATTACTACCCTACCACGGCTCAAAGGAGTCGTGCAAACAGGTTTTAGTTGGGTGCAGTCCCGAGCCACATGGAGGCAGTGAGCGTATCTTCAGGGGTTCGTCTCTCCCGGTATTGGGGGTGAGGTCGCGCTATGTCTAGGAGAGCCATTACACGAAGTCCTTCGCCAAGGCAGGAGATTTACTGGTAGGTATTCCAGTAGTATCTCAGGGTGTTCTGGGCTACACTCCGACACGACTTGTACCGCTTTTGGGGGTCTGACTTTTACCAACCCCCTAGGCCCGCCATGCGATACTCATAGACGAACGGACCGGACTGTATGGATATTGTCACTGACAGGCTCAGTAGGGTTGTCAGGCTGAGTTCGCTCACAGACGTCCCTTTTAGTCAATACCTGGTAGCCCGTTACGTATTGGCTTATACCTCTGACGTGCTAGTGGTTAAATCCACAACCAAGGTGTTGACGAGTCTTTAGAGTCCCCCACATTCAGTTACTCAGCTTTCGGGCGAAAGGTTGTAGAGGCCGTATGGAGATATGGCAAGGTCCGATCAGATACGTGCGGTATCGCACGGATCAGGATCGGACAGTTTGTACTATAGGCCGTATGGATATATGGCAGGGTTCGATCAGATACGTGCGGTATTGCACGGATCAGGATCGAACGGATATTACTGGCCGGCTTTGGTTTAAGCCGGATCCTAGTATAGTACAGTGTAGATTTTGTCTCATTGCATTTGTATTTCGGTCGGAATACAATGCGGGTGTGTATGCACAGTATCGGGGTTTTCCTGTAATTTATTACGGGACCAGTTTTATGGAGTTGCCAGTTTGCTTTTCGTTTCGGCCGATTTCCTTTGTATCGTTCATTGGCCGAAGTTTGGTGGAGGAGGGCTTATTTGCATTGTTGCAAATAAGTATTTGTGGAGGGTGTTTTTGCATATATTTGTATCATGATGGTTTCATGATGGAGCCCATCCTTTGACTCTTTCTTTTCCATCATGGTTTGACTTGTGGGGATATGATGAGAGTTGATTAGGTTTTGGAGTGTCAGATTTGTTTTGTGATCATTCCTTATTATGATCACTTCACACTCTCCCTTGGATGATGGTTCCACCCACCCCTTTACTTTATTCTCTCTCTCCATTTTCTTGCATGGCCGGCCACTAGTGAGGAGGGGGGTCTTTTTCTTTTGGTGAGGGGAAAATGTTATTCTCATTCTTTGCATGCTACATTTTTTTCCCCACCTCTCTCCAAGTTCTTTTCTCCTCCACCACAAAAGCATCTCCATGAACCCCAAAAATGAGACTTGCTCACTAGATATTCTACAGCAAATCTTGGGCACGTCGACTAGCCAGCTTCGTGCCCGAGTTGCCTCGGCATTGAGGTGGGAGCCCGTAAAAGAAGTAGGCGATGTGGTGCACTTCCGGCGACGAAGAGGAGACGGGACATTCCGCAGGAGATCGGGACGACGACGAGAGGACCGGAGGACTTGGATCAGTCGGTATATCTCCCTTCCCCATCTTGTAGTTAGCTAGGACTAGTTAGTGGTTCGATCCGGGTATTAGTGCGCGGCGGTTTGCCAGTTCAAGTAAAATTAAAGTTTATCACC
Source organism: Agapanthus africanus (assembly GCA_030015575.1). Classification (NCBI taxonomy): domain Eukaryota; kingdom Viridiplantae; phylum Streptophyta; class Magnoliopsida; order Asparagales; family Amaryllidaceae; genus Agapanthus; species Agapanthus africanus. Next base: position 224,802,688 of record JASDDO010000012.1, read on the forward strand.
GCTTCCGCATTTGGTCGTCGGATTGACGGCCGGGGCGCCGCCGTGCACTTACAGTTCGCTCCGCATCGCATGCTTATATTATGCTTCATATTCTACTGTTGATATCTTGTGGTTAGGACACCAGCACCATTACCGATGATGCGTATGTACCACGTACACTTACTTGCCGGCTCACACACATCTTCATCGGTAATTGCCATGTCACGCACACCTTAGAAAATATTATTGCTTGACATAGCCTGTTAGCTAATAGTTTAGACATGATATTAGTGTACTTGCCTTATATGTTATTTTAGACATTGTAGTTATTACCTGCTACTTCATGCATACTGTTATTCATTGTTATGCCGCATTCATGGATTCTCATGCATATATTAACTTTTTACGTGCTATTGAGGTTTTGGATTCGGATTTCCATGAGATTTTCTGGATTTGGGGAAAACCGCAAAACATATACAAACTTCTTTCTCTTTTTAAATGAAAAGCGCGGTTTTTCCCATGATGTATGAGTCGTCCACTATGAGTTTGCTGATGGATTCCGAGACCCGATTCAAGGAGTTGGATGAACCGTTTCGGGTACATGGTGGACCCGGTGAGGTACCCCGAGGCAAGAAGTTCGTGGTGATGACGATGAGCCTGGCAGGGGAAGACTACCTACCGGTGATTTTACCCGACGCGTCGGATATCCGGAGGATATCGTCGTGGTCTTGAGATGGATGGTAGGGGCCGGTCTGGACTGAAGGCACCCTAGATATTGAGATTGAGCATTGAGATTTCGAGATAGTGAGGTACTGAGATTCGATGATACAGGCCAGTCCGGATAGCCGGAGCCTGAGATTTAGAGACATTGAGATTTATGTTTTGTGTCGATGCTAGACACTGTTGATGCTGATTTCATTTATGATACCTCATTTTAAAAATACAAAGGAAATCTCACTTATTTATGAAAACAGTTTCTTCATTTACATGTATTCTGTTTTCATGCATTCATACCTCATTCATATGATATATTGCTACCTGAGGCACTGACACGGGCACATGAGATCACACTCGGGTTAGATATTACCCTAGCCATTGTTACAGGCTGCATGTTATTCATATTTGAGGATATATTATGATCATTGACCTAGGTTGCGTTATTTATGCGATTTCTATACGTAGATGTTTTTCTATTCACGAGTTGGCAACTCACCCCCGTTGTGCCCCAGTTTCTTGCAGGTTTGCCGTACAGGTTTCATTACGGCTTGCGGGCATAGTTTCCTTCGGGTGATTTGCTAGTAGGTGGGTTTACTTGTATCGTACCCCCATTATATATCTTGTATATTATTATTCTGTTGTATCTAGAAGTTCCATCAACCAAACATGTTTTTATTTTGAGATAGAGACCGGTGATGTTATTCTTTCGACCTTAGAGTCGCGCGTTATATTTCTGTGGTTTTCTTGTGGTTTTGAGTTTCCTTTTGAATTTTGATCCTCGCCCTTGGCGTTGTATATTTTTTTTGCTTGTGTGGTTATGACCGTCGATTGACGAAGAGCTAGCTCCCGCTTGAGGATGCCTTTTTATTGATTTCGTATATTATTCATGTTGTATCCCGTTTGGGGGGCAGTATTTACAAAGGAGACTCTGCCGAAATTTTCGGGAAATATTTGATGTTTTTTTTAAAAACCGCATAATTCGGCTTATGCTATTAAAACTACTTGTTTTAAATCGGTTTTCCTTCACTCTACTACTTTTCTTGGTTTGGATTTCTGGGTTTTCGGCTCACTTAGATTACGTACGCCTCGAGACGTTCGTAGTTTAAGTGCCGGTCATGTTCCGTACTTTCGGGGCGTGACAAAGTTGGTATAAAAGCGTTAGGTTTTACCTTCGGAGTGTAGGATGACCCATGGTTGATGGAATAGGTGACTAAAGTAGAGTGACGTACCGTAGATATGTTCCGCGGCATATTGTAACGTTTTGAAAATCGTTTCGGTGAAATTTCGAAAAAACGGTAAAATAAAGGGGTTTTCTGTAAAAATTCAAAATGCAAATATCTTTATTATAAAATTAAATATACATATTCTAGCTATGTAATTACTAGTATTTGGTGTTTATTGAGCCACAAGTGAAATTTCAAATTTTATGAAAAAAATATTATTTTAATATTATTTTAAGCCGGTAAGAAAATACATTAAATTAGCGATAAATACAAATTTAAATGGGCTAATTTTAATCTTTAAAATCATGTTAATTAAATTCTAGTTGTAATATAAATTTTTAGTATTTTATTTCAAGTTTTAATGGGTTTTTATTATGGAGAACAAAAAAATAATTAATTTAAGCTAAAACTTGCAATTTTGAGCTTGTGGGGGGTCTTTTTGCATAGAATTTCTTTGTAAAATCTCTCTCACTCATTCCTCACTACTTTGGCCGGCCCCACCACTGCTGGATCTGCAACTTCCCCTTCCATTCCTTGCTTCTTTGACTCATTCAAATGATTTAAATATAGGTTTTTATTATATTATTTTGGATGGGGGTATTACGGTAATTTGGGGGGGCTTTGACTTGGATTTTTTTCACACCATTTCCTCACACTCTCTCCCATCTTCCCTTGGCCGAATCTTTCCATGCTTCAGCCCCTCATTTTATCCCCAATTCTTTTGCTTTAAATTCCATCAAAATTCTACAAAAATCCACAAATTTCTTTACAAATTCAACACAAAACCCTATTCTACCTCTTCTCTAACCCAAATTGGTTTAAAACATGGAGAAAGGAGGTGTTTTTGGAAGCAAATCTTCATGCTAGATCTCTATATATTGAGGTATAATCTTTACCCAACTAACACTTATGGTTAATTCCTTTAATTAAATTGTTTTAGTGTTAAATTTTGGTGCTAATTTCATTCTAGGTTTTTAAAGAAGAGGGTTTGGTTTTGAATTAGGGTTTTAAGCATCACAACTAGATTAGCTATGTGTAGTTGTTATCTAGTTTGTTTAGTTTGGATATTTACTTGTGATTTTGATCTTTAGATCGCAAATCTAAGATGCTTGTACCGAATTTGGAATTTTATGCTTACTAGTTTTTTTTAAATATTATGAAAAAATTGAGAATTAAAATATGGTAAGGGTATCATCACATCATTGAAATTATAATGGGTAGTTTAATACCTTAGCTTGTGCAAAACCTAGCCTACTTGTTGAATTATGTATTGTTGCTTTAAAAGGGTTGAAATTGGAAAAATTGCAAACTAGTTTTTGGTTTAATATAATTTGGAAAGATTAAAAATTTAGTAAATGCTTATGTGGCCTAATTAAGATAATTAGTGATTATTGTGAACTCTAATTTGCTAAAACATCAAGACTTGTAGTAAAACGGTTAACGACCCCCTTTACTAGAATTTTTGGAAATAAACCGATTTAATCAATTTATTGATTTTGATGATTTCACCCTATTTCATATGTATGTTTAGTGTTTGTGAATGTGAAAATGGGTGTGTTTGGATTTTTCTCGATGGTTCGACGTTTGTACATCGACATCGAGGGTTGGTTTGACTATTCTTGCATGCGTAGGCGATAGGTTTGGACCTATGCGTGATAGGCGTGCCGATTTGATTTTCGTATGCCGTTTCGATTTCGAATTTAGTTTTAATGCGATACGGTGCATTATGATATGTAGGTACCCCATGCGGACTTCGAGACGACAAGCAAGTGCGTGGCGACGTTGGCACCGGCGAGCAAGGACCAGGTGAGTAGATTTATATCTACGGGGAGAAGTCGGGTGGATGGCGTATAGCACCCCCGCAGTCCGTGGTGATGTATACGGATGCGTATACACACCAACAATTTATGATATGTTGTTAAGATTTATTATTGATGATTTTAGATGGATATTGGTGTTGGATTGGCGCATGGTTACGAAACCTTAGGTAGTGGTTGCACCATACATACACACACACCCATATTTGCATACATTCTTCTTTCATATGTGCGTACATGGGATTATATATTGATGTGTATATTTACACATGGGTATGGGACTATGTGTTTATATACTGGATTTGAGGATAGTAATTGGGATTTGAGATGAGTCGATGATATTGGGCTTGAGGCCAGAAGATCCGTGATGTGTTTTGGTTCGTATTGAGATATGACATGATGTTTTAGCGGGTCTTTTGACGTAGTGATTCTTACATGCATGCATACATATATGGTATCAATATTGTACTAGACGTAGATCAGTACCCCGATCATGATATTTGATAAAGAGGATATCAGATGAATAGTATGATGAATGTGATATTGACCCGTACCCAGATTTGGGATGCCGTACGACGGATTTACGTACGAGCTATATTTTGATGATTGATCCGCACTCTTGACTTGGGATGTCTGATTATAGATATGGTATCGGATATGATATTATTGAGGCGGGATCACCGACTATACATATACAGGTAGGTATATGTATCGACTCAGATGATAGGTGGTTTCCTTACCTGTAGTTCAGCTTGTTAGTTCAGCCGTATAGTTTAGTGTAGTTGTTAGATTAGATTAGACTCCTACCTATTTCAAAAACTAACGAATCGTGGGTATTTTAAAAGACAGCCCAAGGGATCCTACGGATATTTCAAAAGACTTATCTTTTCATAAAAACACCGTAGCCCCTATTTTCAAAACCCCATGATTTGTGTTATTTCAAAAGGCACCATTTGTAGGACTTATATTAGATTATTACAGATTAGTTATCGTTATGTCTAGTATTCAGCTCCCGCATATTATTGCTGTTCGCTCTGCCTCGCATACTTATTTTGCTGCATATTCCATTATTGATAGCATGGTGTTAGGACACCAGCACCATTACCGATGATGCGTATATACCACGTACACCTACTTGCCGGCTCACACACATCTTCATCGGTAATTGCCATGTCACGTACACTTTAGAGAATATATTTGCTTGACTTAGCTTGTTAGTTAGTAGGTTGATATGATATTAGTGTACCTGGGTTATATGCCAGTTTAGACATTGTAGTTATTACTTGTCACTTCATGCATACTGTTATTCCATTGTTCATGCCTAGTTATTAATCATACATTGCAACTTGGTTATTGACACCATACACATTCATTAGCATTGACATATGCACTTGTGATGACTTCGTGAGATTTATGATATTTCTGGATTTCGGGGGAAAGCCGCAAAATTTCTAAAGTTATTAACCTTTTAAAATATGTAAATTGCGGTTTTCTAGTGATGTAAGTGTCGTCCACCATGAGTTTGCTGTGGTTTTCGAGATCCGTGTCGAGGAGTGGAGGAACCGTCACGGGTACATGGTGGGCCCGGTATGGTACCCCGGGGCAAGATGAATGTGGTGTTGACGTTGAGCCTGGCAGGGGACAGATTACCTACCGGTGATATTACCCGACGCGTCGGATATCCGGAGGATACCGTCGTGGTCTTGAGATGGATGGTAGGGGCCGGTCTGGACTGACGGCGCCCTAGATATTGAGATTGAGACATTGATATTTCGAGACAGTGAGATTTATGTTTTGTGTCGATGCTAGATACCGTTGATACTGATTTCATTATGATACCTCAGTTTAAAAATACGAAGGAAATCTCACTAATTTATGAAAACAGTTTCTTCATTTACATGTATTTTGTTTTCATGCATTCATACCTCATTCATATGATATATTGCTACCTGAGGCACTGACACGGGCACAGGAGATTTCACTCGGTTAGATATTACCCTAGCCATTGTTATAGGCTGCTTGTTATGTATATTTTGAGAATATATTATGATCGTGTGACCTAGGATTGCGTCATACATGCGATTTCTGTTCGTAGATATTTTTCTATTCACGAGTTGGCAACTCACCCCCGTTGTGCCCCAGTTTCTTGCAGGTTTGCCGTACAGGTTTCATTACGGCTTGCGGCATAGTTTCCTTCGGATGATTTGCTAGTAGGTGGGTTTACTTTATCGTACCCCCCATTATATAACTTGTATATTATTATTCAGTTGTATCTAGAAGTTCCATCAACCAAACATGTATTTTTGAGATAGAGACCAGTGTTGTTTATTCTTTCGACCTTAGAGTCGCTCGTTATATTTCTTGTGGTTTTTGAGTTCCTTTTGAGTTTTTGATCCTCACCGTTGGCGTTGTATATTATATTGCTTGTGTGGTTGTGACCATCGATTGACGAAGAGCTAGCTCCCGCTTGGGGATGCCTTTTTATCGATTTCGTATACTATTCATGTTGTATCCCGTTTGGGAGCTAGTATTTACAAAGGAGACTCTGCCGAAATTTTCAGTAAAATTTGATGTTCTTAAAAACCGCATAATTCGGCTTATGCTATTAAAACTACTTGTTTTAAATTGGTTTTCCTTCACTCTACTTCTTTTCCTGGTTTGGATTTCTGGGTTTTCAGTTTACTTAGATTACGTACGCCTCGAGACGTTTCGTAGTTTAAGTGCTGGTCATGTTCCGTACTTTCGGGACGTGACAAAGTTGGTATCAGAGCGTTAGGTTTTAACCTTCGGAGCGTAGGATGACCCTTGGTTGATGGAATAGGTGACTAAAGTAGAGTGACGTACCGTTGGTATGTTCCGCGGCATATTTACGACACGCCACTCCACTTATGAAGCCTTAGGATGTACATTTCCTTGTTCAGTATTATATTCCTTCCTGATCTAGCCTCATCGGTACCAGTTTGGTTTTGCTGCTACGGTTACGGGCAGGGAGAGCTACGGCTAGAGTTGCGGTCAGCACAAGCTCGTCACGAACGAGGACTGACCAGGGCAAAATTCCGGCGACACGCGATTGCAGAGATGTGTCTTTTTACTGTGTTTCCGCGCCACGAGCGTTTGGCGGATCGCCTTTCAGAGGTTACTCGGAGGTGCTGATCGACACTAGAGAATTGAGCCAATGATGGAGGCCAGCCAGATTTTGATGACCGTTGGTGTGTTTCTTACTCATGATGATTGAGGCACGGTTCAGCATGCAGACGAGTGAGCCAGTTATTGCTGCGAACGACGAGATATCGCCCCAGATGTTGGAGCTATTGCAGTATAAGTTGTACTAAGAGATGATAGAAGGTCGCTAGTCATCGAGGATGAATGACTGGGACATGTGGATCGTTCGCCTACCCCGATGCGAGGTCATCAGATAGATTGATTCCAGCTAGAGACAACTTCACGTGGAGACGTTGAGAGTCGACAGAGACGATCGAATGTCAGAAACCTATTATTCCAACTTTAAAGTAGTCGGAAAGACATGCAGGCAATTCTATGGTCCCTCTAGAAGAATGAAATCCTAACTCGACTTAATGACCGTATGAAAGCCTTTGAACCTTCGGGTTTGCGGCAGTTCTACGGCGCCATTAGTGAGGCTTGGGTTTGCCCTTCTACGGCTGGACCACCGATGCTGTGGTATGTACTCGATACTATTAAACTGTGCCCAAGAGGTTAAGCTCTTGGGGGATTATGAAGTTTTGACGACTCGATCGGATGGCTCGACTTAATTCGGATGCTAGGTGGTGAGATGCATTTCTTGGGAGACTCCCGATACGAGGATAGCCGTTGGAGCTCAGTCCATGTAGCCACGATGAGACGATTCCGAAGCAGTCGACATTAGACAAGTGGAGTAAAGAGGTCCGTACAAGATCTGGATAAGACGACGTCCCACTCCGCCGACATCAGAGATGCGATACGCATGCCGAGGCAGAGTACTGGATATACCTTCCAGAAGGAGTCGCGATGGGTATGCAGCCGTTCCGGAGCAAGATGCAGATATAGGAAAGGACGATGACTTCCGGACAGTTGGCAGAGACGAGACATGGAAGAGACCGTGAGTAGAATTCCTTCCAGGACACTGCTGCAATGATACTTGCACCCAGGATCAGATGTGTCACGTGCATTCAGAGAGGCAGAGGACGACGCCGGTGACATGATTCTTTACGAGTGGTCGCGATGATTGATCGAGCGATGACCAGAGAAGTGGCAAAACGGAATCGTCCCCGTTAGCATACCTGACAGGGCCGATGAGCCGGTGGATCGTGAGATTGGTAATTCACAGTGAAGACCTTGACCCAGGAGTGGTCATTGTTACGCACACCAGCAGGCCAGAGTTCATGATCATCGACGAGACGTCCCACTAGTGACCGCGACAGTTGGCCGAGATTCTTAGAGGATGCACTTGAGCGGTACTATTCCACCATTATTGATTTCGATGTTTTGGGTGATTTATTCGCATGATTTGATTTTGATGATTGAGGATTTACGATCCTTGCACAGTGTTGCACTTGATATCGTTTTCGTGCTTGGGTTTCACATGTTTGTGATGTTACGGTTTTAGACATTTGAGTTGGTTTTGTGCGTATGCACGCACACGATTTGGTTCCTGCACTCTGTATAGTTTATATATGCTTGCAGTGCAGTAATACGCCTTTTGTTCACTTAGATGCATTGGACTTTGATTTCGATGGTGATGTTCGATATTTGTTTTGTGCACCTTGTGCACCTGATTTGATTTTGCGCATGTTCGGCACTTGATATTGGATTTCATGATTTCGTGCACGATGGATGCACCTGATTTGGATTTTCGCGCATGTTGGGCGCATGTTTTGAAGTGTAATTTTGGTGCACACCAGATGCACTAAATCGAGATTTTTCGTGCATGTCAGATGCACCTGATTTTGCTGTCAGGCACACATGTTGCCTACGACAGATGTTTCGTGCACACCCGATGCACTTAGATGTTGTTTCTGTGCACATGTATGGCACATTCATGGATTTCGATTTCCGTGCGCACCGGACGCACAGGGTTTTCATATGCACTTTTGGGATTGATTCTTATGGAGCAGTACATTTTCATGATTTTTTTGATTTGTTTCGTACTAAGAAGGGCTAGTCAGAGGACAGTACCTGAGTGTGTTTTGCACGCATTTTCTTTAGATATTTACATGTATAGTTCCGAATTATAACATATCGGTTTTGCTTTGGATTTGGCATTCGTGTCTTCACCTTGACTCCGATGATTGCAGGATGCTTGACGGAGTTTTGATTTTGAGTTATATGCTCATTTTTCATGCGCATGTGCTGCGTTACGATTTGTTTTATGTACTTATGATTTCGGAGCCCCGACGACTTCATGGTTTTGCTGGATGTTTTAGTATTTGGGGAAAGTTTTAATTTAAATTCGGGGACCGAATTTCTTTAAGGGGGGAAGATTGTAACGTTTTGAAAATCGTTTCGGTGAAATTTCGAAAAAACGGTAAAATAAGGGGGTTTTCTGTAAAAATTCAAAATGCAAATATCTTTATTATAAAATTAAATATACATATTCTATCTATGTAATTACTAGTATTTGGTGTTTATTGAGCCACAAGTGAAATTTCAAATTTTCTGAAAAAAATATTATTTTAATATTATTTTAAGCCGGTAAGAAAATACATTAAATTAGCGATAAATACAAATTTAAATGGGCTAATTTTAATCTTTAAAATCATGTTAATTAAATTCTAGTTGTAATATAAATTTTTAGTATTTTATTTCTAGTTTTAATGGGTTTTTATTATGGAGAACAAAAAAATAATTAATTTATGCTAAAACTTGCAATTTTGAGCTTGTGGGGGGTCTTTTTGCATAGAATTTCTTTGTAAAATCTCTCTCACTCATTCCTCACTACTTTGGCCGGCCCCACCACTGCTGGATCAGCAACTTCCCCTTCCATTCCTTGCTTCTTTGACTCATTCAAATGATTTAAATATAGGTTTTTATTATATTATTTTGGATGGGGGTATTACGGTAATTTGGGGGGGCTTTGACTTGGATTTTTTTCACACCATTTCCTCACACTCTCTCCCATCTTCCCTTGGCCGAATCTTTCCATGCTTCAGCCCCTCATTTTATCCCCAATTCTTTTGCTTTAAATTCCATCAAAATTCTACAAAAATCCACAAATTTCTTTACAAATTCAACACAAAACCCTATTCTACCTCTTCTCTAACCCAAATTGGTTTAAAACATGGAGAAAGGGGGTGTTTTTGGAAGCAAATCTTCATGCTAGATCTCTATATATTGAGGTATAATCTTTACCCAACTAACACTTATGGTTAATTCCTTTAATTAAATCGTTTTAGTGTTAAATTTTAGTGCTAATTTCATTCTAGGTTTTTAAAGAAGAGGGTTTGGTTTTGAATTAGGGTTTTAAGCATCACAACTAGATTAGCTATGTGTAGTTGTTATCTAGTTTGTTTAGTTTGGATATTTACTTATGATTTTGATCTTTAGATCGCAAATCTAAGATGCTTGCACCGAATTTGGAATTTTATGCTTACTAGTTTTTTTTAAATATTATGAAAAAATTGAGAATTAAAATATGGTAAGGGTATCATCACATCATTGAAATTATAATGGGTAGTTTAATACCTTAGCTTGTGCAAAACCTAGCCTACTTGTTGAATTATGTATTGTTGCTTTAAAAGAGTTGAAATTGGAAAAATTGCAAACTAGTTTTTGGTTTAATATAATTTGGCAAGTTTAAAAATTTAGTAAATGCTTATGTGGCCTAATTAAGATAATTAGTGATTATTGTGAACTATAATTTGCTAAAACATCAAGACTTGTAGTAAAACGGTTAACGACCCCCTTTACTAGAATTTTTGGAAATAAACCGATTTAATCAATTTATTGATTTTGATGATTTCACCCTATTTCATATGTATGTTTAGTGTTTGTGAATGTGAAAATGGGTGTGTTTGGATTTTTCTCGATGGTTCGACGTTTGTACATCGACATCGAGGGTTGGTTTGACTATTCTTGCATGCGTAGGCGATAGGTTTGGACCTATGCGTGATAGGCGTGCCGATTTGATTTTCGTATGCCGTTTCGATTTCGAATTTAGTTTTAATGCGATACGGTGCGTTATGATATGTAGGTACCCCATGCGGACTTCGAGACGACAAGCAAGCGCGTGGCGACGTTGGCACCGGCGAGCAAGGACCAGGTGAGTAGATTTATATCTACGGGGAGAAGTCGGGTGGATGGCGTATAGCACCCCCGCAGTCCGTGGTGATGGATACGGATGCGTATACACACCAACAATTTATGATATGTTGTTAGGATTTATTATTGATGATTTTAGATGGATATTGGTGTTGGATTGGCGCATGGTTACAAAACCTTAGGTAGTGGTTGCACCATACATACACACACACCCATATTTGCATACATTCTTCTTTCATATGTGCGTACATGGGATTATATATTGATGTGTATATTTACACATGGGTATGGGACTATGTGTTTATATACTGGATTTGAGGATAGTAATTGGGATTTGAGATGAGTCGATGATATTGGGCTTGAGGCCAGAAGATCCGTGATGTGTTTTGGTTCGTATTGAGATATGACATGATGTTTTAGCGGGTCTTTTGACGTAGTGATTCTTACATGCATGCATACATATATGGTATCAATATTGTACTAGACGTAGATCAGTACCCCGATCATGATATTTGATAAAGAGGATATCAGATGAATAGTATGATGAATGTGATATTGACCCGTACCCAGATTTAGGATGCCGTACGACGGATTTACGTACGAGCTATATTTTGATGATTGATCCGCACTCTTGACTTGGGATGTCTGATTATAGATATGGTATCGGATATGATATTATTGAGGCGGGATCACCGACTATACATATACAGGTAGGTATATGTATCGACTCAGATGATAAGTGGTTTCCTTACCTGTAGTTCAGCTTGTTAGTTCAGCCGTATAGTTTAGTGTAGTTGTTAGATTAGATTAGACTCCTACCTATTTCAAAAACTAACGAATCGTGGGTATTTTAAAAGACAGCCCAAGGGATCCTACGGATATTTCAAAAGACTTATCTTTTCATAAAAACACCATAGCCCCTATTTTCAAAACCCCATGATTTGTGTTATTTCAAAAGGCACCATTTGTAGGACTTATATTAGATTATTACAGATTAGTTATCGTTATGTCTAGTATTCAGCTCCAGCACATTATTGCTGTTCGCTCTGCCTCGCATACTTATTTTGCTGCATATTCCATTATTGATAGCATGGTGTTAGGACACCAGCACCATTACCGATGATGCGTATATACCACGTACACCTACTTGCCGGCTCACACACATCTTCATCGGTAATTGCCATGTCACGTACACTTTAGAGAATATATTTGCTTGACTTAGCTTGTTAGTTAGTAGGTTGATATGATATTAGTGTACCTGGGTTATATGCCAGTTTAGACATTGTAGTTATTACTTGTCACTTCATGCATACTGTTATTCCATTGTTCATGCCTAGTTATTAATCATACATTGCAACTTGGTTATTGACACCATACACATTCATTAGCATTGACATATGCACTTGTGATGACTTCGTGAGATTTATGATATTTCTGGATTTCGGGGGAAAGCCGCAAAATTTCTAAACTTATTAACCTTTTAAAATATGTAAATTGCGGTTTTTTAGTGATGTAAGTGTCGTCCACCATGAGTTTGCTGTGGTTTTCGAGATCCGTGTCGAGGAGTGGAGGAACCGTCACGGGTACATGGTGGGCCCGGTATGGTACCCCGGGGCAAGATGAATGTGGTGTTGACGTTGAGCCTGGCAGGGGACAGATTACCTACCGGTGATATTACCCGACGCGTCGGATATCCGGAGGATACCGTCGTGGTCTTGAGATGGATGGTAGGGGCCGGTCTGGACTGACGGCGCCCTAGATATTGAGATTGAGACATTGATATTTCGAGACAGTGAGATTTATGTTTTGTGTCGATGCTAGATACCGTTGATACTGATTTCATTATGATACCTCAGTTTAAAAATACGAAGGAAATCTCACTAATTTATGAAAACAGTTTCTTCATTTACATGTATTCTGTTTTCATGCATTCATACCTCATTCATATGATATATTGCTACCTGAGGCACTGACACGGGCACATGAGATTTCACTCGGTTAGATATTACCCTAGCCATTGTTATAGGCTGCTTGTTATGTATATTTTGAGAATATATTATGATCGTATGACCTAGGATTGCGTCATACATGCGATTTCTGTTCGTAGATGTTTTTCTATTCACGAGTTGGCAACTCACCCCCGTTGTGCCCCAGTTTCTTGCAGGTTTGCCGTACAGGTTTCATTACGGCTTGCGGCATAGTTTCCTTCGGGTGATTTGCTAGTAGGTGGGTTTACTGTATCGTACCCCCCATTATATAACTTGTATATTATTATTCAGTTGTATCTAGAAGTTCCATCAACCAAACATGTATTTTTGAGATAGAATTTGCAATTTCGTATACTATTCATGTTGTATCCCGTTTGGGAGCCAGTATTTACAAAGGAGACTCTGCCGAAATTTTCAGTAAAATTTGATGTTCTTAAAAACCGCATAATTCGGCTTATGCTATTAAAACTACTTGTTTTAAATTGGTTTTCCTTCACTCTACTTCTTTTCCTGGTTTGGATTTCTGGGTTTTCAGTTTACTTAGATTACGTACGCCTCGAGACGTTTCGTAGTTTAAGTGCCGGTCATGTTCCGTACTTTCGGGACGTGACATATATTTATGATACGCTACTCCACTTAAGAAGCCTTAGGATGTAAATTTCTTTACTCAGTATTATATTCTTTCCGATCTAGCCTCATCAGTACCAGTTATGGGTTTGCTGCCACGATTACTGGCAAGGAGAGCTACAGCTAGAGTTGTGATCAGCACGAGCTCGTCACGAACGAGGACTGACCAGGGCGAAATTCCGGCGACACACGATTGCGGAGATGTGTCTTTTTACTGTGTTTCCGTGCCACGAGCGTTTGGCGGATCGCCTTTATGAGATTTCTCGGACGTGCCGATCAGTATCAGAGGATTGGGCCACTGACAGAGGCCAGCCAGATTTTGATGACCGTTGGTGTATTGCTTATTCATGATGGTCGAGGCACTGTTCAGCGTGCAGACGAGCGAGCCAGTTATTGCTGCGAACGACGAGATATTGCCCCAGATGCTGGAGTTAGTGCAGAACGAGTTGTACTAAGAGATGATAGAAGGTCGCTAGTCATCGAGGATGAATGACTAGGACATGTGGATCGTTCGCCTACCCCGATGCGAAGTCATCAGATAGATTGATTCCAGCTAGAGACGACTTCACGCGGAGATGTTGAGAGTCGACAGAGACGATCGAATGTCAGAAACCTGTTATTCCAAGTTTAAAATAGTCGGAAATACATGCAGGCAATTCTATGGACCCTCTAGAAGAATGAAACCCTAACTCGACATAATGACCGTGTGAAAGCCTTTGATCCTTCGGGTTTGCGGCAGTTCCACGGCGCCATTAGTAAGGCTTGGGTTTGCCCTTCTACGGCTGGACCAACGGTGCTGTGGTATGTACTCCATACTATTAAACTGTGCCCAAGATGTTGAGCCCTTGGGGGATTATGAGGTTTTGACAATCGATTGGATGGTTCGACTTAATTCGGATGCTAGGTGGTGAGATGCATTTCTTGGGAGACTCCCGATACGAGGATAGCCGTTGGAGCTCAGTTCATGCAGCCACGAAGAGACGAGTCCGAAGCGGTCGACATTAGAGAAAAATGGAGTAAGAGGTTCTTATAAGATCTGGATATGATGACGTTCCCCTCCGCCGACATCAGAGATGCAATGCGCATGCCGAGGCAGAGTACTGGATATACTTTCCAGAAGGAGTCGCGATGAGTATGCAGCCCTTCCGGAACGAGAACAGATCTAGTAAGGGACGATGACTTCTGGACAGTTCGGCAGAGACGAGATTTGGGAAAGATCTCGACAGGACCTTTCTGGAATGAATTACAAGGAGACTTGGACCCAGGAGTGGTCATGTTACGTACACCGGCTGGACAGAGCTCAGGTTCGTCGATGAGACATGCTATGAGTGACCACGACAGTTGGCCAGAGATTCTTGGAGGATGTACTTGAGCGGGACTATTCCGCCATACTTGATTTTGGTTTCTGCACTCGGTATGATTCACATATGCTTGCAGTGCAGTGATACGCATTTTGTGCACTTAGATGTACTGGACTTCGATTTCGATTGTGATGTTTGATATTTGTTTTGTACACCTTGTGCACCGTATTGGATTTTGCGCATATTCGGCGCTTGATATTGGATTTCATGATTTTGTGCACGATGGATGCACCTGATTTGGATTTTCACGCATGTTGGGCGCATGTTTTGAGGTGCAATTTTGGTGCACACCAGATGCACTAAATCGAGATTATTCGTGCATGTCAGATGCACCTGATTTTGCTGTCAGGCACCCACGTTGCCTATGACAGATGTTTCGTGCACACCCGATGCACTTAGATCTTGTTTCTGTGCACATGTTGGCACATATATGGATTTTGATTTCCATGCGCACCAGACACACGTAGTATTCGTATGCATATTTTGGGAGTGATTTCTTATAGAGCAATACGTTTTTATGATATTTGCTATGTGTTTTCATACTGAGCAGGACTAGTCAGAGAACAGTACCTGAATATATTTTGCATTCATTGATAGTTATTGAAGGGATTTCCAAAAAGCGAGCTATTGTCTCAGTATTTACCTACGTGTCTGATATGACACGAAATGTTTAAAATAAGGAAACCCTTCTAAATTGTTACCTAAAACGGCGGAACGTACGTTTCAAACAAAGGTATATATGTATATAGTTATTATCTTATGATAGACGTCCGCCACTGTGTAGTGTTATGCACATTGCACAGCGACTTAAAAGATTTGGCATGCATTTCCTTTTGATATTTGCATGTATATATTTGATATTTACATGTATAGTTTCGAGTTATATAATATTGGTTTTGCTTTGGATTTGGCATTGATGTCTTCCCCATGACTTCGATGATTGTGGGATGCTTGACGGAGTTTTGATTTGAGTTATATGCTCATTTTTCATGCGCATGCGTTGCGCTACGAATTGTTTTATGTATTTATGATTTCGGAGCCCCGACGACTTGATGGTTTTGCTTAGATGTTTTAGTATATGGGGGGAGTTTTAATTTAAATTCGGGGACCGAATTTCTTTAAGGGGGGAAGATTGTAACGTTTTGAAAATCGTTTCGGTGAAATTTCGGAAAATCGGCAAAATAAGGGGGTTTTCTGTAAAAAGTCAAAATACAAATATCTTTATTATAAAATTAAATATACATATTCTAGCTATGTAATTGCTATTAATTGGTGTTTATTGAGCCACTGGTGAAATTTCAAATTTTCTGAAAATTTTTCCGAAATTAATTATTTTAATATTATTTAAGCCGTCACTAATACATTTAATTAGGGAAAATTACAAATTGAAATGAGTTGAAAAAAATTTTGTGCATCATAATACATTAAATAAAAATTTATCATATGGTTTTTGAAATGAAATGGTTTGCCATAACGGTTTAGAAAAATATCGAAGAAAAAAAGGCTTTTTCGGTGAAATTAGTGTTAATGGGAATTGGAGTAATATATTTATCTTTTTCCCTAACCCACACACCCACACCTCACCCTCTCTCCCTCTCTCCAATCACCTCTTTTTTCAAAAGAAAATAAAAGGAAAGAATAGAAAATGAAAGAAACAAAAGTGGACTTTGACTAGATGTTACTTTCTCCACCTCACTCTCTCTCCTCCCTCACCCATTCCCTCTTCCCCTTGGCTGAAACCTGCAGCAACAACAGCCCTCTCATTTCTTCTTCTCTTTTCTCTTCAAAATTCCATCAAAAAATCATCCAAAATGCTTCAAAAATTCCACAAAATCAAAATCTAATCCCTACCCATTTTTACTTGACCATTCTAGTATGGATCTAGGGAACAAGATGGCAATTTGAGGGGCTAGATTTCAAGTTGGATCAATGAGTTGTGAGGTATAAAAATCTTGACCTTTTTGTTGAATTGTTGATTAATGCTTGTGTTAGCTTAATTAAGTGTTAATTAGGTTTTATATGGGTTCAAATTGCATGATTGGAAAATTCAAGAATATGGTTTGAAGCTAATTTGGGTTTAACCATCACTATTAGGATAATCAAGTGTAGATTATCATCTTGTGGAATTGTAAAACCCAACCTAATTGTTAGTTTGCAAATGGTTAGGTTGATATTGTTATAATTAAGCTATATTACTAACTAGGTTTTAGAAATTTAATTAAAATATGGGATTAAAAATCTAATTAGGTTTTTCATGACTTCATTAACATTATTAAGTGTAGTTTAACACTTTAGTTCATGGAAATCCAACCTAAATTGTGGTTTGTGCATTTTGCTATAAATTTGTTAAAATTTAGGTATTTTGTAAACTAGAATTTTAGGGTTTTTGGAATTTAACGAGATTAAATTATGGGAGTTGTTTTTATGACTTATTTAAGATATTTAGTGAATATTGTGGCCGCTAGATTCGTTTATACATCGAGTTTTGTACTAAAACGGTGATTTGTGCTTGCTAGATTTTGGGAAAAAATGACTTTTTAAGTGAAATTGGGATTTTTGTGAATTTTAAGCTATTTTATATTATAATTAGTGCTTGTAATTGTACAAATGAGTGTGTTGGGAGTTTTCTCGATGGTTTGGCGTTTGTACGCCGACATCGAGGGTTTTTTGGTCGATTTGTGAAAGCAACCATAGGTTTTGACCTATGTGGGATTCATGTGTCGTTTTGGTCATGAGTTGGATTTTAATACGATATGGTGCGTTATGATATGTATGTACCCCATGTGGACTTTGAAACGACAAGCAAGCGCGTGGCGACGTCGGCACCGGCGAGCGAGGACCAGGTGAGTAGATTCATATCTACGGGGAGAAGTCGGGTGGATGGCGTATAGCACCCCCGCAGTCGTGGTGATGTATACGAATACGTATACACACATTTATTGATTATATTTTGTTGAGTTTATTGATGATAGATATGGATGGTTTAGTATCGCGAAACCCTAGAGTAGTGGTCGCACCATACATGCACACACCCACCCATACTTGCATACATTCTTCTTCCTTTTGTGTTTACGGGAATATATATAGTTATGTGTTCACATGGGTATGGGACTATGTTTTCACATACGGATTTGAGGATGATACTTGGGATTGAGATGAGTCGATGAGATTTGTGTTGAGGTTGTGATATCGGTGATATGGCAGGATTCATTCTTGAGGTACGTCCTGGTGTTATAGCGGATCTTAGGGCGGCGATACGGGTGAATAGTGTTATAAATAAAATGGTCGACATGTGATCGTGATATGAGGCATGATATGCTAGGATATTGATATTAGGCCGTATCGGGCGATGTATATCCCTTGATGATGATATGTGCTGACGATATCGGTTTGTACGAGATTGTCGATCAGTAGTCAGATCATGAGTATATTGAGGATATTAGTATTGTACTAGACATAGGTCAGTACCCTAGACTATGATCTTGGATAAAGAGGATACCAGAGAAATAGTGTGAGGAATATGATATTGACCCGTACCCAGATTTGGGGATGCCGTAAGACGGATTTACGTACGAGCTATATCTTGATGATTGATCCGCACTTTTGACTTGGGATGTCTGATTATAGATATGGTATCGGATATGATATTATTGAGGCGGGATCACCGACTAATATATATACAGGTATGTATATGTATCGACTCAGATGTTTGGCGGTTTCCTTACCTGTAGTCTAGCTAGTAGCTTAGCCCTTTAGTTTAGTTAGTCGTTAGATTAGATTCGGTTCCTACCTATTTCAAAGCTTACGAATCGTGCGTATTTTCAAAGACAAGTCAAGGGATTCTACGGATATTTCAAAAAAAACGTATCTTTTCTTAAAAACACCGTAGCCCCTATTTTCAAAACCCCACGATTCGTGTTATTTCAAAAGGCACCATTGTAGGACTTATATTAGGTTAATGCAGATTAGTTATCGTTGCGTCTATTATTCAGCTCCCGCTTATTATTGTTGTTTGCTCCGCATCGCATGCTTATATTATGCTTCATATTCTACTGTTGATATCTTATGGTTAGGACATCAGCACCATTACCGATGATGCGTATGCACCACGTACACTTACTTGCCGGCTCACACACATCTTCATCGGTAATTGCCATATCACGCACACCTTAGAAAATATTATTGCTTGACATAGCCTGTTAGCTAATAGTTTAGACATGATATTAGTATACTTGCCTTATATGTTAGTTTAGACATTGTAGTTATTACCTGCTACTTCATGCATACTGTTATTCATTGTTATGCCGCATTCATGGATTCTCATGCATATATTAACTTTTTACGTGCTATTGAGGTTTTGGATTCGGATTTCCATGAGATTTTCTGGATTTGGGGAAAACCGCAAAACATATACAAACTTCTTTCTCTTTTTAAATGAAAAGCGCGGTTTTTCCCATGATGTATGAGTCGTCCACCATGAGTTTGCTGATGGATTTCGAGACCCGATTCGAGGAGTTGGATGAACCGTTTCGGGTACATGGTGGACCCGGTGAGGTACCCCGGGGCAAGAAGCTCGTAGTGATGATGATGAGCCTGGCAGGGGAAGACTACCTACCGATGATTTTACCCGACGCGTCGGATATCCGGAGAATACCGTCGTGGTCTTGAGATGGATGGTAGGGGCCGGTCTGGACTGACGGTGCCCTAGATATTGAGATTGAGACATTGAGATTTCGAAATAGTGAGGTACTGAGATTCGATGATACAGGCCAGTCCGGATAGCCGGAGCCTGAGATTTAGAGACATTGAGATTTATGTTTTGTGTCGATGCTAGACACTGTTGATGCTGATTTCATTTATGATACCTCATTTTAAAAATACAAAGGAAATCTCACTAATTTATGAAAAAAGTTTCTTCATTTACATGTATTCTGTTTTCATGCATTCATACCTCATTCATATGATATATTGCTACCTGAGGCACTGACACGGGCACATGAGATCACACTCGAGTTAGATATTACCCTAGCCATTGTTATAGGCTGCATGTTATTCATATTTGAGGATATATTATGATCATTGACCTAGGTTGCGTTATTTATGCGATTTCTGTGCGTAAATGTTTTTCTATTCACGAGTTGGCAACTCACCCCCGTTGTGCCCCAGTTTCTTGCAGGTTTGCCGTACAGGTTTCATTACGGCTTGCGGGCATAGTTTCTTTCGGGTGATTTGCTAGTAGGTGGGTTTACTTGTATCGTACCCCCATTATATATCTTGTATATTATTATTCTATTATATCTAGAAGTTCCATCAACCAAACATGTTTTTATTTTAAGATAGAGACCGGTGATGTTATTCTTTCGACCTTAGAGTCGCGCGTTATATTTCTGTGGTTTTCTTGTGGTTTTGAGTTTCCTTTTGAATTTTGATCCTCGTCCTTGGCGTTGTATATTTTTTTTGCTTGTGTGGTTGTGACCGTCAATTGACGAAGAGCTAGCTTCCGCTTGGGGATGCCTTTTTATTGATTTCGTATACTATTCATGTTGTATCCCGTTTGGGGGCCAGTATTTACAAAGGAGACTCTGCCGAAATTTTCGGGAAATATTTGATGTTTTTTTTAAAAACCGCATAATTCGGCTTATGCTATTAAAACTACTTGTTTTAAATCGGTTTTCCTTCACTCTACTACTTTTCTTGGTTTGGATTTCTGGGTTTTCGGCTCACTTGGATTCCGTACGCCTCGAGACGTTCGTAGTTTAAGTGCCGGTCATGTTCCGTACTTTCGGGGCGTGACATATATATATTAGTCGGTGATCCCGCCTCAATAGTATCACATCCGATACAACATCTATAATCAAACATACCCAAGTCAAGAGTGCGGATCTATCATCAATATATAGCACGTATGTAAATCCGTCGTACGGCATCCCAAATCTGGGTACGGGTCAATATCACATTCATCATATTATTCATCTTGTATCCTCTTTCTTAAAGATCATAATCCGGGGTACTGACCTACGTCTAGTACAATACTGATATCATCAATGTATTCATGATCTGACTACTGATTTACAGCCTCGTACAAACCGATATCATCACACATATCATCATAAAGAAGTATACATCGCCCAATGCAACCTATTATAAATATCTTAACATATCTTATCTCATATCTCCATCACCAGTCAACTATTCTATATATATCACTATTCATGTGGTATCGTCATCCAAAGATCCGTTATAACATCATGGCGTATCTCAAATACTAACCCTGCCATATCACCGATCTCACTGCCTCAAATCAAATCTCATCGACTTATCTCAAATCCCAAGTACTATCCTCAAATCCAGTATATGAACACATAGTCCCATATGTAAGTCCATGCTACCTCTCCCGGTACTTTCGGGCATGCGGAATTTGATAAAAAACGATTTTCTTAGAGGTGGTAACATGGACTTATAACCCGGATCTTTGTTAAACATCTAACTAACAACCTAACTACGAGTTGCTAACTACTCGGTTAGGGGGTTATACCTTGCTTGTCTCGAACTCCTTCGTCTTCAAACTCCAATGGTGGTCCGGATCGGCTTCTTCCCGTCGTCTCCTTACGCCGAAGATAGATCCACCTGAAAGCTCCAACCTTTGGCTCCTTCTTCGAACTTTGAAGAAACTAGTTCACTCGGTTTGCTAAACCTTGTGAACTAGAGTGAGTAGAGAAGAGTTTGTATGGGATTTTATCTATGGTTCTTGGTTCTCAACTCATGAGACAAGTGAACCATAGAGTCAAGAGAGGGAGCAAGAGGAAGAGGGTAAGAGCAAAAGCAAGAGAGCTCAAAAACAAAGAGAGAGAATGGTCAAGTGAGAATGAGCCTCTCTTTTGTCTTTCATCCTCTCATAATCCAAAAGCATCATAACTCATCATACCAATCAAGTGTTATGTGATGGTTGAAGCAACCATAACCATATCATTTCATGCACTCATTTTGCACAAAGGAGCAAGCAAGCAAAAGTCTTTTCCATGAAATGATAGCTATGGTTATCATGATGGTCAACTAGTCAAGCCTAGTCAACCGGTCAACAAAGTCAACAAGTCAACAAAGTCAGCAAAAGTCAACAAGTCAACAAAGTCAATCCCTCAACAACCATGTCACCATAATACTTAATTAATATAATTGTTAATCACATATCATATTCTCATTAGGGTTGAGCAAAACGTCAATAGTCAACTGTCAACGGTCAACAACCCTAAAGAGAATCCTCTGCCTCTGTCTCTCCGTCAACTGTGCATACACACCCGCATCCGCGTTCCGAGGAACACGAATGCATACTGGATAAATCCAATCCCAAAAGGTACACTAGGATCTGGCTTAAACCAAAGCCCGCTAGTGTAAACTGTCCGGACACTGTACGTGCACAAGTGCACGGATGCGACCGAACCCTGTCGCAAAACCATGCGACCTGTCGCAAAACCATGCGACCTCTACTCTTTTGCCTAAAGGCGAAAAGCTTTCTGTGTGGGACTCTAAACACTCGACACTACGCTGGCAGTGGGTTTAACCACAGACCGCAAGCGGCACTAGCTGTGCGTAACGGTCCCCAGGTAATGCCGACAATGTTAGTTGTATGTATGCCCTAGAGGCCAGTATTGTACAGATGATGTATATTATATTGGATGCTTGGACATATATAGAGATGAATTTCTTGCTCGATATGATAGTATGCTATCTGGTTACTCTTTATCTTAACATGTACACTTGTCTCTTTAAACTGTCTTATAGTTACATGTTGGTAAAGCCCTTAGGATGTGTACTTGACTACCTGGACTATGATGCAGATCATACTAGTGGGGACATGGTAGTCCATAAGTACATCCTTCAAGGTCCCTAGTCGTGGGTGTATCGAGACGGGGCATCGATATACCAGAGTAGACTAGCGTATACGCTTCTCGACCCATGAGATGGGCGATGGATGATCCCATATCCATTGGTGTTTGACATCAGAGATGGTATACGGGTGCTCAGTGGAGACTGGGTACACTGGACGGACTCGCCGAGAACTCCCAGATAGTATTATACCTCACGTCAGATGGCAGTTCTCAGGTGAAACTTGTGCAGGTTAGTCTGTAGACCCGAGATCGTCATAGATTCCTGTGTGATTCCTACCGTGCTTTGATCTCCACCTTACCACGTCCATGAGGGCGTGCAAAACGGTGGTCTTTGGGTACAGTCCCGAGTCATATGGAGGAAATGAGCGATAGGAGGGGTTTCGTCTCTCCCGGTATTGGGGGTTGATGTTGCGCTGTGCTCGATTGGCCGTAACAGGGAAGTCCCTGGCCAGGGCTGATCAGAGATTTGCTGGTAAGTGTTACCAGTAGTTTCTCGACCCGTTATGAGCCTCACATCGGCACGACTTATCGAGTATTGGGGTCTGACGTTTACCACCCCTAGACTTGATATGCGACGTATCAGACGAACAGACCGGACTGTACGGTAAGTGTTACTGGTTGGATTCACAGGAGTATGAGCGGGCTAGCTCGTCGATCTTCTGATCGCTCAATACCCGGATGGCCGTTACGTTTAGCAGACCGCTTGCGGCTTGTGGGTGCTTAATATGATCATCATCTGCTACCGGCGTATTGACGAGTCTTTAGAGTCCTACACAGAGGTTTCATGGCTCAAGCGAAACGAAATAGGAGCGCATATGAGATATGTGCAGGACCGAGAATAATGCGTGTATGTGATACCGCATTTCATTCTCGCGATATATGTTTCGATTGGTTATATTCGATATGACCTAGTTATCGAATCATTGATTCGATAAATCGATACATTGGATTCTAGTCGGTTATGTGCGACATGACCGGATCATTGAATCAAATGTTGATTTAATGTATAATTATATATTTGATATATTACTTTGCATTATCTAGTATTGGTTCACTTTATATGGATTTTCTCACTCGATGTGCAAGAAGTATATATGATATACTTTTGTGCACTACTTTGTGTCATGTTTGATGATACATGTTGTTTGGTGTTGTGTTAAGACTTAACCCATGGTTATGATAATAGTTAGGGTTTTTATTTATTTACTTATTTATTTATCTATTCTTTTTGATAAATAAATATATATATGATAACAAAATGGTTTCTTTCATGAAGCTTCATGAAGCTTTGACTAAAGTGACTATTTTGTCATCATCCTTAACCCTAACCATTCCCATTTACCATGGTTTATTCTCTACACTTAACCTAGGTTAGAACATGATAAGTGTTGGATTTTATTATTCTTTTTTCAACAACACTTATCATATTCTTTCTTCATCTTCTCCTTCTTCTTCAAGATAGAAACCTTGATGCCATCAATGGCAACTTGAGTTCTAGTGAGAGAAATCCAATTCTAAAGTGAACCCACCTCCTATTTCTTCACCCTCTACCTCTTGCCAAGTTGTTTTGGGTGTTTTCTTCACAAGTTTCACAACTTTGTGATGTCGGAGCTTGAACTTGTGATGCCTCGACGTAGATCGTCTTTGACACGAAGCCGACGACCTATTCCGCCCGTTTCTCCGATGAAGCCGTCGCGAGAGTCCAAGATTCAAGATGGACAGCGAGAGGACGCCCACGTGGAGCTTAGGAAGTGGATATCCGGATCTACAAAGGTTGTAGCATCTTAACTTTAGTTAAGTTGTTAACTAGATTTATATTTCGCCTAGAATTCTAGTATAAGATCCGTATTAGGGTTTCTCAGTACCCATAAAATTTTAATTTGGCATGTTTGATGCCTTGTGAGACCTCTATAGGGTGCCTAGGAACCTTTCACTGGTATCAGAGCCTAGCTAGAGCCTTAGGCGGAGTCTAGACGGAATTTGAACTCCGATCGAACCGAAACCCAACCCTAAAAATTGCTCTCTGTACTTTTTCTAAAATCGTGGATTTTTCCAAATTAAAAATATGCAGAAAACTCAGCAGGGAATTCTAAGAATTACGGCGCAAAATTTATTGCATGAACAGTGTAATCGGCGGCGGAACCGCGGCGTAAGCCTAGCTTATGCGGCGGTTCCGCGGCAGAATTGTGACGTCAGCCCTAACTATTTGCACAGTAATTCATAGTTTCAGGTTCTGAGTTCTCTGGGTATTTTTAAAATTAATTCAAGAGTTGAATTTTCTGGGGTGTATTAGAGCTTCGGTGTTTCGACCGGATTATCAAACTTCGTCCTTGTGTTTTTCCGGATAATTTTTGAATTTGTTAAAAAGTTCGACCGGATATAAATACCCAACTTTTCTGAAGAGATAGGTGGTCGAGAAAGAGAGATGACTGACTTCCTCAGGACCCACAGAGAGAGAGGCTTTCCCCCCTGTCGGGAAATTTCCAAGTGTTGGATTTTTCCGTAGTTTAACGACGTTCTAAGTAGTGTAAGTAACGCGATGGACCCTCTAGAAGACAACAAACCTTAACTCGATTATGTGACCGTCTTGAACTGCCCTTTGAACCTTCGGGTTTGGGGCAGTACGGCGTGCCACATGTGAGGCGTTGGCTTGACCCTTCTACGGCTGGACCGTTGGTACTGAGGCACGAACTGAATGTTATTAGACTTATTTCATGTGTTGAGCTGTATCGGGAAAACTTGGGTATTCGACTGTTCGATCGGAAAGTTTAACATTTTCTGTTTATCTGGAATGTGATACAATGATTGGAATTCACAAACAGTTATGAGATAACTGAATGAATGTTATAAATCTAGCGGTTTAGTTTCACTTGATATTGAAAAGAGTTTTCGATAACGAGACTAAAATGCGGGGTTTATAACTGTTAGGCATGTGATGTCTAAGTATTTCATCTGATTAGGCATGTGATGTCTAAAGAAGTTGCGGATTCCAATTGTTGTAGTTTTACACTTTCTTTTCTGTGACCGTAAGTGTAATATGTGATATCGCCGGTTTCGTTGCTATATGTCAACGACAATTGGGATGCGCATATTTACTTACGTTGATAACATGTGATGTTATGTGTTGCTGGATATGTTATATTGGATCGTCGTGTTTGAATAGCCGGGGTTTTTTTTATGTCATATGAGTGTCTTTCATTTTCATTCATGAAAAAAGTTGTATGTAATATTCTTTTATTTGGGGCACTTCCAGGTAGCGGAAGTTGTCACCCTTTGTATATTATTTACTTTTCCGCATTAGGAAAGACC
Source organism: Agapanthus africanus (assembly GCA_030015575.1). NCBI lineage: Eukaryota > Viridiplantae > Streptophyta > Magnoliopsida > Asparagales > Amaryllidaceae > Agapanthus > Agapanthus africanus. The sequence continues at coordinate 224,828,849 of JASDDO010000012.1, forward strand.
CAAGGAGGGGAGCACAAGTAACCGGGTTCTGGGGTCCAGTGGGAGACCAACTCGAGGAGTCGAGTCCGGGTCTCCTAACCCTAGAATTGGCAGGGTTGCTTGCCGCTCTCGTAGGGGTCTAGGGGTGTGGGATTGGCTATTCATCACGACCGTGGAATCCGTGTTTTATACTGGCTCGTATTGAAAACACGGACGTCCTAGTATATCCAATATTTCATATGTTTCTTCTGCTGCGATATCTGTGATGTAATTCTGTGATGGATATAGTATATAGTATATATATGATATATTATATAGACGTTACTTATGTTTTACACCCGCGCTAGCCCTGCCCTGCTCTGTCGTTAGTTACCTAACCTAACGGTGCACGAGGGGACATCGAGGCGAATGCGGATGGCATAAGTGTACGTCGTATTTATCTGTGATGTTTAGGTACTTAAATGATGGGATTTCATTAATGAGATTAATGAAATAAAAGAAACCTAAGATGTTGTAGAATCGAATTTCAAAATAAAACAGGTAGCTACAGTTTTTGCTTTGCACAGCGGTATATGTGATGTATCCTGCACCTTATTCGATGAGGAAAGGACCGAGATCCCTTTACCGGGAGTGACTCCTTTAGCAATAACTGGCAGATGCTACACACTCGGTTTGTTTTTTATTGCTTCTATAGTTTCTGCTTTGCACAGTGATATATATGATATATCCCGCACCTCATTCGACGAGGAAAGACCCGACGATCCCTTCACTGGGAGTGACCCCTTTAGCAAAACTAGAAAAGCCTCAAAATCACTCCATTTCAAAACTTCATTTGATTCTACAACGATATCAAGTTCATTACGCAATAGGTTTTCAGAAAAACCTGTCGTAACCCTCCGTCATTTCAGATAAGTTGCATATAGTATTCGTGCTACATTTGTTGGCTTTCGTCAAGGTGTAGTGTGCGGTAGCTATGTGCTGCTTATCTGCTGCATATGATGCGACTGGATTAGGGTAGTCGTACGGCTTTGTTGGCTTTCGTCAAGGGTCGTGCGGGTGGGTTTAATTCAGTCAAGAAATGTACGGGTTGAACTTGACTAGCGGGCTGTGGTTTGTTGGCTTTCGTCAAGGTCATAGCACGCTAGGGGCAAAAGTATTATCGGGAATTTCAAGTGTTGAAATTTGCAATGAGATTGCATACCTTCTATGAGATAGTTGGATCCCGATACCCACTGCGAGTAAGAGTTACTCCTGGGAGAGTTTTACACATTGAAATTAGCCGATCAAGTAGGTGTCTAGAAAGGTGTTAACGAGGTTACGCCTCTGGGAAAATGAGGTTTACATTAATTAGGTTCGTGCGAAAGCACGGGGGACCTCCCTCAAAGTACCGACACTGGCCTGGCTGAAAGATTGGCGAACTTGTAGTGTGTAATTAATCCCGGCTAGTCTTTTCCTTTTAGGGTTTGAAGGAAGATTTGATAAAAAGCAGTGGGAGCCATCCTGATTAGATAAGATAATAACCAATCTGATCTTGCACGAGCATACGCTAAAGTGTTTTCTTCTCTCTCTCTCCAGGTAGCGACCATTTCATGCCCTAATGAAGATAATAATATGGATGTATTGACCGAACCCGCATGTTATACTGTGCTGGGGAACGTTGGTTCCGTTCTTTCTTATAAGAGTTATAGGAATGAACAGGATATAGGGGAATGCCAGGATTCCCATGCCACCCGAATGAAGAAAGTACATGTTGATGCATTTTCTTCGGGTGTGTTCGTTACTGAGAACTGTTTCTCCATTTGCTCTATGTCCTGGGTATTAGATACCGGGTCAGGATCCCATATATGTAATCAGTTACATGGGCTCAGGAAAGGTAGAGAACTTGGAGAAGGTGATAAAGACATTAGAGTCGGAAATGGCGCAATTGTTGCAGCTAAGACTGCCGGGGAATATCACCTTGTATTACCAACTGGTAATACATTGGTTCTGAACGAATGCTATTACATGCCGAACCTGATATGCAACATTATATCGGTTTCTTTATTAAGTAAAGAGGGATATAATTTTGTATTACAGGATAATGTTATGAACATTTTCCGTAACCAAAAGTTGGTTGGATCAGGCACGTTGTGCAATAGCATTTATGTTCTAAATCAATCAACAGTTCTGAGCATAACAAACACACACAAGAGGAAGAGTTCAGAACTGAACGAATCCTACTTGTGGCATTGTAGACTGGGTCACATCAATGTGGCACGACTGGCTAAGTTGCATAAAGATGGATATTTGAAACCTTTCGAATTTTCATCTTATGACACTTGCCAGTCATGTCTCAAAGGCAAGATGACCAAAACTCCATTTACGGGACACGGAGAAAGAGTTACTGAACTCTTGGGACTAATACATAGCGATGTATGTGGTCCCATGTCTACACATGCCAGGGATGGTTCTTCGTACTTCATTACATTCACTGACGATCTCTCAAGATACGGACATGTGTACTTGATAAGACACAAGTCTGAAGCTTTTGAGAAATTTAGAGAATATAAACAAGAAGTCGAAAACCAAACCGGAAAAAGTATTAAAATCCTTCGATCTGATCGAGGAGGTGAATACTTGAGCAATGAATTCCTGGACTTCCTAAAAGAGAATGGGATTCTCTCTCAGCTGACTCCTCCATATACACCACAGCACAACGGTGTATCAGAACGGAGGAACCGCACCCTATTAGATATGGTGCGCTCTATGATGAGCACAACTGAGTTACCTATTTCCTTCTGGGGGTATGCGCTTGAGACAGCCATACATCTATTGAATATGGTCCCCACCAAATCTGTGCCTACCACTCCATATGAGATATGGAAAGGGAAGAGACCATGTCTTAACTATGTTAAGATATGGGGTTGTCCAGCCTATGTCAAACGACAAAATCCGGACAAACTCGAGGCACGGTCTGTTCTATGCAAATTTGTAAATTATCCTAAGAATTCTCAAGGGTATATCTTCTACCACCCTGAGGAACAAAGAGTGTTTGTTTCTCGGCATGCCACCTTTTTAGAAAAGGAATTTCTTGAAAAAGAGATTAGTGGTCATGAGGTAGAACTGGAAGAGGTTCCAGCTGCAGAAGCTACAACAGAAGATCTGGTGGAACCAGAGGATTCCGTAGTTCCCGATGAACCCCAGCCACTCCGCCGATCTAGTAGGGTTCCTCGCCAACCTGAGAGATACTACGGTTTTCTCATGGACGGTGGGAGCGAGGATTGCATCATAGAGGATGATGACCCAACTAGCTTCGAGCAGGCCATCACGAGTGGGGACTCAGTGAAATGGCTGGATGCTATGCGGTCCGAGATGGAATCCATGTACACCAATAAAGTATGGACTTTGGACGTTTCTCCTGAAGGGGTAAAACCCATTGGGAGCAAGTGGATCTTCAAGAAGAAACTTGGTGTAGATGGGAAAGTGGAGACTTTCAAAGCTAGACTTGTAGCAAAAGGCTTTCGCCAAAGACCAGGTGTGGACTATGACGAAACCTTTTCTCCAGTAGCTATGCTTAAATCCATCCGGATCATGCTTGCCATCGCTGCATATCATGATTACGAAATCTGGCAAATGGATGTTAAGACCGCCTTTCTAAACGGTGATTTAGAATAGTGCGTGTACATGACTCAGCCAGAGGGCTTCGTAGACAGTGGGAGCAGCGGGAAGGTGTGCAAGCTGCTTAAATCCATTTACGGATTAAAGCAAGCATCGCGGAGTTGGAACATCTGCTTTGACGTCGTTATCAAAGAGTTTGATTTCGTCAAAAATCCAGATGAACCTTGTATCTACAAGAAGGTGGCAGAGAGTAAGGTTGTCTTCCTCATATCGTACGTAGACGACATACTCTTGATAGGAAATGATATTCCTATGCTGCAATCGGTTAAGCTCTTCTTATCACAAAGATTCTCAATGAAAGATCTTGGTGATGCCTCCTGCATATTGGGAATCAGAATCTATAGAGATAGATCCAAACGGATTTTGGGATTGTCCCAATCCAGGTACATTGACACCATACTAAAGAGGTTTAGTATGGAAGAGTCCAAGCGTGGGAACTTACCCACGATCTCTGGAGTCACTCTCTCCAAAGAGATGTCTCCCAAGACTGATTTGGAGAGAGCTCGCATGCAAGGGATACCCTATGCTTCGGCAGTAGGCTCTATCATGTATGCGATGCTATGTACCAGACCCGATGTAGCATACTCACTAAGTATAGTGAGCAGGTATCAAGCTGATCCTGGAGAGAGTCACTGGACAGCTGTGAAGAGCATTCTTAAGTACTTGCGAAGGACTAGAGATATGTTCTTGGTGTATGGTAACGGGGAGCACCAAGTGGAGTCCTTTACCGATTCGAGCTTCCAAAGTGATAAGGACGACTCTAAGTCGCAGTCAGGCTTTGTCTTTACCCTTTACGGAGGGGCGGTTAGCTGGAAGAGTTCCAAGAAGGAAACCGTGGCAGACTCGACGATGGAGGCTGAATACATCGCTACCAACGATGCTGCCAAAGAGGCTGTCTGGATCAAGAAGTTCATTACTGAACTTGGAGTGGTTCCATCCATTGAGCGTCCAATACCTTTGTATTGCGATAACAATGGAGCGGTGGCTTTGGCCAAGGAACCCAGGTCCCATCTGCGATCCAGGCATATTCTGAGGCGGTATCACCTGATCTAGGAGATAGTTGATCGCCGGGAGATCGAGGTCAGGAGGGTTGACACGAAGAACAACACGGCGGATCCACTCACGAAGGCCATTCCCCAGATACAGTTTGAGAGACTCTTCGGGATGCTCGGTATGCGATACTACAGCAGCTGGCCCTAGTGCAAGTGGGAGATTGTTAGTTGTATGTATGCCCTAGAGGCCAGTATTGTACAGATGATGTATATTATATTGGATGCTTAGACATATATAGAGATGACTTTCTTGCTCGATATGATAGTATGCTATCTGGTTACTCTTTATCTTAACATGTACACTTGTCTCTTTAAACTGTCTTATAGTTACATGTTGGTAAAGCCCTTAGGATGTGTACTTGACTACCTGGACTATGATGCAGATCATACTAGTGGGGACATGGTAGTCCATAAGTACATCCTTCAAGGTCCCTAGTCGTGGGTGTATCGAGACAGGGCATCGATATACCAGAGTAGACTAGCGTATACGCTTCTCGACCCATGAGATGGGCGATGGATGATCCCATATCCATTGGTGTTTGACATCAGAGATGGTATACGGGTGCTCAGAGGAGACTGGGTACACTGGACGGACTCGCCGAGAACTCCCAGATGGTATTATACCTCACGTCAGATGGCAGTTCTCAGGTGACACTTGTGCAGGTTAGTCTGTAGACCCGAGATCGTCATAGAGTCTTGTGTGATTCCCACTGTGTTTTGATCTCCACCTTACCACGTCCATGAGGGCGTGCAAAACGGTGGTCTTTGGGTACAGTCCCGAGTCACATGGAGGAAATGAGCGATAGGAGGGGTTTCGTCTCTCCCGGTATTGGGGGTTGATGTTGCGCTGTGCTCGATTGGCCGTAACAGGGAAGTCCCTGGCCAGGGCTGATCAGAGATTTGCTGGTAAGTGTTACCAGTAGTTTCTCGACCCGTTATGAGCCTCACATCGGCACGACTTATCGAGTATTGGTGTCTGACGTTTACCACCCCTAGACTTGATATGCGACGTATCAGACGAACAGACCGGACTGTACGGTAAGTGTTACTGGTTGGATTCACAGGAGTATGAGCAGGCTAGCTCGTCGATCTTCTGATCGCTCAATACCCGGATGGCCGTTACGTTTAGCAGACCGCTTGCGGATTGTGGGTGCTTAATATGATCATCATCTGCTACCGGCGTATTGACGAGTCTTTAGAGTCCTACACAGAGGTTTCATGGCTCAAGCGAAACGAAATAGGAGCGCATATGAGATATGTGCAGGACCGAGAATAATGCGTGTATGTGATACCGCATTTCATTCTCGCGATATATGTTTCGATTGGTTATATTCGATATGACCTAGTTATCGAATCATTGATTCGATAAATCGATACATTGGATTCTAGTCGGTTATGTGCGACATGACCGGATCATTGAATCAAATGTTGATTTAATGATTTAATGTATAATTATATATTTGATATATTACTTTGCATTAGCTAGTATTGTTTCACTTTATATGGATTTTCTCACTCGATGTGCAAGAAGTATATATGATATACTTTTGTGCACTACTTTGTGTCATGTTTGATGATACATGTTGTTTGGTGTTGTGTTAAGACTTAAACCATGGTTATGATAATAGTTAGGGTTTTTATTTATTTACTTATTTATTTATCTATTCTTTTTGATAAATAAATATATATATGATAACAAAATGGTTTCTTTCATGAAGCTTCATGAAGCTTTGACTAAAGTGACTATTTTGTCATCATCCTTAACCCTAACCATTCCCATTTACCATGGTTTATTCTCTACACTTAACCTAGGTTAGAACATGATAAGTGTTGGATTTTATTATTCTTTTTTCAACAACACTTATCATATTCTTTCTTCATCTTCTCCTTCTTTTTCAAGATAGAAACCTTGATGCCATCAATGGCAACTTGAGTTCTAGTGAGAGAAATCCAATTCTAAAGTGAACCCACCTCCTATTTCTTCACCCTCTAACTCTTGCCAAGTTGTATTGGGTGTTTTCTTCACAAGTTTCACAACTTTGTGAAGTCGGAGCTTGAACTTGTGATGCCTCGACGTAGATCGTCTTTGACACGAAGCCGGCGACCTATTCCGCTCGTTTCTCCGATGAAGCCGTCGCGAGAGTCCAAGATTCAAGATGGAAAGCGAGAGGACGCCCACGTAGAGTTTAGGAAGTGGATATCCGGATCTACAAAGGTTGTAGCATCTTAACTTTCGTTAAGTTGTTAACTAGATTTATATTTCGCCTAGAATTCTAGTATAAGATCCGTATTAGGGTTTCTCGGTACCCATAAAATTTTAATTTGGCATGTTCGATGCCTTGTGAGACCTCTATAGGGTGCCTAGGAACCTTTCAAACAAGAAGACTGACGAGGCGAAACCCATCTGAACTCCTACTGAGCCTGAATGTGACATTCTCCGTACAGTCCGGTCTGTTCGTCTGATACATCGCATGGCGGGCCTAGGGGCGGTAAACGTCAGTCCCCCAATAGCGGTAGAAGTCGTGTCAGAGTGAAGCCCAAAACACCCTGAGATAACACTGGAAGCCTACCGGTATATCTCGTTTACCCTGGCCAGGGACTACTCGTGTAATGGCTCTCCTAGACACAGCGCGATGTCAACCCCCAATACCGGGAGAGACGAATCCTGTCTAACCGTCACTGCCTCCAAGTGCTTCGGGACTGCACCCAACTACTACCTGTTTGCACGGCTCCTTTGAGCCGTGGTAGGGTAGTAATCAAAGTGCAGTGGGAACACACTCGAGGCGAAGTGACAGTGTCAAGTCAGCGGACTAAGCTGTACTCATGTCACCTGGGAACTGATAACTGACGATAGGCATAATACCAACTAGTCAGTTCCCGACGAGTCCTGTCCAGTGTACCCGTAACCTAACGAGCACCCGCATACTATCTCAAGTATGACGTACTGACGGCTGTGGGACAGACCGTCTCCCACACTGGGATGAGAAGCGCATGCGCTAGTCTACTCCGGAGTATCGATGCCCTGTCTCGATAGTCCTGCGACTAGGGACCTGCATAAGGATGTGCTTATAGATTACCCATCCCCACTAGTGTGACTGCCATCACATCGCTGGTAATCAAGCAAAGATCCTAAGAGCTCCACTAATGTGTATAGGTGATATACTAAAATAAACACATGTACACATTGAAGTAGAAACAAACCAAGTAGCATACTATTATTTTGAGCAAGATTGTATATACAAGGTGAATATCCCAAGCTTCCATTAAGTAATATATAAACTAGTATGATACAGTAATGGCCTCTAGGGCATATACACTAATAATCTCCCACTTGCACTAAGGCCATGTACTGGCGTATCGAAGACTTATTATCTCGATCAGCCGCTCGAACTGAGTCTGGGGCAGGGCCTTGGTGAATGGATCTGCAGTGTTATCTTCTGAAGCGACTCTCCGAACCTCGATCTCCTGGCGATCCACGATCTCCCTGATCAGGTGATACCGCCTCAAGATGTGTCTGGATCTATGATGGGACCTGGATTCCTTCGCTAAAGCTATAGCCCCGTTGTTGTCGCAATACAGAGGTATTGGATCAACAATGGACGGAACCACCTGAAGTTCTTTCAAGAACTTCCTCATCCAGACAGCTTCTTTTGCGGTATCAGATGCAGCGATGTATTCTGCTTCCATCGTCGAGTCTGCAACGGTTTCCTGTTTGGAACTCTTCCAACACACCGCCCCTCCATTGAGGGTAAAGACAAAACCCGACATGGACTTGGAATCATCCTTGTCACTCTGGAAGCTGGAGTCAGCAAAGGCCTCGATCTGGAGGTCTTTTTTGCCATACACCAAGAACATCTCCTTAGTCCTTCTCAGGTACTTGAGAATGTTCTTTACCGCTATCCAGTGTTTCTCCCCAGGGTTTGACTGATACCGGCTTACCACACTCAGTGCATAAGCTACATCCGGTCTGGTACACAACATCGCATACATTATAGAGCCTACCGCAGAAGCGTAGGGTATAATAGACATGCGATCCCTCTCCAAATCAGTCTTGGGAGACATCTCTTTAGAGAGGGTGATCCCGTGACAAGCCGGTAGGTTACCGCGCTTGGAATCTTCCATACTGAATCTCTTCAGTATAGTGTCGATGTACCTGGACTGTGAAAGTCCTAATATCCTCTTGGATCTATCACGATGGATCCGGATCCCCAGGATGTATGAGGCATCACCCAGGTCTTTCATTGAGAACCTGTGCGACAAGAACCCCTTGACAGATTGTAGCATAGGAATGTCATTTCCTATTAAGAGAATGTCATCCACGTATAAAACGAGGAATACTACAGTTCTCTCTACAAATCTACTATAGATGCATGGTTCATCTGGATTTTTGATAAAGCCAAATTCCTTGACCGTCTCATCAAAACAGATGTTCCAACTCCGCGATGCCTGCTTTAGTCCATAGATGGGCTTAAGCAACTTGCACACCTTTCCGCTGCTCCCACTCTGAATGAAACCCTCCGGTTGGTCCATATAGACACACTCCTCTAAATTTCCATTTAGAAAAGCGGTCTTTACGTCCATTTGCCAGATCTCATAATCGTGGAAGGCAGCAATGGCAGGAAGGATCCGAATGGATTTTAGCATAGCCACTGGAGAAAAGGTTTCTCCATAGTCCAAACCAGGTCTTTGACGAAAACCTTTTGCTACAAGTCTAGCTTTATAGGTCTCAACCTGTCCATCTACACCAATCTTCCTTTTGAAGATCCACTTGCATCCTACGGGTTTTACCACGTCTGGAGCAATGTCCAACGTCCATACTTTGTTGGTGTACATGGACTCCATTTCGGTCCGCATTGCATCCAGCCATTTCACTGAGTCAACGCTCTGAACGGCCTGCTGGAAGCTAGTAGGCTCATCAGAATCTATGATGCAATCTTCTCTATCCCCGTCTATGAGAAAACTGTAGTATCTCTCGGGCGGATGAGACTGCCTACTACTTCTGCGGAGCGGCGTAGGAATGTCATGTTCTTTTGAACCCTCTGGCTCCACTAAGCTTTCAGTAATAGTCTGTGGTTCTGGAATTTCTTCCAGTTCTATTGTGCTCCCACTTATCTGGGTTTCCAAAAACTTAGTTTCCAAGAAGCGGGCATGCTGAGAAACAAAAACCTTTTGTTCCTCAGCGGAATAGAAAAGATACCCCCTGGAGTTCTTTGGGTATCCCACAAACTTACACTGTACTGAACGTGCCTCGAGCTTGTCCGCATGCTGCTTTTTTACAAAAGCTGGACATCCCCATACCTTAAGATACTTAAGACAGGGTTTCTTCCCAGTCCACATCTGATATGGGGTGGTAGGCACAGTCTTGGTGGGAGCCTTGTTCAATAGATACACAGCTGCTTCTAGTGCATATCCCCAGAATGATCGCGGTAACTCAGCGTTACTCATCATGGACCGAACCATATCCAATAGGGTTCGGTTCCGTCTCTCCGATACACCGTTATGTTGCGGAGTGTATGGAGGAGTAAGCTGAGAGAGAATTCCGTTCTCTTTTAAATAATTCAGGAATTCGGTACTTAAGTATTCTCCACCTCGATCCGATCTTAGAATCTTGATACTTTTGCCAGTTTGTTTTTCTACTTCATTCTTATATTCCAGGAATTTTCCAAAGGCTTCGGACTTATGTTTCATTAAGAAGACATAACCGTACCTTGAGAAGTCATCCGTAAAAGTAATGAAGTAAGAATAACCGCTTCGCGCATGTGTAGACATTGGACCGCACACGTCGCTGTGTACGAGTCCCAAGAGCTCGCTCGCTCTTACTCCGTGTCCAGTAAACGGAGTCTTTGTCATCTTTCCTTTGAGACAGGATTGACAAGTGGCATACGATTGATATTCGAACGGATTCAAATATCCTTCTGTATGTAACTTAGTCATCCTTCTCTCATTGATGTGACCCAGTCTACAATGCCATAAGAAAGTCTGATTTATTTCCGGAGACTTTCTTTTGTGTGTATTCTGGACATTGAAAATCTGTGGTTGGTTTAATGCGTATATACCATTACTCAATGTACCTGACCCAATCAGAACTTGATTAAGGTGAATGTTTACAACATTGCTTACAAACGCAAATTCATAACCTTCTTTAGAAACTAAAGATACAGAAATGATATTACAAGTTGCGTTGGGTACAAAAAAGCAATTACGCAAAACCAAAACATGTCCATCTGATATTCCCAGGTGAAAGTCCCCCACGGCTTTAGCATCCATGCTAGCTCCGTTCGCAACTCTGAGGGTCATGTCACCTGCCTTCAAAACCCTACGGTTTCTCAACGCCTGCAAAGAATTACAGATATGAGATCCTGATCTGGTATCCAATACCCAGGAAGTAGAGTTTATTGAAAGACAGTTTTCAATAACATACACACCTGAAGCTGAAGCTGCAACCTGCTTCAATTCCTATGTTCTGGCCTTCCAGGCCCTGCAATCATTCTTCCAGTGTCCTTTCTTATGACAATAGAAGCATTCTTCCTTATCCACAAGCTTCCCCGCTTTCTTTGTTGCTTTAGCTTTTCCCTTCGTATCCACTTTACTAACACCGCCCCTTGGTTTGGCGGGGACTTTCTTCTTCTTTCCCTTGGCTTTCGCCTTGGACCTAGAAGAAGATGATCCTCCTACAAACAAAGTGGATGTTTCCCTACCTTTCTTAGGGTGCCCTCTGCGCTCCTCAGCATGTTGAGGAGCTCTGAAAGTTCAACTTCTTTTTCTTGTAAGTTGAAGTTCAGTATAAACTGGGCGTAAGTGGAAGGAAGGGACTGGAGAACTAAGTCCGTATAGAGCTCACTCTCCAATGTGGTTCCTAGGTCCGCGAGCTCCTCAATGTAGCCGATCATCTTAAGCACGTGCTCTGCTACTGATGATCCGACGGCCATCCTTGCCGAAAATAACTTTTTCGACGCTTCGTATCTAGCGATACGAGACTGCTCTCCATACAGTTCTTTTGTATCAAGAAATATGGATTCCAGGTCCATATTCTCGTGCCTCCTCTGATGTTCATTGTCCATAGAGGCAAGCACGAGGTATTTGGCCTTCGCGCTATCAATCTCCCAAGTCTTACGGATTTCCTTATCCGCGACGCTGGAAGTGGGACCAGGGACAGGGGGAGCTTTGGTGGTAAGAAGATACCCCAGCTTGTCGTAAGTGATTGCCATTTTGACATTCCTGAGCCAATCTTTGTAGTTTGGCCCTGTCAGTATGTTTTTATCTAGAAGTAACTTAAGTCCAGTCATGTCGATTGGTCGCTGCAATTAGGAGAGAGAAGAAGAAACACTCAACATGATGCTCTTGCAAGTTTAGAGTGGTTTTTAGTTTGTCTAAACAGGATGGCTCCCACTGTTTCTCGAATCCCTCCTCAAACCATAAAGGAAGAATTAGTCGGGATCAATCCCACCGCACAATACTTGCTTAACCGTTCAGCCAGGCCAGTGTCGGTACTTCGAGGGAGGTTTTCCAACGCTTTCGCGAAGTTCCTTAATTCAAGAACCTCTTTTTCCTGGGGGCGTAGCCCCGCTAACACCTTTCTAGACACCTACTTGGTTTATAGCATTGATCGTTAAGTGAGAAATTTCCCGAAGAGTAGCATATACTCACAGTAGGATCGGGATCCAAATATCATCGCGTGACGAAACTGAAGGAATCCTACCATAATCATCACGCTCCAAATGGTATGCAAATCTAGCAAGTTTCAGTACTTATGAAACTCCCGATGTGTATTTTTGCCCCATGCTCTTATGACCTTGACGAAGGTCAACAAATCATAAGTCACATGTCAAGTTCTACCCGTCATTATCCAGGTTAATTTGAACCCACCCATATATACCCTTGACGAAGGTCAACAAGGTAATGCGAATGTCCCAAACCAACGCATCTATCTATGCTACATATGAATACCCAACAGCTACCAATCACTATGCCTTGACGAAGGTCAACAAACACAGCTTGAATACTATTGAATATTCATATGAAACGACGGAGGGCTACGAATGGTTTTGGCGAAACCGTGAACGTAGTGAACTTGATATAGTCGATGGAACGAGATAGCTTTTAAAAGGAGTGGCTCAAGCTCCGCATTTAAAAGTTGGTTTTGAAAAGAACCGAGTGGTTTTTCGAAAGTGTTCCAACGACTTTTACTTGGTTTATTATCTTGCATTAGTTCTTTTAATGCGTGATATTCTTGCATTAGTTCTTTTAATGCGTCCCATCATTTAATCCTACCATTGCAGAAAACAACCAAAATATGACGTACGCTTATGCCATTCGCATTCGCCACTGGGCCCCGTCATTACCCGTTAGGTTACTTAACTAACGACAGAGCGGGGGCTGGGCTAGCGCGGCTGTAAAACATAAGCAACGCCTAAATAATATCATATATAGATATATTGCAATGATAGCCATTTCAGATCACAGATGAATACATTGGATATACTAGGAATCTGTAATTCGTACGAGCCTGTAACGAAAAACAGATTACACGGTCGCGGTGAATAGCCAATACCCCACCCAAGACCCCTACGGGTGCGGCAAACTACCCGCCAAGTACCCGAAGCGAAGCAACCTCCCTCATCTCCGTGAGTAGGCCACTCGGCACTTCGGCATACCCGGTAATTTGTGCACCCCCTCCATGGGTCTATCCTAGGAGCAAAAACAGTAAAAAGAAATTATACAATGACGGCTACAACCCCGACCCGGTTGTGCGGCCATACAAATAATTATTACATCAATTTACAAATTTACATGAATTGAAAGAAAAGAAAAAACTCTCGTCTCACAACCCCCGGCTATTCACCCGCGACAATCCAACATATTCATATACACATTCCAGCAACATTACAGATCACAGATTTGTATAACCCCCACTAATCGACATATAGCGATTAACAGACGTTCAATACAAATATCACATTACAGAAAAACCCGTCAGCTAAAGTCTTTTAGAAGTTCGATCAAAAATACGGATTTTTAGGACCCCAAAAATAAAATTTTCGTTCTGGAAAATCTGGGATGAAAATACATATTCCAGAAATCCCAAAACAACCCCAGGAAAACACTGCACCAAAGATGGACCTCGGCCGAGTCAACTCGGCCACGGAACCGCGGCGGGAGCGTGCTCCCGCCGCGTTTCCGCGGCGCTTTGACTCGATCGTTGGACCAAATTTGGTGGTTATTCACACAAAAGCCTGAGCCGATTTTTAAGATGAAAATTATCCACTTTTGAACAGAATAAAAATCGACAGAAACTTGAAATTCTCGGGTTCGTTTTCATGACTTTTTCTTTGATCGATCTTCTAGTTACTTGCTAACATGTTAGATAGAGTTTAACTAGGCTCCGATACCACTGTAAGTCCATGCTACCTCTCCCGGTACTTTCGGGCATGCGGAATTTGATAAAAAACGATTTTCTTAGATGTGGTAACATGGACTTATAACCCGGATCTTTGTTAAATATCTAACTAACAACCTAACTACGAGTTGCTAACTACTCGGTTAGGGGGTTATACCTTGCTTGTCTCGAACTCCTTCGTCTTCAAACTCCAATGGTGGTCCGGATCGGCTTCTTCCCGTCGTCTCCTTACGCCGAAGATAGATCCACCTGAAAGCTCCAACCTTTGGCTCCTTCTTCGAACTTTGAAGAAACTAGTTCACTCGGTTTGCTAAACCTTGTGAACTAGAGTGAGTAGAGAAGAGTTTGTATGGGATTTTATCTATGGTTCTTGGTTCTCAACTCATGAGACAAGTGAACCATAGAGTCAAGAGAGGGAGCAAGAGGAAGAGGGTGAGAGCAAAAGCAAGAGAGCTCAAAAACAAAGAGAGAGAATGGTCAAGTAAGAATGAGCCTCTCTTTTGTCTTTCATCCTCTCATAATCCAAAAGCATCATAACTCATCATACCAATCAAGTGTTATGTGATGGTTGAAGCAACCATAACCATATCATTTCATGCACTCATTATGCACAAAGGAGCAAGCAAGCAAAAGTTTTTGCCATGAAATGATAGCTATGGTTATCATGATGGTCAACTAGTCAAGCCTAGGAAACCGGTCAACAAAGTCAACAAGTCAACAAAAGTCAACAAGTCAACAAAGTCAACAAAAGTCAACAAGTCAACAAAGTCAATCCCTCAACAACCATGTCACCATAATACTTAATTAATATAATTGTTAATCACATATCATATTCTCATTAGGGTTGAGCAAAAAGTCAATAGTCAACTGTCAACGGTCAACAACCCTAATGAGAATCCTCTGCCTCTGTCTCTCCGTCAACTGTGCATACACACCCGCATCCGCGTTCCGAGGAACACGAATGCATACTGGATAAATCCAATCCCAAAAGGTACACTAGGATCTGGCTTAAACCAAAGCCCGCTAGTGTAAACTGTCCGGACACTGTACGTGCACAAGTGCACGGATGTGGCCGAACCCTGTCGCAAAACCATGCGACCTGTCGCAAAACCATGCGACCTCTACTCTTTTGCCTAAAGGCGAAAAGCTTTCTGTATGGGACTCTAAAGACTCGACACTACGCTGGCAGTGGGTTTAACCCACAGACCGCAAGCGGCACTAGCTGTGCGTAACGGTCCCCAGGTAATGCCGACAAGAAGACTGACGAGGAGAAACCCATCTGAACTCCTACTGAGCCTGAATGTGACATTCTCCGTACAGTCCGGTCTGTTCGTCTGATACATCGCATGGCGGGCCTAAGGGGCGGTAAATGCCAGTCCCCCAGTAGCGGTACAAGTCGTGTCGGAGTGAAGCCCAAAACACCCTGAGATAACAATGGAAGTCTACCAGTATATCTCGTTTGCCCTGGCCAGGGACTACTCGTGTAATGGCTCTCCTAGACACAACGCGATGTCAACCCCCAATACCGGGAGAGACGAATCCTGTCTAACCGTCACTGCCTCCAAGTGCTTCGGGACTGCACCCAACTACTACCTGTTTGCACGGCTCCTTTGAGCCGTGGTAGGGTAGTAATCAAAGTGCAGTGGGAACACACTTGAGGCGAAGTGACAGTGTCAAGTTAGCGGACTAAGCTGTACTCATGTCACCTGCGAACTGATAACTGACGATAGGCATAATACCAACTAGTCAGTTCCCGTTGAGTCCTGTCCAGTGTACCCGTAACCTAACGAGCACCCGCATACTATCTCAAGTACGACGTACTGACGGAAGTGGGACAGACCGTCTCCCACACTGGGATGAGAAGCGCATGCGCTAGTCTACTCTGGAGTATCGATGCCCTGTCTCGATAGTCCTGCGACTAGGGACCTGCATAAGGATGTGCTTATAGATTACCCAGCCCCACTAGTGTGACTGCCATCACATCGCTGGTAATCAAGCAAAGATCCTAAGAGCTCCACTAATGTGTATAGGTGATATACTAAAATAAACACATGTACACATTGAAGTAGAAACAAACCAAGTAGCATACTATTATTTTGAGCAAGATTGTATATACAAGGTGAATATCCCAAGCTTCCATTAAGTAATATACAAACTAGTATGATACAGTAATGGCCTCTAGGGCATATACACTAACACCATACCCATGTGAACACATAAATATATATTCCCATATACGCACATGTGAAAGAAAGAATGTATGAGAGTATGTGTGTGTGTGCGCGCGCGCGCGCGCAACCACTACTCTAGGGTTTCGCAATGACCACTAAACCAATCCAAGAACACCAAAAATCCATCTTTATCATCAATCAACTCAAACAACATATAATAAATATATGTGTGTATATGTACTCGTATACATCACCACGAACTGCGGGGGTGCTATACGCCATCCACCCGACTTCTCCCCGTAGATATAAATCTACTCATCTTGCTTCTTGTGTGCCGATGCCGATGTCGCCATCTTCATCTTCAACGCCTCGACATCACGTAGGGTACATACAAAGATAACACAATCGCAAAAGCACATGAAAATCACATCGGAAAACTAAAACAGCACATGCTACTCTCATAGGTAAAAACTTATAGTCTCGCATGCAAAAATGACCAATAACCCTTTGCCGTTGACGTTCAAACACCACCCGACAGAAAAGAATCACCAAATACCAAAATCCATGCTAAAACAAGTCGTAAAACAACGCACCGACCCAAGGAAATTACCCCAGATTCTACCCTATGTGAAATCAGTCAAAGTTGCATATGCCAAGGGTCTAGTTTATAGGGTATAAAGCTACAGAACAAAAATGGATCCCAGAACCCATGCTCTGACCGCAAATTGCACCCAGAAGGGATTAATTGGCGTCCTGAAGAAGGAGGTAGGGGCTAGGGCTTTGGGTGATGGTTCCTAGCTGCCTGCACATCTTACTGTCAATCCAAAAAAAAATTTCAGGTGGCTTGGGTGTTAGCAGATTTCCAAAAACACTCACAGAATTACAGTTTTTCCCGATATCGTTTTCATAAATCCGTATTCCGGGTTTTAGTTTCTGGTTTAATCCAATGTAACATCACAACAGGGGTTGTAGTCTCTAATTACACCTCAATTCATCTTTGATTTCAAATCAAACCCTAAACCCTAACTTGAAATTTCCAAAGTTCATCAAAACACACAATATCGACATGAAGCAAGTATGGATGCATAAGGAATCGAAATACTACTCTAATGGTGAAGAAATTACCTCCTTTGGCAACTCAAGAATTTTCTTGAGTTGCTCAAAGTCCTCAAAATCATCTCTTTCTTGGTCCGATGTGTTCCTCTCAAGCTTGTGAACAATCTTTGTGAAGTGGGAAAGGGGTTTTGGGATGAATTTCATGGTGTTATAGGGCTTTGAAGATGGAGGAGGAAGAGGGAAGGGAGGCAGCAGCAGCAGCAGCTCAAGGAATGAGGGGAGAGAAAATGAGAGAAGAAATGATGGGGAGCATGGTTCAACAAGTCAAAATTAACCCTCACTCACTCTTTCTCTCTCTTAATCATTCTTTCACTTTTTCTTTTCTTTTCCTTCTCCTCACAATAGTAAACCCAAAACAACACATGCACCAAAAACGTGTAAGAAAATGTAGCAAGTGTGGAAAAATGATATGTGCATGTTTTGCACAAAAA
The DNA here is from genome assembly GCA_030015575.1 of Agapanthus africanus. Taxonomy (NCBI): domain Eukaryota; kingdom Viridiplantae; phylum Streptophyta; class Magnoliopsida; order Asparagales; family Amaryllidaceae; genus Agapanthus; species Agapanthus africanus. The sequence continues at coordinate 224,846,652 of JASDDO010000012.1, forward strand.
TACTAAAAACCGATTGGCGATTTTTAATCGCGATTAACACTAAATTAGCATATAATGAACCATAAAAACTTTTAAAATGGCATAATTCCATAAAATACCTTATTTTAGAATTTTCCATAAATTTTCCAAATTTTTTCCCATTTATCGGCATGTAATTATACCGAAATATTAAAATATTCATTAAAAATTAATATTAAATTATAAAAATTTCTAAAAATAATATTTTATTTTTTTGAAATGTTACAATCTTCCCCGCTAAAAGAAATTCGGTCCCTGAATTTAAATTTAAACCCCAAAATTCTAAAACAATTCAAATGAAAGTCCAAGTCGTCGGGGCTCCGGAATCATCAATACATAAAACGCATCATAGCGCAATGCATACGCATGAGTAATGAGCAGATAACTCAAAATCGAAACTCCGTCAAGCGTCCCGCAATCATCGGAGTCAAGGTAAAGACACGAATGCCAAATCCAAAGCAAAACCAATATGATATAACTCGGAACTATACCTGTAAATATCAAATCTATACATGTAAATATCTGAAGGAAATGCATGCCAAATCTTTTAAAGTCGCTGTGCAATGCGCATAACACTGCACAGTGGCGGACGTCTATCGTAAGAAATAACCATATTGTAGGGTTACTAGGCACTCTAATAAGGTTCTACAATTCATTAACCATGCCCGTTTAAAGTTTTAGCCATGCCGAATAACCCTAAACAAGATTGTTGCTAGCAAAATTAGGGTTTCACATGCTAGTAAAGGACATTTACTACTAAGAGAATACCAAATACAACCTTTGTAGATTGGTCCTTCACTTCTAAAGCTCCTTGTCGTAGCCCCTTCACTGCGATAATGGTTTTCCCGGGCCCTTGCACGGCTTCACGAGGCGAAAGATGCGTCCTTGCTTGAAGTCTTCGAGGCCGAAGATGATCTACGTCGAGGGAATAATGACTCAAGCTACTACTTCACTAACTTGAGAATTAGTGAAGCAAACACCCTAAACTAAAGTGCTAGTCTAGTAGAGAATGGAGAAATAGGAAGTGGGTTCTCTTTAGAATTTTATTTCTCACAATCTTTCTCACTTTGGATCAAACCCTAGCAAGCTTTTTTTTGAACAAAGAAGAAGAAGATGAACAAAAGAAAGAGATGAGGATAATGATCAAGTGAGAGAGCTAACCATGGTGAGTGCGTATCATATACTAACTCATGTAGAGACATTACCATAGCTAAGTGTGATGGTTAGGTTAAAAATCCAAAGTAAAAACAAATTTAGTGGACTTTAGTCAATGCACCCACAAGCTTCCACAAGCTTCATGCATTTTCTAATTTTCCACTAATTTTGTAATTACTTTAAATATATTAATCCCAACATAACAAATAGCATGGTGTAAGTCTCATACACCCATGAATGTTGTATCATCAACCATGATACAAAAAGAAAACACATTTTAATATATATCACATATATATATTAAAGTTGTGTACATATGAGAAAAAACCTAAAGTGAACAAGTGTTAGTTAATGTAAACTAGTATATCAAATATACTATTATACAATAAATTATTAAATCAACAAATGACTTAATAATCCGGTCATATCACATATAACCGACTAACATCCAATGTATCGACTTATCGAATCAACACTTGATTCGATAACCCGGCTATATCATATATAAAACCGACTGATACAAAAAGTCACGAGAATAGAATACGATATCACATACACGCATTATTCTCGGTCCCGCACATATCACATACGTGCTCCTATTTTGTTTTGCCTGAGCCAGTAAAACCTCTATGTAGGACTCTAAAGACTCGTCAATACGCCGGTAGTTGGTGATGATCACATCAAGCACCCATAAGCTGTCAGCGGTACTAGCTGGACGTAACGGCTACCCGGGTATTGAGCGATCAGAAGATCAGCAAGCAAGCCCGCTCCAACTCCTGCAAAAGCCTGCCGGTAACACTTCTCGTACAGTCCGGTCTCCTCGTCTGATATGTCGCATATCAAGTCTAGGGGTGGTAAACGTCAGACCCCAATAACCGATAAGTCTGTTAGGTCCACGTTACCCACCTCGGTTCTTTCGGGGAGGCGGAATAGGTAAAACGAAATTTTTTTCCTAGCTAGGTAACATGGACCGTTTCATGAAGGATCGTTGCTAAACAAAACTATCATAAAATCTACAAGTTATAACTACTATGTAGAATGGTTATACCTAGTCTTGAACTCCTTCTCGTCTTGTTGTTCTCTCGAACTCCTTCTCTTCTTGTTGTTCTCCTCTTTACTTGCTCCTTGTAGTAGTTTGAACGGCTCCTCCTTCTCGTCTCCTCTTTGCCGAAGATAGATCCACCCGAGGGCCTCGAACTTGAGCTCCTACCTCAACCTAGAGGTAACTAAGGTATTTGGTTTGCTAAACCTAGTACCCTAGAATGAGTAGAGATATGTTATGGTGGCTTTGTCTCAAAAACTTATGATTTCCAACACATGGAACACTTAAGCTTTGAGAGAGGAAGAAGAAGAGCTTTTTTAAAGAGAGATAAAAGATATCATAGAATGAAAGCTCTCTTTTGCAACCATGCTCATATGAGAATAATAGATTAACAATAATAATCAAAAAAGGAAAATGTGATGGTGAGTATGGAATGACCATTATCATTTCATAATAAATGCAATTTGCAAAGATCAAGAAGCATCTTTGATATGAAATGATTATGGTCAAAATGTCAACAATGGTCAAAATGTCCACTATGGTCAAATGGTAAACCTAACCATCACACAACAATCCTTGATTATCATTATTAATCATATTTATCATTCTCATTAGGGTTTGGAAAAAGTCAACGGCCAACAAGTCAACCAAAGTCAAACGGTCAACAACCCTAATGAGAATCCTCTGCCTCTATCAACTGTGCATACACACCCGCATCTGCGTTTCGAGGAACACGAATACAATGAGACAAAACCAATCCCAAAACCAATACCAGTATCTGGCTTAAACCAAAGCCCACTAGTAATAACTTCCCGGTCACCAAACGTGCACAAGTGCGCGAGTGTGAACGAACCCTGTCGCAAAACCATGCAACCTCTACTCAGTTTTGCCCAAAGGCGAGTAACCTTCTGTGTGGGACTCTAAAGACTCGACACTACGCTGGCAGTGGGGTTAACCACAGACCGCAAGCGGCACTAGCTGTACGTAACTGTTCCTAGGTAGATGCCGATAAGAAGACTGAAGAGGTGAACCCATCCGAACTCCTACTGAGCCTATATATGACAATCTCCGTACAGTCCGGTCTGTTCGTTTAAGAACATCGCATGGCGGGCCTAGGGGGCGGTAAACGCCAGTCCCCTACTAGCGGTACAAGTCGTGCCGGAGTGTAGCCCAGAACACCTGAGATAACACTGGAAACCTACCAGTCTATCTCGCTTGCCCTGGCCAGGGACTTTGTGTAATGGCTCTCCTAGACACAGCGCGATATCAATCCCCAATACCGGGAGAGACGAATCCTGTCTAACCGTCACTGCCTCCAAGTGCTTCGGGACTGCACCCAACCATTACCTGTTTGCACGACTCAGTAGAGCCGTGTTAGGGTAGTAATCTAAGAACAGTGGGAACACACACGAGGAGGAGTGACAGTGTCAAGTCAACGGACTAAGCTGTACTCATGTCACCTGGGAACTGTTAACTGACGATAGGTATAATACCAACCAACAGTTCTCGACGAGTCCTGTCCAGTGTACCCGTAACCTAATGAGTACCTGCATACTATCTCCAGTACGACGTACTGATGGCTGTGGGACAGACCATCTCCCCTGCTGGGAAGAGAAGCGTATGCACTAGTCTACTCTGGAGTATCGATGCCCTATCTCGATAATCCTACGACTAGGGACCAAAATAAGGATGTGCTTATAGACTACCCAGCCCCTACTAATGTGATCGCCATCACAACGCCGGTAGTCAAGCAAAGATCCTAAGGGCTCTACTAATATGTTTTTAGCGATATGTTAAAAGAAACATATACACATATTAAGATAGAAACAAACCAAGTAGCATACTACTATATCGAGAAAGACTGTCATAAAACCATATATATATCCCAAGCCTCCAAAATGTATTATACAAACCAGTGCTATACAATAATGGCCTCTAGGGAATACATATCTAACAATCTCCCACTTGCACTAAAGGCCGGTAATTGGTGTACCGCATACCCAACGTCTGCACTAAGGCCAGCTGCCGGCGTACCGCATACCCAATAGCTCAAAAAGTCGCTCGAACTGTGTTTGAGGGAGGGCCTTCGTGAATGGATCCACCGTGTTGTCTTTTGTGTCCACTCTCCGTACCTCGATCTCCTGGCGATCAATGATCTCCCTGATCAGGTGATACCGCCTTAAGATATGTCTGGATTTCTGATGGGACCTTGGTTCCTTCGCTAAAGCTACAGCCCCATTGTTATCGCAATACAAAGGTATTGGGTAAACAATGGATGGAACCACCTGAAGTTCACTAATGAACTTCTTTATCCAGACCGCCTCTTTTGCGGCATCGCTTGCAGCAATGTATTCAGCCCTCCATCGTCGATTCTGCGACGGTATCCTGTTTGGAACTCCTCCAACATACCGCCCCTCCGTTGAGGGTAAACACAAAATCCGAGACAGACTTGCTGTCATCTTTGTCACTCTGGAAGCTTGAATCGGTAAAGGACTTGACCCTGAGGTCTCCATTGCCGTAAACCAGGAACATCTCCTTAGTCCTTCTCAGGTACTTGAGAATGTTCTTCACTGCCGTCCAGTGGTCCTCACCTGGGTCTGATTGATACCGGCTCACCACGCTCAGCGCGTAAGCTACATCTGGTGTTGTACATAGCATCACATACATTATAGATCCTACCACCGAAGCGTAGGGTATAGTGTTCATGCGAACCCTCTCCTCGTCAGTCTTAGGAGACATCTTCTTGTAGAGGGTAATTCCGTGCAATGCGGGTATGTTACCGCGCTTGGAATCCTCCATACTAAATCTCTTTAGTACGGTCTCTATGTACCTGGACTGCGAAAGTCCCAGTAGTCTCTTTGATCTATCTCTATAGACCTTGATCCTCAGATGTACGAGGCAGCACCCAGGTCCTTCATGGAGAACCATTGTGACAAGAATAGCTTGACTGATTGTATCATAGGAATGTCATTTCCTATCAAAAGAATGTCGTCCACGTACAAGACTAGGAATACGACAGTTCTTTCTACAATCTTCTTATAGACACAAGGTTCATCTTCGTTCTTGATGAAATCAAATTCCTTGATTGCCTCATCAAAACAGATGTTCCAGCTCCGCGATGCCTGCTTCAATCCATAAATGGATTTGAGTAACTTGCACACCTTCCCGCTGCTCCCATTGTCCATGAAACCTTCTGGATGATCCATGTAAACGCACTCTTCTAAACAGCCATTTAGAAAAGCCGTTTTAACGTCCATTTGCCAGATTTCATAGTCATAGAAGGCAGCAATGGCAAGTAGGAACCGAATGGATTTGAGCATAGTCACTGGAGAAAAAGTTTCGTCATAGTCCAAACCAGGTCTTTGACGAAAACCTTTTGCAACGAGTCTAGCCTTATAGGTTTCCACCTGCCCATCTACACCAAGTTTCCTTTTGTAGATCCATTTGCATCCAACGGGTTTTACCCCAGGTGGAGCAATATCCAAGGTCCACACTTTATTGGTGTACATGGACTCCATTTCGGATTGCATTGCATCCAGCCACTTATCAGAGTCCCTACTGATAATGGCCTGCCTGAAACCGGTAAGGTCATCTTCTTCCAAGATGCAATCCTCTCGATCCCCGTCTATGAGAAAACCGTAGTATTTCTCGCCCGGATGTGAAATCCTACCAGATCTGCGGAGTGGCTGAGGTTCGTTGGGTGTAACTGAATCTAGCGGTTCGTCCAAATCTTTAGTTAAAGTTTGTGTTTCTGGAATTTCATCTAGTTCTACCGTGCTGCCACTAATATTTTTAACAAGAAATTCTTTTTCCAAAAATGTGGCATTCCTGGAAACAATTATCTTCTGTTCCTCTGCATGGTAGAATAGATACCCACTTGAATCTTTTGGGTATCCCACAAACTTACATAAAACTGCCCGTGCCTCAAGTTTGTCTGGGTTCTGCTTTTTGACATAAGCTGGGCAACCCCAAATCTTAATACGTTTAAGATACAAACTCTTACCACTCCATATTTCATACGGAGTCTTAGGCACAGATTTGGATGGAACTTGATTCAATAGATGTGCTGCTGTTAAAAGCGCATGTCCCTAGAATGAAAGAGGCAACTCAGCACTACTCATCATGGAGCGAACCATATCCAATAGGGTACGATTCCTCCGTTCCGATACACCGTTGTGCTGTGGTGTATAAGGAGGAGTAAGCTGAGAGAGAATACCATTCTCTTTTAAATAATCTAGGAATTCCCTGCTTAAGTACTCCCCTCCTCTATCTGATCGGAGGATCTTGATACTTTTGCTAGTCTGGTTCTCTACTTCGTTTCTGAATTCCTTGAATTTCTCAAAAGCTTCAGATTTATGTTTCATAAGATACACATATCCGAATCTATAGAGATCGTCAGTGAATGTGATGAAGTACGAGAACCCACCCCTTGCATGTATAGACATCAAACCACATACATCACTGTGTACGAGTCCCAAGAGCTCTGCTGCCCTTTCTCCATGTCCGGTGAACGGAGATTTGGTCATCTTTCCTTTGAGACAAGACTGACAAGTTTCATAAGATGAAAACTCGAACGTATTCAAGACTCCATCTTTATGCAACTTACTTAGTCTTTTCTCTCCGATATGACCAAGTCTACAATGCCACAAGTAGGATTCATTCGTATCTGAATTCTTCCTCTTGCGTGTGTTTTGTATATTGAGAACTGTATTCTAATTTAGAACGTAGATACCATTACACAGTGTAGCTTCTGCAACCAGTACCTTATGAAGGTAGATGTTCATGATATTTCTATCAAGAACAAAGTTATATCCATCTTTATCGAGTAAAGAAACTGATATGATGTTGCAAACCATGGAAGATACATAGTAGCAATCGTTCAAAATCATAGTATTGTCATTTGGCAACACTAGGTGATATTCACCGCCGGCTGCAGCATTAACTTGTGCTCTGTTCGCTACTCTGAGCGACATATCACCAGGTACAACTCTCCTACTTTTCTCAGTCCCTGTAATAAATTAAAGATATGAGATCCTGATCCGGTATCAAGTACCTGTTGGAGATAGTGCCCTCATAGTCAATTATTAGATCACAGGTACGTGATTGCAATGATTGCGGAGGACCTATACCGGTATGACAGTCTTACTCAAGATGATAGTATGCTATCTGGTTTGCCTTTATCAGTCGTGTACATGTTCAGGTGACTGATTACATGTTACACTTTGATAGAGCCCTTAGGATTTTGCTTTACCACCAACAGTATGATGGCGATCATATACGTGAGAGTTGGGTGGTTTATACGCATATCCTTAATTGTGGTCCCTAGTCGTGGGAGTTTCGAGACAGGGCATCGATACTCCGGAGTAGACTAGTGTGTACAGTCGAGACCCCGACGAGGGGCGGTGGCCGGTCTCACAAGCCACTGGTGTCATTTGGATCACCTAAGATGTATACAGGTGCTCATTGGGTTATGAGTACACCGGACAGGACTCGCCGGGAATCTGCTAGTTAGTATTATATCTATCGTCAGATAGCAGTTCCCTGGTGACATGTGTACAGGTTAGTTCATCGACCTGAGGTCGTCATTTGTCTCGTGTAAGTTCCCACTGTGCTTTGATTTCTACCCTACCACGGCTCAAAGGAGTCGTGCAAACAGGTAGCTTTTGGGTACAATCCCGAGCCATATGGAGGCACGTGAGCGGATCGGCAGGGGATTCGTCTCTCTCGGTATTGGGGGCGAGGTCGTGCTGTGTCTAGGAGAGCCATTACACAAAGTCCATGGCCATGGCAGGAGATTTACTGGTAGGTACTCCAGTAGTATCTCAGGGTGTTATTGGGCTTCACTCCGACACGACTTATACTGCTATTGGGGGTCTGACGTTACTAGCCCCCTAGGCAGATATGCGATACTCATAGACGAACGGACCGGACTGTATATACATTGTCACTGTTAGGCTCAGTAGGGTTTTCCGGATGAGTGCGCTCATCGGCATCCCTTGAGGTCAGTCCATGGGCAGCCGTTACGCATTGCTAGTGCCGCTGACGGTTTGTGGTTAAACCCACTGCCAGGGTACTGACGAGTCATTAGAGTCCCCCACAGACAGTTTCCCAAGTTCGGGAGAAACGTTGTAGAGGCCGTATGGTTTTATGGCAGGGTTCGGAAAATACACGTGCGTTTACGCACGTGTTATTTTTCGGGCAGATGATACTGGTCGGCTTTGGTTTAAGCCGGATCCGAGTATTATATTGAGTAGGTATAATATCTTTGTCTCAGTTGCATTTGTATTCGGTCGTAATACAAATACGGGTATATTTATACAGTTTCGGGGTTGTCCTGAAATTCGTTTCAGGATCACTTTTGGAAGTTGCCAGTTTCTAGTTTTCTATCAGCCGTCTTTTAACATTCGGTTAAAGACGGATTTATCTTTTCTTCAGATAAGAGTGAGTCATCATTCTAGAAGGTTCTAGAAGTGATGAAGTGGCTAATGAGTCATCTTGACATTAATGGTTGCATTAATGACTTGATGAGGTGTTTATGTGAGTCATTGTTTTCATTAAAGAGTTTTGTTAAGCTTAAGATATTTTGTGAGAAGCTTCATGTCTTATGGTCACCACCTTTGCTCCTACACTCACCCTCCTCATTCTATATGTATGGCCGACCCCTTCCCCCTCCTCTCTTGATCGATCTCACTTGTTGTTTCACTTGAAAAGATATGATAGTATTTGGGGTGCATGGAATTTTACAGTTCATTTCATTCCATCACCCAATTCCCTCGGCAACTTCATTAACCGATCGTCCACGGATTTGGACGAAGTGAGACAAAGTCATCTACTCATTCTCTACATCATTCTTGGTTGTCTCTTTTAGCAAACTTGACGATCGAGTTGCCTCAAGTCAGAGGCGGGAGCCCGTTTAAAGAATCGTCGATGTGGTGCCACCTCGACGAGGATATCGGAGATCGACGAGATCGGAGCAGCCGCAACGGAGCGTGGGATGATGGTTGAAGAACGAAGGACTCGGATCGTTCGGTATAACCTTTCTACACTCTTTACAGTCTGTTAGTTTAGCAATAATGGCAGATCCGGGTTAAAGTATACGATAGCGCCAGTTTAAAAGTTTTTGTTCCGCATTTGGCATCTGTAGACGGCCGGGGCGCTAGCGTAGACTTACAGTACCCAGGAGGTAGGGCTGACCGTAAAGCAGTTCTCAATTACAAGAACACCTGAAGTAGATGAAAAACCATGCTTCTTCTTCAACTGGGTATCCTTGGAATCCATACAATCCTCTTTCCCTTGCTCATACTTATGACTGTTGTCGTAAGTTAGAGCCGAACCAACGTTCCCCAGCCCCGAATAAGAATTCGGATCGGTCAAGCGATACATTTTATTATCTTGATTAGGGCGTGAAATGGCTGCTACCTGGAGAGAGAGAAAAGAAACACTCAGCGTGCGCTCTTGCAAGATTAGATTGGTTTATTGATTTATCTAATAAGGATGGCTCCCACTGTTTCCTCAAATTGTTCTTCAAACCCTAAAAGAAGAAATAGTCAGGATTAATCGCACGTCACAATACTTGCTTAACCTTTCATCCAGGCTAGTGTTGGTACTTCGAGGGAGGTTTTTCAACGCTTTCGCGAAGTTCCTTAATTAAATAACCTCTTTTCCCTGGAGGCGTAGCCCCGCTAACACCGTTCTAGACACCTACTTGGTTTATAACATTGATTGTTAAGTGAAAAAATCTCCCGAGAGTAATCCAACTCATCAGTGGGATCGGGATCCAACTATCATTGTGCGATGACCTAGATAGAATCCACTATAGTCACCACACTCCAGAAGGTATGCTGAATCTGCAAGTTTCAGTTTCTTTAGAAACTCCCGATGTGGATTTTTGCCCCTAGGACCCAAGTGACCTTGACACAGTCAACAAATCAAAGAGTCCTACTCAAGTTCAACCCGTCATTATCTTGATTGCATTAAACCCACCCGCATAACCCTTGACACAGTCAACAAGGTTACACGACTGTCCTAACCAATTACATTGTATCCAGCAGATAAGCAATACTCAGCTACCGTTCACTACGCCTTGACACAGTCAACAAACGCAGCACGAATACTAAGTATAACTTATAAGAAATGATGGAGGGCTACGGCTGGGTTTTAGGCGGAAAAACCCGTTAACGTAATGAACTTGATATCGTTGAAGGAACCTGATAACCTTTTGAAAATATAGTGGCGAAAACTTTTGCTAAAGAGGTCACTCCTTGTGAAGGGATCTCGGCTCTTTCCTCGTCGAATGAGGTGCAGGATATACCAAACAGAATACCTCGATGCAAAGCATGAATAATCGACTATAGTGAAGTTATTACCCTGACGCAAACTTTTTGTCCAAGGGGTCACTCCCGATGAAGGGATCTCGGCCCTTGCCTCGTCGACTGAGGTGCTGGGCATTCATAACCGAATACCTCTATGCAAAACAAAAGAGAACGTCCTTGTAATAACAGCATTTGAAATTATTCCAACAACGTCTTTTTGGTTTATTTTTCTTTGCATTAATTTAATGCGTCCCATCAGTTAATCCTACCATTGCAGAAAACAACGAAAATATGACGTATGCTTATGCCATCCACATTCGCCACGGGGTCCCGTCATCACCCGTTAGGTTACTTAACTAACGACAGAGCGGGGGATGGACTAGCGCGGATGCAAAACATAAGCAACGCCTAAATAGATATCATATATAGATATATATTCACATTCGTCAGATGCAATGATAGCCATTCCAGATCACAGATGAATACTTTGGATATACTAGGAATCTGCATTCCGTTCGAGCCTGCAACGAAAAACAGATTACACGGTCGTGATGAATAGCCAAATACCCCACCCTAGACCCCTACGGGTGCGGCAAACTACCCGCCAAATACCCGAAGCCCTCAACAGAGTGAGTAGGCCACTCGGCACTTCGAGGTACCCGGTAGTTTGTGCACCCCACCTTGGGTCTATCCTAGGAGCAAAAACAGTAAAAGAAATTATACAATGACGGCTACAACCCTATCCCGGTTGTGCGGCCAAATAAATAATATTACATCAATTTACATGTTACATGAATTGAAAGATAAAGAAAACTCTCATCTCACAACCCCCAGCTATTCATCCGCGACAATCCAACGAATTCATATACACAAACCATCAATATTACAGATCACAGATATGCACAACCCCCACTAATCGACGTATAGCGATTAGCCGACGTTCAGTGTATATATCACATCACAGATATAACCCATTAGCCAAAGTCTAGAGAAGTTCGATCAAAATACGGATTTGTAACCACCCCAAAAACAAATTTGTTCTCTGGAAAATCTGGGCAGAAACAACATATACTAAAAATCCCAAAACATCCAAATAAGAACACTGCACAAAACCCGGTCCACGGCCGAGTCAACTCGGCCGCGGTTCCGCGGCAGGAAGCATGTTCTTGCCGTGGACCCGCGGCGCTTTGACCGAGTCACTGGATCGTTTTTGTTCTGTGTTTTTACAAAACCCTGAGCCAATTTTTCATGTATGTTAAATCATTTTTAGAGCAGTATAAAAAATCGGCAGAAACATGGTTTTTCCGGACGTGTTTTGCGATTTTTGTCCGATCGAAATTCTAGATACTTTGCAAACATACTAGTTTGTGTTTAGCTAGGCTCTGATACCACTGTTAGGTCCACATTACCCACCCCGGTTCTTTCGGGGAGGCGGAATAGGTAAAACGAAAATTTTTCCCTAGCTAGGTAACATGGACCGTTTCATGAAGGATCGTTGCTAAACAAAACTAACATAAAATCTACAAGTTATAACTACTATGTAGAATGGTTATACCTAGTCTTGAACTCCTTCTCTTCATGTTGTTCTCTTAAAGTCCTTCTCTTCTTGTTGTTCTCTTGAACACCTTCTCTTCTTGTTGTTCTCCTCCTTGCTTGCTCCTTGTAGTAGTTTGAACGGCTCCTCCTTCTCGTCTCCTCTTTGCCGAAGATAGATCCACCCGAGGGCCTTGAACTTGAGCTCCTACCTCAACCTAGAGGTAACTAAGGTATTTGGTTTGCTAAACCTAGTACCCTAGAATGAGTAGAGATGTGTTATGGTAGCTTTGTCTCAAAAACTTATGATTTCCAACATATGGAACACTTAAGCTTTGAGAGAGAAAGAAGAAGAGCTTTTTTAAAGAGAGAGAAAAGATATCATAGAATGAGAGCTCTCTTTTGCAACCATGCTCATATGAGAATAATAGATTAACAATAATAATGAAAAAAGGAAAATGTGATGGTGAGTATGGAATGACCATTATCATTTCATAATAAATGCAATTTGCAAAGATCAAGAAGCATCTTTGATATGAAATGATTATGGTCAAAATGTCAACAATGGTCAAAATGTCCACCATGGTCAAATGGTCAACCTAACCATCACACAACAATCCTTGATTATCATTATTAATCATATTTATCATTCTCATTAGGGTTTGGAAAAATTCAACGGTCAACAAGTCAATCAAAGTCAAACGGTCAACAACCCTAATGAGAATCCTCTGCTTCTGCCTCTATCAACTATGCATACACACCCGCATCCGCGTTCCGAGAAACATGAATACAATGAGACAAAACCAATCCCAAAACAAATACCAGTATCTGGCTTAAACCAAAGCCCACTAGTAATAGCTGCCCAGTCACCAAACATGCACAAGCGCGCGAGTGTGAACGAACCCTGTCGCAAAACCATGCGACCTCTACTCAGTTTTGCCCAAAGGCGAGTAACCCTCTGTGTGGGACTCTAAAGACTCAACACTACGTTGGCAGTGGGGTTAACCACAGACCGCAAGCGGCACTAGCTGTACGTAACAGTCCCCAGGTAGATGCCGATAAGAAGACTGATGAGGTGAACCCATCCGAACTCCTACTGAGCCTGTATGTGACAATCTCCGTACAGTCCGGTCTGTTCGTCTAAGAACATCGCATGGCAGGCCTAAGGGGCGATAAACGTCAGTCCCCTACTAGCGGTACAAGTCGTGCCGGAGTGCAGCCCAGAACACCTGAGATAACACTGGAAACCTACTAGTCTATCTCGCTTGCCCTGGTCAGGGACTTTTTGTAATGGCTCTCCTAGACACAGCGCGATAACAACCCCCAATACCGGGAGAGACGAATCCTGTCTAACCGTCACTGCCTCCAAGTGCTTCGAGACTGCACCCAACTACTACCTGTTTGCACGACTCAGTAAAGCCGTGTTAGGGTAGTAATCTAAGAACAGTGGGAACACACTCGAGGCGGAGTGACAGTGTCAAGTCAACGGACTAAGCTGTACTCATGTCACCTAGGAACTGTTAACTGACGATAGGTATAATACCAACCAACAGTTCCCGACGAGTCCTGTCCAGTGTACTCGTAACCTAATGAGCACCTGCATACTATCTCCAGTACGACGTACTGATGGCTGTGGGACAGACCATCTCCCCTGCTGGGAAGAGAAGCGTATGCACTAGTCTACTCTAGAGTATCGATGCCATGACTCAATAATCCTACGACTAGGGACCAAAATAAGGATGTGCTTATAGACTACCCAGCCCCCACTAGTGTGATCGCCATCACAACACCGGTAGTCAAGCAAAGATCCTAAGGGCTCTACCAATATGATTTTAGCGATATGTTAAAAGAAAAATATACACATATTAAGATAGAAACAAACCAAGTAGCATACTACTATATCGAGCAAGACTGTCGTAAAACCATATATATATCCCAAGCCTCCAAAATTTATTATACAAACCGGTACTATACAATAATGACCTCTAGGGCATACATATCTAACAAAGTCGTGCCGATATGAGGCCCATAACGGGTCAAGAAACTACTGGTAACACTTACCAGTAAATCTCTAAATCAGCCCTAGCCAGGGACTTCCCTGTTACGGCCAATCGAGCACAGCGCAACATCAACCCCCAATACCGGGAGAGACGAAACCCCTCCTATCACTCATTGCCTCCATGTGACTCGGGACTGTACCTAAAAACCACCGTTTTGCACGCCCTCATGGACGTGGTAAGGTGGAAATCAAAACACCGTGGGAATCACACAAGACTCTATGACGATCTCGGGTCTACAGACTAACCTGCACAAGTGTCACCAGAGAACTGCCATCCGACGTGAGGTATAATACCATCTGGGAGTTCTCGGCGAGTCCGTCCAGTGTACCCAGTCTCCACTGAGCACCCATATACCATCTATGATGTCAAACACCAATGGATATGGGATCATCCATCGCCCATCTCATGGGTCGAGAAGCGTATAGGCTAGCTTACTCTGGTATATCGATGCCCTATCTCAATACACCCACGACTAGGAACATTAAAGGATGTACTTATGGACTACCATGGCCCCACTAGTATGATCTGCATCATAGTCCAGGTAGTCAAGTACATATCCTAAGGGCTTTACCAACATGTAACTGTTAGTTATATGTATGCCCTAGAGGCCATTACTGTACATTGGATGTATATTGTAGTGGATGCTGGACATATATAGGGAGGACTTTCTTGCTCGACATGATAGTATGCTATCTGGTTACTCTTTACCTTAACGTGTATACTGATTGTCTCTCTGTTACATGTTGGTAAAGCCCTTAGGATGTGTACTTGACTATCTGGACTATGATGCGGATCATACTAGTAGGGACATGGTAGTCCATAAGTACATCCTTCAAAGTCCCTAGTCGTGGGTGTATCGAGACGGGGCATCGATATACCAGTGTAGACTAACGTATACCTTCTCGACCCATACAGATGGGCGATGGATGATCCCATATCCATTGGTGTT
Organism: Agapanthus africanus; assembly: GCA_030015575.1. Lineage (NCBI taxonomy): Eukaryota > Viridiplantae > Streptophyta > Magnoliopsida > Asparagales > Amaryllidaceae > Agapanthus > Agapanthus africanus. The sequence continues at coordinate 224,861,721 of JASDDO010000012.1, forward strand.
TGACATCAGAGATGATATACGGGTGCTCAGTGGAGACTGGGTACACTGGACGGACTCGCCGAGAACTCCCAGATGGTATTATACCTTAGTCAGATGGCAGTTCTCTGGTGATACTGGTATTAGAGCTACTAGGCATTGGATGTCGACCTATGGGGGGGTTCTCACTGTGTGACAGTGTGGCGAAGCATAGGCTCTTACCCCCAGGGTGTCCCGAGACCGGAAGGTGTTCCGGCGGGTTGTAGTCCTCGCGAGGGGGCATGCGTCAAAAGTAGCGGCTGAGGGACCCGTTGGTGCCACGGCGACCCCATTGGATGGGGTGGCTGCCTGACCTACAGTGGTATCAGAGCCTAGCTAGAGCCTTAGACGATGCTTAGACGATGTTTGAAAGACGATCGAACCCGAAACCCTAACTTTATCACGCTCTCTGGACTTTTTCTAAAAACTGGGATTTTTCCAGATTAAAAATGCTTAAAAAATTCAGCAGGGAATTATAAGAATTACGGTGAAAAATTTTACTCATGAACAGTCCAAACCGCGGCGGAACCGCGGCAGAAGCCTGGCTTCGGCGGCGGTTCCGCGGCAAGTTAATGACGTCATCCTTCCCTGTTTGCACAGTAACTCCTATTTTATTATGCTGGATTTTCTGGGAATTCTTAATATTTATTCAAGAGTTGAATTTTCTGGGGTTGTTTTGGGGATTCGGTGTTTCGATCAGAGTATCAGATTTTGTCTATGTGGCTTTCCGGATAAATTTTAGAATATGTTAAAATGTTCGACCGGATATAAATACCCAATTTTTCCCCTGTCGGGAAATTTCCAAGTGTTGGATTTTTCCGTAGTTTAACGACGTTCTAAGTAGTGCAAGTAACGCGATGGACCCTCTAGAAGACAACAAACCTTAACTCGATTATGTGACCGTCTTGAACTGCCCTTTGAACCTTCGGGTTTGGGGCAGTACGGCATGCCACATGTGAGGCGTTGGCTTGACCCTTCTACGGCTGGACCGTTGGTACTGAGGCACGAACTGAATGTTGTTAGACTTATTTCATATGTTGATCAGTATCGGGAAAACTTGGGTGCTTGAATGTTTGATCGGAAAGTTTAACATTTTCTAATTATCTGGAATGTGATACAATAATTGGAATTCACAAGTAGTTATGAGATAACTAAATGAATGTTATAAATCTAGCGGTTTAGTCTCACTTGATCGGTTGCCACAGAATTTTGATGTGATCAAAAGTCCGTCGCAATCACGTAGCGTACGCGGATACTCGCCGGGTAAACTTAATAGACAGCTACACCCCATAGCCCCGACCAAGTGACTGTAGGAGAACCCCGTCGCCGAAAGCATCCGTTCGGGTGCTCGCGGTGGCGCTGTTCCGCCTTGGTGCACTTCGTCGACGGCGTCGGGGGCGTGGCCGTCTACTAAAGTTTGTGACGAGTATTCGATCAGGATGTCGGGAATCTTGTTGAATTGCCCGACTTGATATTGAAAAGAGTTTTCGATAATGAGACTAAAATGCGGGGTTTATAATAGTTAGGCATGCGATGTCTAAGGAATTCATTTGGTCAGGCATGCGATGTCTGAGGAGGTTGCGGATTCCAACTGTTGTAGTTTTACACTTTCTTTTCTGTGACCGTAAGTGTAATATGTGATATCGCCGGTTTCGTTGCTATATGTCAACGACAATTGGGATACAAATGTTTACTTACGTTGATGACCTGTGATGTTATGTGTTGCTGGATATGTTATATTGGATCGTCGTGTTTGAATAGCCGGGGTTTTTTATGTGAGATGAGTGTTTTTCATTTTCATTCATGTAAAAACTTGTATGTAATATTTTTTTTATTGGGGCACTTCCAGGTTGCGGAAGTTGTCACCGTTGTTGTATATTATTTACTTTTCCGCACTAGGATAGACCCAAGGAGGGGAGCACAAGTAATCGGGTTCTGGAGTCCAGTGGGAGACCAACTCGAGGAGTCGAGTCCGGGTCTCCTAACTCTAGAATTGGTAGGGTTGCTTGCCGCTCTCGTAGGGGTCTAGGGGTGTGGGTTTGGCTATTCATCACGACCGTGGAATCCGTGTTTTATACTGGCTCGTATTGAAAACACGGACGTCCTAGTATATCCAATATTTCATATGATTCTTCTGCTGCGATATCTGTGATGTGATCATGTGATGTTCTGTGATGGATACTGTATATAGTATATATGATATATTATATAGACGTTACTTATGTTTTACACCCGCGCTAGCCCTGCCCCGCTCTGCCGTTAGTTACCTAACCTAACGGTGCATGATGGGACATCGAGGCGAATGCGGATGTCATAAGTGTACGTCGTGTTTATCTGTGATGTTTAGGTACTTAAATGATGGGACTTCATTAATATGATTAATGAAATAAAAGAAACCTAAGATGTTGTAGAATCGAATTTCAAAATTAAAACAGGTAGCTACAGTTCTTGCTTTGCACAGAGGTATATGTGATATATCCTGCACCTTATTCGATGAGGAAAGGACCGAGATCCTTTCACCGGGAGTGACTCCTTTAGCAATAACTGGCAGATGCTACACACTCGGTTTGTCTTTTGATTGCTTTTAAGAGTTTTTGCTTTGCACAGTGATATATGTGATATATCCCGCACCTCATTCGACGAGGAAAGGACCGACAATCCCTTCACCGGGAGTGACTCCTTTAGAAAAACTAGAAAAGCCTCAAAAGCACTCCATTTCAAAATTATTTGATTCTACAACGATATCAAGTTCATTACGCAATAGGTTTTCAGAAAAACCTGTCGTAGCCCTCCGTCATTTCAGATAAGTACTAGTTAGTATTCGTGCTGCGGTAGTTTGGCATTCGTCAAGGCGTAGTGTACGGTAGCTAACTAGTATTTATCTGCTTATGCATATGATGCAGATTGGATTAGGGTATTCGTACGGCATTGTTTGGCATTCGTCAAGGGTCGTGCGGGTGGGTTTAATTCGATCAAGAAATGTACGGGTTGAACTTGACTAGTGGACTATGGGTTGTTTGGCATTCGTCAAGGTCATAGAACACTAGGGGTAAAATATTATCGGGAATTTCAAGTGTTGAAATTTGCAATGAGATTGCATACCTTCTATGAGATAGTTGGATCCCGATACCCGCTGCGAGTAAGAGTTACTCCTGGGAGAGTTTTATACATTACAATTAGCCGATCAAGTAGGTGTCTAGAAAGGTGTTAACGAGGTTACGCCTCTGGGAAAACGAGGTTTACATTAATTAGGTTCGTGCGAAAGCACGGGGGACCTCACTCAAAGTACCGACACTGGCCTGGCTGAAAGATTGGCGAACTTGTAGTGTGTAATTAATCCCGGCTAGTCTTTCCTTTTAGGGTTTGAAGGAAGATTTGATAAAAAGCAGTGGGAGCCATCCTGATTAGATAAAATAATAACCAATCTATTCTTGCAAGAGCGCACGCTGAGTGTTTTCTTCTCTCTCTCTCCAGGTAGCGACCATATCACGCCTTAATCAAGATAATAATACAGATTATTGACTGAACCCGCTTGTTATACTGAGCTGGGGGACGTTGGTCCTGCTCCAACTTGTAAATGTTATAAGACAGAGCAGGAAATAAGGGGAATACCAGATTTCCCGTGCCGCCCAAACGAAGAGAGTGCATGCTGATGCATCATCTTCGGGTGTGTTCGTTACAAAGAACTGTTTCTCAGTATCCTCTGCATCCTGAGTATATGATACCAGATTAGGATCCCAGATATGTAATCTGTTACATATGGCTACAGAAAGGTAGAGAACTGAGAACGGGTGATAAGTTTCATGAGGCAGAAAACGGGGCAAGTGTTGCAGCCAAGTCTGTTGGTCACTGCCACCCTGTATTACAAATACATTGATTCTGAACGAATGTTATTAGATACTGAACCTGATATACAAAATCATATCAGTCTCTTTATTAGTAAAGAAATGATAAAATTTTGTATTGTTGGATAATGTTTTGAACATTTCCTATATCAAAAGTTGATCGGTTCAGGCACGTTATCTAAAAGCATTGATGTTCTAAATCAAACTACAGTTATTAGTATATGGAACACACACAAGAGGAAGAGTTCAGAAATGAACAAATTCTTCTTGAGGTATTGTAGACTAGGTCAGATCAATATGACCCGACTAGCTAGAGTTACATAAAGATGCATATTTAAATTAGTTTGAATTTACATCTTGTGAAACTCGCCAGTCATGTCACAAAGATAAGATGACCATAGCTCTGTTTATTGGAAACACAGAAAGAGTTAATGAACTCTTGAGACTGATACATGATGATGTATGTAAGGTCTCCTGTCTACACATGCCAAGACTGGTTCTTTGTACTTCATTACATTCTCTGATGATCTTTGGAGATTCAGACCTATGTTCCTGTTGAAACACAAGTCCGAACCTTACATTCTCTGATGATCTTTGGAGATTCAGACCTATGTTCCTGTTGAAACACAAGTCCGAACCTTTTGAGATATTCACAGAATATAAGTTAGAAGTAGAGAACCAAAATGAGGGTATAAGTATTATGTCCTTTGATGCGATCAGGGAGGAGAATACTTGAGCACGGAAATCCTGGACTATTCTAAAGGAGAATGAGATTCTCTCTCAGCATTACTCCTCCGTATACACCATAGCACGATGGTATATCGGGGCGGAGCAATCACACCCTATATGATAAGGTGTGCTCTATGATGAGTACTACTGAGTTGCCTATTTCCTTTTTGGGAGTTATGCACTTATGAAGATGCATACCTATTGAAAAGGGTTCAAATCAAATCTGTTGCCTACCACTCCATATGAGATATGGTATGGTAAGAGCCCATGTCTTAAGCTAGTTAAGATTTGGGGTTGTCCGGCCTATATCTAAAAGCAAAATCCGGACAAGCTCGAGGCAAGGTCTGTTATGTAGAACTGGAAATGTTCCACCTATACAAATTACAACAGATGACTTGGTAGAACCAAAGGATTCAATAGTAACCAACGAACCTCAGCCTCTCCGCCGATCTAGTAGGGTTCCTCACCCACCTGAGAGATACTTCGGTTCCTCTATGACAGTAGGAGCGAGGATTGCATCATGAGATGATGACCCAACTAGCTTCGAGCTGGCCTTCAGGAGTAAGACTCTGTAAGAATGACTGGATGCTTAGTGATCTGAGATGGAATCCATGTACACCAACAAAGTATGGACTTTGGTTGCTATATCTGAAGGGTTAAATCCCCATCAGGAGCAAGTATATCTTGAGAAGATTACTTGGTGTAGATGGAAAGGTTGAGACTTTCAAAGCTAGACTAGTTAAAGGTTTTCGTCATCGACCTGGCGTGGATAATGATGAAACCTTTTTCCAATGGCTATGCTTAAGTCCATCCGGATCCTACTTGTCGCGGCTACATACCATGACTACGATATTTGGTGGTAGGGTGCCATGACTGCTTTTCTAGATGATGTTTTAGAAGAGTGCGTCTATAAGTACACAGCCAGAGGGCCTCGTAGACAGTGGGAGCAGCAGAAACGTGTGCAAGATGCTTTATAGGATAAAGCAGGCATCGCGAAGTTGGAACATCTGTTTTGATGAGTTAGTCAAAGAGTTTGACATCATTAAAATGGTAGATGAACCTTGTATAAACGAAAAGGTAGTAGGGAGTATGGCGACGATCCTCGTAGAGTACGTGGATAACATACTCTTGATAGGGAAGGAGTTTCCTATGCTACGCTCGATCAATCTCCGCTTATCACAATGATTCTCCACAAAGGATCAAAGTGATACCTACTAAATCCTAAGCTTTGGATCTATGAGATAGATCTAAAAGGATGTTAGGATACTCACTAGTTGTAGTGAGATGGTATCAGTTGATCCTGGGGAAAATCACTGGAAGTGTTCTAGGGTGATAAAGACGACTGAATGTCAGTCACAGGCATTGTCTTTACCCTCAGTAAAGGGACGGTATGTTGGAAGAGTTCCAAGCTAGATACCGTAACATACTAGACGATAAAGGCAGGATACATCGCTACTTAACATGCTACCAAAGAGGCTGTTTTGGTCTATATTGGTTCATGAGATGAACTACGTTCCTACCATTGTGAGACAATGGAGTTGTGGCTTATGCCAAGGAATGCAGGTCCCATCAGTGATCCAGACATATTCTAAGGCAGTATCACCTGATCATGGAAATGGTTGATCTCTAAGGGATCGAGGTTAGGAGAGTAGACTCAGAGGACGACACGGCGGATCCACTCACGAAGGCCTATTCCCAGAGAGAGACTTTTATGGGATGGTTGAGTAAGAGATACTACAACCACTGCTATCAGATGGCCCTAGTGCAAGTGGGAGATTGTTAGTTATATGTATGCCCTAGAGGCCATTACTGTACATTGGATGTATATTGTAGTGGATGCTGGGACATATATAGGGAGGACTTTCTTGCTCGACATGATAGTATGCTATCTGGTTACTCTTTACCTTAACGTGTATACTGATTGTCTCTCTGTTACATGTTGGTAAAGCCCTTAGGATGTGTACTTGACTATCTGGACTATGATGCGGATCATACTAGTGGGGACATGGTAGTCCATAAGTACATCCTTCAAAGTCCCTAGTCGTGGGTGTATCGAGATGGGGCATCGATATACCAGTGTAGACTAGCGTATACCTTCTCGACCCATACAGATGGGCGATGGATGATCCCATATCCATTGGTGTTTGACATCAGAGATGATATACGGGTGCTCAGTGGAGACTGGGTACACTGGACGGACTCGCCTAGAACTCCCAGATGGTATTATACCTTACGTCAGATGGCAGTTCTCTGGTGACACTGGTACAGAGTAGTCTGTTGACCCGAGATCGTCATAGAGTCTTGTGTGGTTCCCACTGTGCTTTGATTTCCATCTTACCACGTCCAAGAGGGCGTGCAAAACAGTGGTTTTTGGGTACAGTCCTGAATCACATGGAGGCAATGAACGATAGGAGGGGATTCGTCTCTCCCGGTATAGGGAGTTGATGTTGCACTGTGTTCGATTGGCTATAACCGGAAATCCCTGGCCAGGGTTGCTGAGATTTACTGGTAAGTGTTACCAGTAGTTTCTCGAACTGTTATAGACCTCATATCGACACGACTTATCGAGCTATTGGGGTCTGACGTTTACCACCCCTAGGCGAGATATGCGACATATCAGACGATCAGACCGGACTGTACGGTAGTGTTACTGGTTGGATTCACTGGAGTGTGAGCGGGCTTGCTCGTCGATCTTTTGATCGGTCAATACCCGGGTGGCCGTTACGTTTAGCAGACCGCATGCGGCTTGTGGGTACTTGATATGATCATCATCTGCTGCCGGCGTATTGACGAGTCTTTAGAGTCCTACATAGAGGTTTCCTGGCTCAAGCGAAACGAAATAGGAGCACATATGAGATATGTGCGGGACCGAGAATAATACCAGTATGTGATGCTGTATTCGATTCTCGCGATATGTGACATTGATCGGTTATATGCGATATAGCCGGGTTATCGGATCAAGTGTTGATTCGATAAGTTATTACTGTAGATATTAGTCGGTTATATGCGATATGACCAGATCATTAAATCAAGTGTTGATTTAATGATTTAATGCATAATTATATATTTGATATATTACTTTGCATTAACTAGTATCGGTTCACTTTAAATGGATTTTCTCACTTGAAGTGCACATTGTATATGTGATATATTTTTTGTGCACTTGTTTGTATCATGTTTGATGATACATGCTAAATTGGTTAAGTGTAGAGATTGAACCATGGTTGTATGAATGGTTAGGGTTATGATTGCTTTTTCATTCATTTATTTATTTATTAGTTTTGGAAAATAAAAGCATAAAGAGAAAAAACAAAATGGTTTTCTTTCATTCTTTTCTTTCATGAAGCTTGTTGAAGCTTCATAAAGCTTTTGACCAAGTGACCATTTTGTCTTCTTCTTTAACCCTAACCATTCACATAAACTCTAGTTAATTCTCTACACATTACCATGGTTAATATTATGATAAGAATGATTTTATTATTCTTTTGAAAAAAACTTATGATAATATTCATCATATTCTTGCTTCTTCTTCTTCTTATTCACTTGAAGAAAAAGCTTGTCTTCATTAATGGCAAGTTGAGCATATAAGTGAGAAATCCAATTCTAAAGTGAACCCACCTCCTATTTCTTCATCCTCTACCTCTTGCCAAGCAGTATAGGGTGTTTCCTTCACAAGTTTTCTTGACTTGGTGAAGTTGGAGCTTGATCTAGCGATGCCTCGACGTAGATCATCTTCGGCATCGTCGTCGATGACCTAGCCCGCTTTTTCTCCGATGAAGTCGACGCTAGAGCCCAAGATCCGATTTGTACAGCGAGGAGACTTCATCGCGGAACCATGGAGGTGGAGAACCGGATCTACAAAGGTTGTATTTCCGTTTACCATTTAGTTAAGTTGTTAACTAGTTTCTTTTTCGCCTAAACTTCTAGCCAACGATCCGTATTAGGGTTTCTCGGCACCGTAATTTTTGAAATTGGCATGGTTGATGCCTTGTGAGACCTCTTGAGAGTGCCTAGGAACCCTACAGTAACCATAAGACAGTATCAAGAGACAAGTATACATGTTAAGATAAAGAGCAACCAGATAGCATACTATCATGTCGAGCAAGAAAGTCCTCTCTATATATGTCCAAGCATCCAATATAATATACATCATCTGTACAATACTGGACTCTAGGGCATACATACAACTAACAATCTCCCACTTGCACTAGGACCAGCTGCTATAGTATCGCATACCTAGCATCCCGAAGAGTCTCTCAAACTGTATCTGGGGAATGGCTTTCGTGAGTGGATCCGCAGTGTTGTTCTTCGTGTCAACCCTCCTGACCTCGATCTCCCGGCGATCAACTATCTCCCGGATCAGGTGATACCGACTCAGAATATGCATGGATCGCTCATAGGACCTGGGTTCCTTGGCCAAAGCCACCGCTCTATTGTTATCTCAATACAAAGGTACTGGATGCTCAATGGATGGAACCACTCCAAGTTCAATAATGAACTTCTTGATCCAGACAGCCTCTTTGGCAGCATCGTTGGCAGCGATGTATTCAGCCTCCATCGTCGAGTCTGCCACGGTTTCCTGCTTGGAACTCTTCCAGCTAACCGCCCCTCTGTAGAGGGTAAAGACAAATCCCGAGTACGACTTAGAGTCGTCCTTATCACTCTGGAAGCTCGAATTGGTAAATGACTCCACTTGGAGTTCTCCGTTACCATACACCAAGAGCATCTCCTTAGTCCTTCGTAAGTACTTGAGAATGCTCTTCACAGCTGTCCAGTGACTCTCTCCAGGATCAGCCTGATACCTACTCACTACACTTAGTGAGTATGCTACATCGAGTCTGGTACATAGCATCGCGTACATGATAGAGCCTACAGCCGAAGCATAGGGTATCCCTTGCATGCGAGCTCTCTCCAAATCAGTCTTGGGAGACATCTCTTTGGAGAGAGTGAGCCCTGAGATCGTGGGTAAAAACCCACGTTTGGACTCTTCCGTACTAAACCTCTTTAGTATAGTGTCAATGTATCTGGATTGGGACAATCCCAATATCCTTTTAGATCTATCTCTATAGATCATAATTCCCAGTATGCTGGAGGCATCACCTAGATCTTTCATTGAGAATCTTTGTGATAAGAAGAGGTTGACCGATTACAGCATAGGAATGTCATTTCCTATCAAGAGTATGTCGTCCACGTACAATACGAGGAATACGACCTTACTCTCTGCCACCTTCTTGTAGATACAAGGTTCATCTACATTTTTGACGAAATCAAACTCTTTGATAACGATGTCAAAGCAGATGTTCCAACTCCGCGATACTTGCTTTAATCCATAAATGGATTTAAGCAGCTTGCACACCTTCCCGCTGCTCCTACTATCTACGAAGCCCTCTGGCTGAGTCATGTACACGCACTCTTCTAAATCACCGTTTAGAAAGGCGGTCTTAACATCCATTTGCCAGATTTCGTAGTCATGATATGCAGCAATGGCAAGCATGATCCGGATGGATTTAAGCATAGCCACTGGAGAAAAGGTTTCATCATAGTCCACACCTGGTCTTTGACGAAAACCCTTTGCAACAAGTCTAGCTTTGAAAGTCTCCACTTTCCCATCTACACCAAGTTTTTTCTTGAAGATCCACCTGCTCCCAATGGGTTTTACCCCTTCAGGAGCATCTTCCAAAGTCCATACTTTGTTGGTGTACATGGATTCCATCTCGGACCGCATTGCATCCAGCCATTTCACTGAGTCTCCACTCGTGATGGCGTGCTCGAAGCTAGTTGGGTCATCATCAACCATGATGCAATACTCGCTCCCACCATCCATGAGAAAACCGTAGTATCTCTCAGATGGGTGAGGAACCCTACTAGATCGGCGGAGTGGCTGGGGTTCATCGGGAACTACGAAATCCTATGGTTCCGCCAGATCTTCTGTTGCAGCTTTTTTAGCTGGAACCTTTTCCAGTTCTACCTCATGACCACTAATCTCTTTTGCAAGAAATTCCTTTTCTAAAAAGGTGGCATGCCGAGAAACAAACACCCTTTGTTCCTCAGTGTGGTAGAAGATATACCCTTGTGAATTCTTGGGATATCCTACAAATTTGCATAGAACAGACCGTGCCTCGAGTTTGTCCGGATTTTGTCGTTTGACATAGGCTGGACAACCCCATATCTTTACATAGTTAAGACATGGTCTCTTCCCTTTCCATATCTCATATGGAGTGGTAGGCACAGATTTGGTGGGGGCCATATTCAATAGATGTATGGCTGTCTCTAGCGCATACCCCCAGAAGGAAATAGGTAACTCAGCTGTGCTCATCATAGAGCGCACCATATCTAATAGGGTGCGGTTCCTCTGTTCTGATACACCGTTGTGCTGTGGTGTATATGAAGGAGTTAGCTGAGAGAGAATCCCATTCTCTTTTAAGAAGTCCAGGAATTCATTGCTCAAGTATTCACCTCCTCGATCAGATCGAAGGATTTTAATACTTTTCCCGGTTTAGTTCTCGACTTCTTGTTTATATTCTCTAAATTTCTCAAAAGCTTCAGACTTGTGTCTTATTAAGAACACATGTCCGTATCTTGAGAGATCGTCAGTGAATATAATGAAGTACGAAGAACCATCCCTGGAATGTGTAGACATGGGACCGCATACATCACTATGTATCAGTCCCAAGAGTTCGGTAACTCTTTCTCCGTGTCCCGTAAATGGAGTTTTGGTCATCTTGCCTTTGAGACATGACTGGCAAGTGTCATAAGATGAAAATTCGAACGGTTGCAAATATCCATCCTTATGCAACTTAGCTAGTCGTGTCGCATTGATGTGACCCAGTCTACAATGCCACAAGAAGGATTCGTTCAGATCTGAACTCTTCCTCTTGTGTGTGTTTGTTATGCTCAGAACCGTTATTGATTTAGAACATAAATACCATTGCACAACGTGCCTGATCCAACCAACTTTTGGTTTAGGAAAATGTTCATAACATTATCCTGTAATACAAAATTATATCCCTCTTTACTCAACAAAGAAACCGATATAATGTTGCATATCAGGTTCGGCATGAAATAGCATTCGTTCAGAATCAATGTATTACCAGTTGGCAATACAAGGTGATATTCCCCGAAGGTTTTAGCTGCAACAATTGCACCATTTCCAACCCTTATGTCTTTATCACCTTCTCTAAGTTCACTACCTTTCCTAAGCCCATGTAACTGATTACATATATGGGATCCTGACCCGGTATCTAATACCCAGGACGTAGAGCAAATGGAGAAACAGTTCTCTGTAACGAACACACCCGAAGAAAATGCATCAACATGTACTTTCTTCATTCGGGTGGCATGGGAATCCTGGTATTCCCCAATATCCTGTTCAGTCCTATAACTCTTATAAGCAAGAACGGAACCAAAGTTCCCCAGCACAGTATAACATGCGGGTTCGGTCAATACATCCATATTATTATCTTTATTAAGGCATGATATGGCCGCTACCTGGAGAGAGAGAGAAGAAAACACTTTAGCGTATGCTCTTGCAAAATCAGATTGGTTATTATTTTATCTAATCAGGATGGCTCCCACTGTTATTATCAAATCTTCCTTTAAACCCTAAAAGGAAAGACTAGACGGGATTAATTACACCCTACAAATTCGCCAATCTTTCAGCCAGGCCAGTGTCGGTATATTGAGGGAGGTTCCCCGTGCTTTCGCACGGACCTAATTAAAGTAAACCTCATTTTCCCAGAGGCGTAACCCCGTTGACACCTTTCTAGACACCTACTTGATCGGCTAATTGTCCTGTGTAAAGCTCTCCCAGGAGTAACAATTACTCGCAGTGGGTATCGGGATCCAACTATCTCATAGAAGGTATGCAATCTCATTGCAAATTTCAACACTTGAAATTCCCGATAATATTTTGCCCCTAACGTGCTATGACCTTGACGAAAGCCAACAAACCATAGCCCGCTAGTCAAGTTCAACCCGTACATTTCTTGACTGAATTAAACCCACCCGCACGACCCTTGACGAAAGCCAACAAAGCCATACGACTACCCTAATCCAGTCGCATCATATGTAGCAGATAAGCAGCATATAGCTACCGCACACTACACCTTGACGAAAGCCAACAAATGCAGCACGAATACTATATACAACTTATCTGAAATGACGGAGGGCTACGGCAGGTTTTTCTGAAAACCTATTGCGTAATGAACTTGATATCGTTGTAGAATCATGTGAATTTTGAAATGGAGTGATTTTGAGGCTTTTATTAGTTTTGCTAAAGAGGTCACTCCCGGTGAAGGGATCTCGGCTCTTTCCTTATGGAATAAGGTGCAGGATATATCATATATATCACTATGCAAAGCAAAACTCCAAAAGCAATCAAAAGCAAACCGAGTGTTGTAGCATCTTCCAGTTTTGCTAAAGAGGTCACTCCCGGTGAAGGGATCTCGGCTCTTTCCCCATCGAATAAGGTGCGGATATATCATATATATCGCTATGCAAAGCAAAACTGTAGCTACCCTTTTTGAAAAATTTGATTCTACAACATCTTTTTAGGTTTCTTTTCTTTCATTAATCACATTAATGAAGTCCCATCATTTAAGTCACCTAAACATCACAGATAAATACGACGTACACTTATGCCATCCGCATTCGCCTCGATGTCCCCTCGTGCACCGTTAGGTTAGGTAACTAACGGCAGAGCGGGGCAGGGCTAGCGCGGGTGTAAAACATAAGTAACGTCTATATAATATATCATATATACTATATACAGTATTTATCACATCACACCACATGATCACATCACAGATATCGCAGCAGAAGAAACATATGAAACATTGGATATACTAGGACGTCCGTGTTTTATTTTGAGCCTCTATAAAACACGGATTCTACGGTCGCGATGAATAGCCAAACCCACACCCCTAGACCCCTACGAGAGCGGCAAGCAACCCTTCCAATTCTAGAGTTAGGAGACCCGGACTCGACTCCTCGAGTTGGTCTCCCACTGGACTCCAGAACCCGGTTACTTGTGCTCTCCTCCTTGGGTCTATCCTAGTGCGGAAAAGTAAATAATATACAAATGGTGACATCGACCTCATCCCGGAAGTGCCCCAATAAAAGAATATTACATACATTTAATTTTACATGAATGAAAATAAAAACTCTCATCTCATATAAAACCCCCCGGCTATTCAGAACGCGAGGATCCAATATAACATATCCAGCAACACATAACATCACATGTCATCAACGTAAGTAAATATACGTATCCCAATTTTCATTGACATATAGCAACGAAACCGGCGATATCACATATTACACTTACGGTCGCAGAAAAGAAAGTGTAAAACTACAACATTTGGAATCCACAATCTCTTTAGACATTGTAAATCCGAAATATCACATACTTTGCATTTCATGCCTAACTGTATGAATTCCACATATTGTATCACATTCCAGATAAATAGACAGTATTAAACTTTCCGATCGAATAATCAAATACCCAAGATTTCCTAAATAGCTCAACACTTGAGCGGAGTTCAAAAAATTTCAGAATACGTCACAGTAGCAACGGTCCAGCCGTAGAAGGGTCAAGCCAACGCCTCCATGTGGCACGCCGTACTGCCCCAAACCCTAAGGTTCAAAAGGCAGTTCAAGACGGTCACATAATCGAGTTAAGGTTTGTTGTCTTCTAGAGGGTCCATCGCATTACTTGCACTTTTTTCCGAAAGATTTGAACCCGAGAAAAATTCAACACTTGAATGTTTTTCGTGCTGGGAAAAATTGAGTTAATGATATCCGTTCGAACATTTTAATACTTTCTAAATTATCCGGAATAACAAAACAAAATTAAATTCTCCGATTGAATCGACGATTACAAAATAAACCCCAAAATACTCAACACTTGAGTCATAATAAAAATACCCAGAAAGATGCAGGAATGGTAGTGGATATTACTGCATAAAGAACCGTCCCCAATACTCCTTTTCTGCCGCGGAACCGCCGCGAAAGGTGGCTTAGTGCCGCGGTTCCGCGGCCAAGTGGAGGATTTGAGGGCTCGTTTTTCATGGTAATCCTTAGAATTCCCTGCTGATTTTTAAAGGTATTTTTAATTCAGAAAAAACCCAGTTTTTAAAAAATGTACAGAGAGGGGGTTATCTTGACGTTTCCGAGTACGATCGGAGTTTTAACTTCGTTAACACATCGCCTAATGCTCTAGCAAGGCTCTGATACCACTGTAGGGTTACTAGGCACTCTAATAAGGTTCTACAATGCATCAACCATGCCCGTTTAAAATTTTAGCTGTGCCAAATAACCCTAAACAAGATCGTTGCTAGAAAATTAGGGTTTCACATGCTAGTAAAGGACATTTACTACTAAGGGAATACGAAATACAACCTTTGTAAATCGGTCCTTCACTTCTAAAGCTCCTTGTCGTAGTCCCTTCGCTGCGATCATGGTTTTCCCGGGCCCTTGCATGGCTTCATGAGGCGAAAGATGCGTCCTTGCTTGAAGTCTTCGAGGCCGAAGATGATCTACGTCGAGGGAATAACGACTCAAGCTACTACTTCACTAACTTGAGAATTAGTAAAGCAAACACCCTAAACTAAAGTGCTATTCTAGTAGAGGATGGAGAAATAGGAAGTGAGTTCTCTTTATAATTTTATTTCTCACAATCTTTCTCACTTTGGATCAAATCCTAGCAAGCTTTTCTTTTGAACAAAGAAGAAGAAGATGAACAAAAGAAAGAGATGAGGATAATGATCAAGTGAGAGAGCTAACCATGGTGAGTGAGTATCATATACTAACTCATATAGAGACATTACCATAGCTAAGTGTGATGGTTAGGTTAAAAATCCAAAGTAAAAACAAATTTAGTGGACTTTAGTCAATGCATCCACAAGCTTCTACAAGCTTCATGCATTTTCTAATTTTCCACTAATTTTGTAATTACTTTAAATATATTAATCCCAACATAAAAAATAGCATGGTGTAAGTCTCATACACCCATGAATGTTGTATCGTCAACCATGATATAAAAAGAAAACACATTTTAATATATATCACATATATATATTAAAGTTGTGTACATGTGAGAAAAAACCTAAAGTGAACAAGTGTTAGTTAATGTAAACTAGTATATCAAATATACTATTATACAATAAATTATTAAATTAAAAAATGACTTAATAATCCGGTCATATCACATATAACCGACTAACATCCAATGTATCGACTTATCGAATCAACACTTGATTCGATAACCCGGCTATATCATATATAAAACCGACCGATACAAAAAATTACGAGAATAGAATAAGGTATCACATACACGCATTATTCTCGGTCCCGCACATATCACATACGTGCTCCTATTTCGTTTTGCCTGAGCCAGTAAAACCTCTATGCAGGACTCTAAAGACTCGTCAATACGCCGGCAGTAGGTGATGATCACATCAAGCACCCATAAGCCGTCAGCGGTACTAGCTGGACGTAATGGCTACCCGGGTATTGAGCGATCAGAAGATCAGCAAGCAAGCCCGCTCCAACTCCTGTAAAAGCCTGCCGGTAACACTTCCCGTACAGTCCGGTCTCCTCGTCTGATATGTCGCATATAAAGTCTAGGGGTGGTAAACGTCAGACCCCAATAGCCGATAAGTCATGCCGGTATGAGGCCCATAATGGGTCGAGAAACTACTGGTAACACTTATAAGTAAATCTCTAAATCAGCCCTGGCCAAGGACTTCCCTGTTACGGCCAATCGAGCACAGCGCAACATCAACCCCCAATACCGGGAGAGACGAAACCCCTCCTATCGCTCATTGCCTCCATGTGACTCGGGACTGTATCCAAAAACTACCGTTTTGCACGCCCTCATGGACGTGGTAAGGTGGAAATCAAAACACAGTGGGAATCACACAAGACTCTATGACGATCTCGGGTCTACAGACAAACCTGCACAAGTGTCACCAGAGAACTGCCATCTGACGTGAGGTATAATACCATCTGGGAGTTCTCGGCGAGTCCGTCCTGTGTACCCAGTCTCCACTGAGCACCCGTATACCATCTCTGATGTCAAACACCAATGGATATGGGATCATCCATCGCCCATCTCATGGGTCGAGAAGCGTATACGCTAGTCTACTCTGGTATATCGATACCCTGTCTCGATACACCCATGACTAGGAACATTAAAGGATGTAGTTATGGACTACCATGACCCCACTAGTATGATCTGCATCATAGTCCAGGTAGTCAAGTACACATCCTAAGGGCTTTACCAACATGTAACCATAAGACAGTATCAAGAGACAAGTATACAAGTTAAGATAAAGAGCAACCAGATAGCATACTATCATGTCAAGCAAGAAAGCCCTCTCTATATATGTCCAAGCATCCAATATAATATACATCATCTGTACAATACTGGCCTCTAGGGCATACATACAACTAACACATATTCGTATATATCTTTTGTTTAATATGTATGTCCCGCCGTTTTGGAAACAATTTAGAAGGGTTTCCTTGTTTTAAACGTTTCGTGTCATATCAGACACGTAGGTAAATACTTAGACTATAGCTCGCTTTTTCGAAATCCCTTTGAACTCTATCAATGCATGCAAAATATACTCAGGTACTATCATCTGACTCGTCCTGCTCAGTACGAAAGCAATAATAAAACATCACAAAAACGTACTGCTCCATAAGAAATCAATCCCAAAATGTGCATATATATACTATGTGCGTCTGGTGCGCACGGAAATCAAAATCCATATATGTGCCATACATGTGCACAGAAACACTATCTAAGTACATCGGGTGTGCACGAAACATCTATCAAGGGCAACATATGTGCCTGACAGCAAAACAGGTGCATCTGACATGCACGAAGAATCTCGATTTAGTGCATCTGATGTGCACTAAAATCACATCTCATAACGTGCGCCCAACATGCGCGAAAACCCAAATCAGGTGCATATGGTGAACAAAACAAATATCGAACATCACAATCGAAATCGAAGTCCAGCGCATCTAAGTGCACAAAATACATATCACTGCACTGCAAGCATATGTGAACTATACCGAGTGCAAAAACCAAATCGTGTGCGTACATACGCACAAAATCAACTCAGTTATATGAAACCCATAAATCAAAAACATGAGAAACCAAGGCACACAAACGATATCAAGTGCAACAACTGTGCGAAATCGTAAATACTCACTAGGTGCAACCATGGTGCATGAAAACAAATATCATGAAACTCAATCATCAAAATCAATCATGCGAATAGATCACCCAAAATACCGAAATCAAGTATGTGGGAATAGTCCCGCTCAAGCACATCCTCTAAGAGTCTCTGGCCAACTGTCGTGGTCACTCATAGCCTGTCTCGTCGACGATCATGAATTCTGGCCTGCTGGTGTGCGTAACATGACCACTCCTGGGTCCAAGTCTTCTCGTAATTTATTCCAGAAAGGTCCTGTCGAGGTCTCTCCTAAATCTCGTCTCTGCCGAACTGTCCGAAAGTCATTGTCCTTTACTATATCTGCTTCTTGTTCCGGAATGGCTGCATACTCATCGCGACTCCTTCTGGAAGGTATATCCAAGTACAATGCCTTGGCATGCGTATCGCATCTCTGATGTCGGCGGAGTGGAACGTCATCTTATCCAGATCTTGTACGAACCTTTTACTCCACTTTTCTCTAATTTCGACTGCTTCGGACTCATCTCGTCGTGGCTGCATGGACTGAGCTCCAACGGCTATCCTCGTATCTGGAGTCTCCCAAGAAACACATCCCATCACCTAGCATCCGAATGAAGTCGAACCATCCGATCGATTCGTCAAAACCTCATAATCCCCCAAGAGCTCAACATCTTGGGTATAGTTTAATAGTATCGAGTACATACCACAGCATCGGTGGTCCAGCGTAGAAGGGCAAACCCAAGCCTCGCTAATGGTGCCGCAGATCTGCCGCAAACCCTAAGGTTCAAAGGCTTTCACATGGTCATTATGTCGAGCTAGGGTTTCATTCTTCTAGAGGGTCCATAGAATTTCCTGCATGTCTTTCCGAATACTTTAAACTTAGAATAATAGGTTTCTAGCATTCGATCGTCTCTGTCGACTCTCCACGTATCCGCGTGAAGTCGTCTCTAGCTGGAATCAATCTATCTGATGATCTCGCATCGGGGTAGGCGAACGAACCATATGTCCTAGTCATTCATCCTCGGTGACTAGCGACCTTCTATCATCTCTTAGTACAACTCGTACTGCAATAGCTCCAACATCTGGGGTGATATCTCTTCGTTCGCAGCAACATCCGGCTCACTCGTCTGCACGCTGAACAGTGCCTCAATCATCATGATTACGCAATACATCAACGATCATCAAAATCTGGCTGGCCTTTATCCGTGGCTCAATCCTCTGGTGCTGATCCGCACGTCCGAGTAATCTCATACAGCGATCCATCAAACGCTCGTGGCGCGGAAATACCATAAAAAGACACATCTCTACAATCGTGTGTCGCTGGAATTACGCCCTGGTCAGTCCTCGTTTGTGACGAGCTCGTGCTGACCGCAACTCTAGCCGTAGCTCTCCCTGCCCATAATTGTGGCAGCAAAACCATAACTGGTACCGATGAGGCTAGATCATGAATGAATATAATACTGAGCAAAGAAATGTACATTTTAAGGCTTCTTAAGTGGAGTAGCGTATCGTAAATATACCGCGGAACATACGTACGGTACGTCACTCTACTCAAGCTACCTACTCCATCAACCAAGGGTCATCCTACGCTCCGAAGGTAAAACCTAACGCTCTGATACCAATTTTGTCACGATCCGAAAGTACGGAACATGACCGTCACTTAAACTACGAAACGTCTCGAGGCGTACGTAATCTAAGTATGCCGAAAACCCAGAAATCCAAACCAAGAAAAGTAGTAGAGTGAAGGAAAACCATTTTAAATCAAATAGTTTGCAACTTATGCCGAAATATGCATTTTTAAAATCACAAGTCTTTTCTAAAAATTTCGGCAGAGTTTCCTTTGTAAAAACAGACCCCAAACGGGTACAAAACCTGATAAAGCATATATAATGAATAAAAGCATCCCCAAGCGGGAGCTAGCTGTTCGTCAATCGACGGTCACAACCACACAAGCAATAATATACAACGCCGAAAGGAAAGGATCACAACAGAAAGGAAACTCAAAACAGCATGAAATCCATAGAAATATAACGCGCGACTCTAGGGTCGAAGAATAAACATCACTGGCCTCTATCTGAAATAAATATATGTTTGGTTGATGGAGCTTCTAGATACAACAGAATAATAATATACAAAGTATAATGATGGTCACGATGCAAGTGAACCCACCTACTAGCAAATCATCCGGAAATGGAAGTAGTGCCAGCAAAGCCGTAATGAAACCTATACGGCAAAACCTGCAAGAAACCGTGGCACAATGGGGGTGAGTTGCCAACTCGTGAATAGAATACATCTACGAGCAGAAATCGCATGTATGACGCAATCCTAGGTCATACGATCAATATCTATATAATCCTCAAAATGACCAGTCTGGAGCATGAAAAGGTGGCAAGGGTAAATATCTAACCCAAGTGTAATCCCATGTGCTCGTGTCAGCACCTCAGGTAGCAATATATCATATGGATGAGGTATGAAT